>JAMWET010004751.1:0-107500 GCA_024036415.1 Prochilodus magdalenae
ACACAGCATAGTCACCCAAGACGCGGGATTTGAACCCTGTCTCACATTGTGGTGGTTTGGTCATCCCTGATATGGGTAGCAGTGTTATCTGCTGAAGCACTACACACAACCAGAGGCACAGTCCTAGTTTAACAAACACCATGATAAGCATTCTAAACCCAGAAGATTTGATGATCCTTTTCCATACATTAGTATTTCCCATCCCGATGTAAATTAAGCTAAGATAAGATATAGATCAAAGCAACCAGATTAGATAAGAATAAGATAAGATAAAGGTAAGCATAAGATTTAAGATAAGATAAAAATTGCACACTGTTAGCAGTGCACATTATGCTACAATAGAAAAACAACTCTATTCTCCTGTTGAGCTGTGTAAGATAGTTAAGTGGTGTGTGTGCGTGTGTCCTCTGGAGAGCAAGTGCTGGTTGTACGAGTCTAAACAGCAGCAGGAAGGAAGGAACCTTCGATACCGCTACCCTTCATCTATCAACCAGACCTTTGGGGTGAGGAAGCCTGACGCCTGAAGGAGCTGCACAACTACCTGCTAGAGTCTGATATGCATGGTGGTCTGGGAGTCATCTCGCAGCAAGATGCCAGCTTGGCTAAACATCCTCCGTCGTTCTCCCACCACCTCTCGATACTGAGGTCCGAATAGGGCTATTTCCTAGGACAGGAGCCCTAACATAAAACATACATTTCAGGCATCCTGCATTTTGTTATATTTCATATGCCAATATGCCAATGGTCAGTGGTATGGTATATAATATATTATAAAAGTATTTTTCAAATATATTTAGGGATAGAGCAGTTTAGCATCATCTAAGCCTTAGTTTATTTTAATATGTATAAGTTGCCTAGAGGTGGAGTAACTGTCCACTGCTACCTTTTAAAAAAAAACCTTTCCAACACAACAACCATCGTGATGCTGTTCATCACATATCAATAGATAGAAGTCTACAATTGACCAGTTTCACAAAGGATGTAAGCCTTTCGAAAAGAACAATTTCCTATTTTAGTTTTACCTGATCTAATTAGTATTTAACCTGAAAATGTTTCCCACTGAACCTGTCAATCTGCATGCTGAATGGTCGTTTGTTATGATTTAAGGACTAAGGGCAACGTTAAAACAATAAGCCTGGCTTTACTGCAGAACTAGAGTCGATTAGTCTAATGGTGGCTATGTCCATACGGTTAAGTAAATTGAGCACTTCTTAAAGCAGAAGCATTAACCTTTAGCCACCAACAAATACAAATACATTTATTTGTACAATTATTTTCACAAATATATTTTTAAAAGATAGCAAAAACACTATTCCTTTCATTCTAACACTTTTAAATAGCATTTAAACGTTTAGCTTAATGCTAAAATAAGGTATAAGGTGGCTTTGCAGTAGAACCTGTGATGGTGCATTGTCAAGTGCTTTTAGAGAAGACTGTATTTCTTTGTAGCCAAACGCACTACATTTACTGTGTACACCACAATGTCCACATTCAGAGCATTGTCAAAAACTTACAACAGCACAGTCACATGCTGCATTGTTTAGAATCTACTGAAACGCAAAATAAAGACCTTTGGTTTGAGATTTGTGGTGAACTCTATCTACAGTCCTGATATTTAAGTAGACTGTTTAGTCTGAGGACTTGATTAACTGCCAAATTTTCTTGTGTCTTGTGTCCTAGATATAAGATATAAGTTATAAGATATAAGAAAAAACTACCACAAGCTAATACTTAAATACAACAAATTTAAACATCCAGATTATTTATTAGCATGGTAAACACTGGAAACCTTTTAAATCACTTTAAACAACTGTTGTTTATCAGATTACCACCAATATGATAAAGCTGATGTCCACAAGTGTGTGTGGGGGGTGCTGTTGTAAATGTTTCCACGCATCACAGAGGCTATACTGTTTACTGTTTATCAAGAAACTTTGCGTTACAGGCTGCTGAGTCTACCTCAATGTGGCCTGTACCAAAAACATAGAGGGTGATCATGACTGGCCTTTTGTATATGGACTTTTGGTCCATGGCAAAAAAAAAAAAAGAACTGTGGGACAGCAGGTGTGCCAAACTGGACAATAAAAATGATAAAACTGCAACAGAAACTATGAATAATGAACCAACACAATTACATAATTAATCAGTTAAACATTCAAATAAATGAAGTAATGAATGAATGAATTAATACCTTGATCCCAGCAGAGCGACACTTGCTCACAGCATCAGGGACAGCAGCTCTGGGGGGGTCAATCATGGACATGAGACCCAAGAAGCAGAAGGAATCCGTGGGAAAATTGATGTCATCACAGTCAAATGCAAAGCCTCGAGGGAATTGGGAGGGAGACAGGAACAGGTGACAGAATCCTTCAGCAGAACAAGAGATATAAATTTAACTACTAATGCCAAAAGTAATATTAGCAAAATCAATAGCGATGATTTTAAATATAACTGTCATAGACCGGGTTTATAGGTTGTATGATATTGACATAATATGTGATGTTTGACAAAGCTGTCAGATATTAATATAATATGAGAAGCAATATATTATTATTGTGATAGTGTGCCTCTGACTGGATGTGATGCAAGTGCAGATGTTTTTTTGAATATGCTAAGAGATGTCTAACCTCTCCTTTAACAAATAGCAAAACGAAGAATTGCAAAAACATTTAACATTCTGCAAAATAAAAATAATTCAAACTAACAGTTACTTACAATAGACATGTAAGGAGACTAAGACACAGTCAGGACTACTACGGCTTCAAAAACAATATTGATTTTTTATGTAGGCACACGAGTGTGACCAAATATTTTTGTTTATTTTTTGTTTTTGTTTATTTTTGTGTTTTTTGTAAATATTAGTTAAATTTTTATTGTAACAGTAGCCATTACTGCTCCAGCAGTTTGTTTTTGAGTAGAAGAATCTTTTGTCTCCTCTAAATTTGACTTTTGCAATGCACTTCTCATTTCCTAACGAGTCTTAGTAGAGACTACGGCACATTCAGAACAGCGCTACTCGGATCCCGATGAAAGTGAGGAGCTTTGAACTCATTACACTCATTCCCCACTCTCTTCACTGGCTTCCCATATCTGCTAGGATTGAGTACAAGGTTTCCCTACTTACTTATCAGTGTATCAACGCCTACCTGAAGGAGCTACTCACCCCACTAACCTTGTCACGCTCCCTCCGATCTGTGAACTCAAATCGCCTCCTACACCCCAGAACTAAGCTCAGTACCATGAGTGAACCGGCATTTGTTCTGCTGCCCCTCGACTAGCAACGGAATGCCGCCCTGACCATCATGAGGGCAACCACAGGGATTTTTCATCAAACAAGGACCTAAAACATATCTTCTTAGCAGAGCTTATGTCTCCTAAACATCTTGTCAACATCTTGTCTTTTTTTACTGCTCCTTTTTACCTCCTTAAATTATGCTCTACTCTGTAGCACAGTTTCAAAATGTTAAAGTATGTTAGCCAAAAAAATGTATATTACTATTTAAGCTGCACGTGTTTTGTAACCTGTTTATCTGAACAGTTTAATTATTCGTCCCCCAGGGTTCAATCCCAGATTTCTTCAAAGTAATTTAGTAATTAATAGCTAACACAGGTTATACCTAAAGAGGTTTGCAAAGTGAAATGGTTTTAAACCATCATCTTTCTTAACTCATTTCCCCAAAAGCTTGCTCAGTGGAATCTCAATTGATTCAGCTCTGTCAAATATACAATATTTATTGATTATTATGCCCAAAAAATATATTATACAGATTCTGAAATTTGATTGCGTACTATTACTATTAAAAGGCAATACATTTTGAACTGGGTGGAAACTGGCATGATTCAAAAACCAGCATATTTAAATTATGTAACAATTAATAGAACTAATGCAAGCTAAGACTAAGACACATACTACAAACACACACACACACACAAAAAAAAAAATGAAAACAAATTTCTAATAATAATATTTTGGAAACGAATCTGTTCTGTCAGCCGATATCGTTGTAATGACAAAAATGTCATCTTTTAAGTATCATTTTTTAAATAATAATAATAACATAACTTGGACTAAGTTCAGGGTCTTCATCTTTTACTAAAGCAAAGTATACTTTAGTATTGTCTACTAATGAAATGTGATCACTTGCAACTGTATATAATGCTGGTCAAGTATTACTCCAATACAGATGAAAGTTGTTCATGTGAATCCACAGCTGACGTATGGTAATGGTAAGCCAGTAAAAATGCTAGTCAATGTTTCTAACTAAGAATTTTTTATCAAAGGTGAAGGTTTTAATTTTGTGAAATGAACACAGTATTATAAATAGTGTCTCATTAAGGCAGTGCATTCAGTAAACCTGTGTTAACGTTAAAAGAGAGTGTTTGTATGACCTTCTTTAACATTTCCTATTTACATTTACGGCCTTTAGCTGACACTTTTATCCAGAGCGACTTACAAGGTTTATCGTATTACAGGTAGGCCAATGTAGTGTTAGGAGTCTTGCCCAAAGACCCTTATTGGTGTAGCACAGCATAGTCACCCAGACCAATATTACAACCCCAGTCTCTCACATTGGGTAGTAGTTCAATGGTGGGTAGCGGTGTTATCTGCTGAGCTACACCAACCACCAACCTATTTCTTCTCCTTAACCAGAAGCCTCTCTTTCCTTGTTGTTCCCCAATAATCTCTCCATGCTCTCTCCACGCTCCATGTACTCTTCTCTCTGCCTTGAAATGCCCCTTTCCATTCCATTCTGTTATTAAATTAAGAGTCAAGTTTTATTTATATAGCTACTTTTACAACCAAAGCTGTTATAAGCAGGCGACAGTGGGCAAGGAGAAACTTGCTTCGAGCAAGAACCAGACTCGAAAGGAGAGCCCACTCTGCTGTCCTCTGGTCAGCATTGTGATAGCAAGACAAGCACAGAAACAATAATAAAAATAAATAAAATAGTGCTGTTACACAATATTCTCTCTTCTTACACGAACTCTCGCTCCTCATGCCACTCTCCAATACTCTCAGTCTCTCTTTACTCAACGAAAACTCTCCATGCACTTTCTCAACACTCACTTTTCCATACTTTTTATTAACACTCTTGTTCCACCTGAAAGGTTTCCCTTTCTTTACCCAACACTTTCTCTCTTATCAAACCCACACGCCTTCCCTTACCTAACACTCTCTCCCCAAGACCCCCCAAGTCCACGTAAGCTTCATGGAATGCATCTTTCCACTTAGCATCTAGAGGAAGCTCCTTGCCGTTGATCATTATAGTACTGCACCTGTGTGATCAATCACCAGCAAAAACAGTTAGCAATTACTGTCAGTTATAGTCAGTTATCAGTCCTCTTAAAATTACAAGTTTAAATTGTTGTGCACTAGTTATTGACAAAAAAATATACAATTATTCGTAAAGGGATCTTATACACCAAATATGTCATATCAGACAACTCAAAACAGATTTGTTAAGATACTGCTTCCCCAGGTCAGCGAGAGATCCATGGAGATAAGTTGTATTACCTGTCCAAAATCCTCTCAGGAGCTCCTTTCATGACCAGCAGGTACCCTGTGGGGCTGTTTTCAATCTCATGGATAGACAGCTAGAGGGAAGGGTGTTGCATAAAATCATGTTTTGTGTGTATTTATGCCCTACATAATTATGAGTAATGTTACTGCAGTGATACTTAAGTACAAGTAAAAGTATCAATAAAGGAAATTATTCAACAGTAAATTTAAATAAATAAAGTATTTGCCAAAGGCCCGAACGTGCAGGTCTAACATCTCAAGTTGGGACATTAAGAGGAAATGAAGCTGGTGCTTTATGGTCAGTTAGAGGTTCAAAGCCTAGTATGAAGACGTTAAAATCTATTTTAAATGGCACAGGAAGTAAGAGCTGTTCTTGGAAATCATAAGTGATATGAGTTCTCTTTGTTCTGATATGATTTGAGAAGGGTTGATTGTTTTCTTAGGAGGTCCAATAAAAGAGAGCAGTACAGTGATCAACTCTGCCTGTAACAAATGCTTGGATAAGTTTCTCTGTGTCGTTTTGAGATTTGAAAGGTTAAATTTGATCTGCCTTTTCTCAGTTAAATATATATTATATATATTGTTTATACTTAATATCCTATATTATGCTTGGGACTGTATTGTACTGTGTATGTCTAGGTGTGCACATGTGCATGGGTACCTGGTACTTGTTGGTTGAGTTGAAGGGGATCTCACACACTTTGGGGTTTTTCTCTTTAAGTGTTTTCACACTCCCACATGAGAGCTCTATACACTTCAGCAGGGCCGACTCTGAAGCATCTCCCGCTGTGTCCCTCTACACACACATCAGATTCACAGTCACTAGTCACAAGTATTTCCATATCATTAGCACCAACCTTAACATAAGTACAGGTATAGGTATATAGGTGTACAGTATAGGTGTGTGTGTGTGTGTATGTGTGTGTGTGTGTGTGTGTGTGTGTGTGTGTGTGTGTGTGTATGTGTGTGTGTGTGTGTATGTGTGTGTATTCACCTTAAGAATGGGGGTGCTATCCTGTCCAGGCTTGAAGACAGCATGGTTACAGAGTCCTGCAACCCGTGACAGGGCAGTCCAGGTAGGAGAGCTCTTATCAAAACCTCTGAAGCCTTGCACTAAGAATCACAGAAGTGTCAAACTATGTATAGTGTACATATAGTATTTACCATAAACGCATTTACTCTACATTACTTGTAGTCATTATCCAATACTTGGATTTAAATCATTAGCTGATTATGAAACTTAACAATTTATGTCATGGCTGTGGGTCATCAGGACAAATCTGAAACCAAACTTTGTTCTTTAAACTTCTCACACACCACCACCATATTAGCGTCACTGCAGTGCTGATAACGATTCAATGCCCAAATAATACCTGCTCTGTGGTGGTCCTGTGGGGATCCTGACCATTGAAGAACAGAGGAGGATTAACAAAGTATGCAGAGAATCAGATGGACTACAGTCTGCAATTGTGGAATTACGAAGTGCATCTATACAGTAAATAGAGCTGTATAGATGCTCTATACACTGTTTACTATATAGATATAGTAAAATGATAAATGATATTGTTTCACCGACAGGGGTGGAAGGCATTAGGCTTTCTCATAAACTATGTACTACATGGTCCATATTCTGATCTGTTGATTCTCTGAATTACTCTTACTTACCTGCACTTCCACCTGACTGGTCCTCAGTGGTGTCAGCCTCATTGATCTGGTTGTCAAACCACATGTGAGCCACGGTCATGCGGTTTTGTGTCAGAGTGCCAGTTTTATCAGAGCAGATTGTAGAGGTGGAGCCCAGAGTCTCTACAGCCTCCAGATTCTTCACCAGACAGTTCTTTTTAGCCATACGCTTTGCTGTAAGAGTCAGACACACCTGTGTGAGAGAAAGAGAAGAGAAATCAAAAAACCCATCAATTTGCTGCTTTGGAGCTACAACTAGCTTACTCTTTATTGACTTTCGCTCTTAGCACCTCAACCTGTGTAATTTTAAGCTATGTGACCCCAAAGCACCCATCTGCTGTTGATGGCAGCGATTTGCCTCTCTGTAGTAAAAACTTATTTATAATAATAAGTTCAGCTAAACAGTGCATGGCTACAGCTGGGCAAGGAGAATTCACATGGCATCCTGTGGCACCTTTACTTGAAGCTTGGTCTATAGATCCTACACAGTGGTAGCTTCCTGGCGTCCCAGTTGGTCCCATAAGTGCTCGATTATTGATAAATTTGGAGACCTTGGCATTTCTGAAAACACTTTCTGCGTCCCTGAAGTGGTGTGTGCTATATGGTTTTAGAAGATGTTCGTCTGAATTCTGTCTTTGAGATCTGAAGTTGAAAATGCTTTATCTGCACCACATCACACTTCAGAGTGAAGCCTGGGCTCACTAGAAATACGCGAATCTGCAGAATTAAGGTGGATCTCTAAATGATGTCTCCTCCTCAGTCTTTAGATCCATGACCAGGTGCTTGACTGGAATACACTATCTTAAAAATGTTAGCAATTCTTTACAGTCACTGAGAGCCATTTGTACTTAGACCCAGTCCCAGTCTCAGTCACCGGTCTTGCCAAATTTCCTGGTCTCGACTCCAACTACCCAATGAGTCTAACAGCTATTTAAAAAATATCATTTTCATTATTTTTTTGTGGTGCTGTATTCTGATGGAAATGTAAACTGTTTTGTAACATTTTATGAAAGCCCTCTTAACTGTTAACTGACCGCCTACTGCATGTTTAACTGCTGCTCCTCATCTCTTTCTGCTATTTTGTGAAGTTTAACCTGGTAAAAAATGTGTTTCAGTTCCCTTACTCCCTCATGAAAGTAGCTCCAGATATGTGCTGTTTTTCTTTTATTAAATCTTACGTAATTTAAAACATTCTTAATGTAAGCAGTGGAGTTTGTGTTGACAGATTTGTGTTGCCAGGTAACTTACAGCTGTTAAGAATGAGGAAGTTAGTTTAAACGTATGTTCATGTATCTGTTCAACGTAAATGGGTCCATAATAAATTAGACTGGTGTGCATTATGTTTGGCCTTTGACTCAACGAGCGATAAAGAGAAAGAGAAAAGAGCAACAGTGGTTGAGTGAGCTACTGAGTGAATGAAGAGAGGCAGTGGCATTAGCAAGAACAAAACAGTCAGTCAGAGAAATAAAACTCCAAAATGTGTATTTCCTCTTTTGAATGGCTCTCAGAAAAGAACAGAGCCATAAGAGCTGGTTCTCCTTAAAGAACCGCAATTACCATTCATGATTAGTGTTGTTAGGTAGGAAGGCTGGCCTACATCTACTGTGTGATATTGTGTTGTACTCTCTAAAACAAAAGGCAGATTATAAAGCAGGTAAACAGGAAGTGATGTAAATGTTAAATGGATGGCATTTATTGGATTGATTAAATGGATTGAAACATTTAGCTTTGCTAATTTAAATGTTTTCTTTGAAATTCATATTGTTATATAATGTTGAAAAACTAGCAAACAAGGATTATTCAAAACAGCCAAATAATTAAACTGACATAACTAAGACATCGAGACAAAAACAGATGCTTGCGCTAGCTTTTAATTGCATTTTAATGATATTTAACAATTTAATTTATTTAGAGTGAGGATTAGTTGCAGGAATTCAGATAGTTTAGAGTAGGCACTGGTTGGACTAACTGAGGTATGGTTTATTAGAGTTATTTTTGGACACCCAGGTTTGTTATGTGTGAAAAAAAAGATTTCTTATTTTCCACTAATTCATACAGAAAAGATGAAAGAAGTATGGCTTGGTCTGGAAACAGACTTGATCTTTTGGGTTTTTTAGGTCTAGCTTTTATTTGGACACATGAATCTGACTCAGGCTCTTTTAGACACAATCTTGAGTTGGTCTGGACAAGTCATGATGTAGGACTTGTAGGTTTCTGTTCAACAGATTTTTGTGCACTGAGCCTTTTAGCCAGCCAATTAATTTAGATTGCTTCTGTTTTATTCACCATCTACTATGAAAGAAAACAGTAGGCTAGCTTATATTACCTAAACTTGTTTAAAGTTTGCTGTCCTAAAGTTCTGTACAGCATGGCTGCATTATCTACAAATATCAAGTTGGACTGTGCATGGGCCAGTAATCAGTATTAACACATTTTAAAACATTGTGGGAATTCTGATACTGAAATTAGGAATATATTGATCCTGATATTAGGAAATAGTTGTTAGGATAACAAAATCTTTGCAGATGTTTGTTCTTGCTAAATAGAAAAGAGTCTACGCATATGCATGTTCTATTAAACTAACCGTGACTGTAGCAAGCAGTCCTTCAGGGACGTTGGCAACAATGATACCGATGAGAAAAACGGCAGACTGGAGCCAGGTGTATCCGAGGATGAGGGACAGGATGAAGAAAGACACACCCAGGAAGATGGCCACGGAGGTAATAATGTGGATGAAGTGCCGTATCTCAATATTGATGGGTGTCTGGCCCCCGTCCAACACTGAGGCAAGAGTTGCTATTCGCCCCATAACTGTGTGATCACCCGTCGCAATTACTATGCCACGGGCTGTACCTGCACACAAGCAAACATATCCACACTTTTGTACAAACAATATATATCTCAAATGTGTATTCAAGAGACAGGACATTAAAGACACTTTGCTTGTGCTTGTTGCTAAATGCTACATATTGCTAAAATATATTTAATATAACAATAAGAACCGACTTCAGAAATTATTTCACAGGCATCTTGCTTTACTATAAAAATGTAATTACATTATAAAATTTATAATCGGACACATAAAATGAATTAAATTTACAACAGACTTACAAAATGCCCTTCTGGCATGTATCTGTTTGTTTTGATGCCAAAAATAACAAAAAATTAGCAATAATTAATTATAATATTAATTAATTTATGAACCATAATAAAAAGACTGGATTTACTGATATTCCACAAAAAATGTGCCACTAATATTGATATGACAAATATGAATAGAATTTTTTTGTTGCCCTCTGGATGCACCAAAAGCAGGAAACCATATTGTTCCTGCTATTAAAACTGTAATATTTTCAGACTGGAATTTTTCTAATAAAATTATGTCGTTACATTTTGTATATTTTTGTTTCTTCCTTTGGCTCCTCCAACAGAACGTCCTGTTCAAATACCCATACAGTGAGGGGGTGAGTGTGGAAGTCCACCTGCAAAACTCCTTATAGTGATAACAAAAACGAATGAGTGAATCTCACCCTCCACACAGTTAGTAGAGAAGAAGGCAATGTTTCTGGTCTCCAGTGGGTTTTCGTGGGAGAAGTCTGGAGAACGGGTCTGAGGTTCAGACTCCCCAGTCAGAGAGGAGTTATCCACCTATATGGAAAGAGCTGGTGATTCATTTATCGACCCAATTTATAAAAGCTTCACACTTTGTGCTGTATGCATCCATGTTGTGCAGAATGTGGTTTGGTGCTGTCATGTTAAAATGCATATGTTACTCCACCCTCTGCCCATACCATAACAAACCTGGCTTTTGAAAGAAATTCATTTCTGGTTTTCAGCCTTGCACAGAGATTTCTCTGGATCCCCTGAAGCTTTAAATGTTATTTTGCACTGCAGAGTTAAAAAACCCTAAAATAATTTCTCGGTAAGGAAAGTTAATCTTAAAGGAGAATCGTTTGCACTACATCTTAATAATTGAATAGATTTGCATGCTTCAGTTTTCCCAAAACATAATATCTTTCTCATACTGTACTCCTGTATTGACCCTCTGTCTGAAACGCTCTGTTTGTGGCTCTGTGTCCTTAAGCCCCCCCTCCCAATGATTTCCATATGCTCTGATTGTTCCACTCACCCACTCTGTTCTCTAGCGACTGTCAGAGCGGTTATGCCCCTATATGCTCCACCCGCTTCCTCGCAGTCTGCAGTAAGATGCTTCTTTCCTGAGCAGCCACCACTGTGGCTATTATAATACTGACAGCTCTGCCTTGTCAGTTTGACCTACAGTCAAGCGAACAAGTCTGCAGATCTGCAAGGGTGGCCAGAAATCGCCTTAATACATGTCTAAAAGTATTCAGGGGCAATAAAAACTTATCTGGGCAATCACCAGAAGCTATAACATTTCAACCTTTAGTCATAAATCCACCTCTACACTTTAACACTGTTCGCCATCTAGTGATTAATGTGACCCTCAGCATGTTTCCAGACCAATGTAGGTGAAAGTGAGGCTGCAGCTGATTAGCAAATCCCTTAATTAGTCTTGTTAGCCCAGAAGCCTACACCTGAGCAGTGGCCTTAGCTACAGACAGCAACTCCACACCTGAACACTTGTAGTAGCTACCTTGTTTGTTTTAAACATCAGAAATTCACAAATAATAATACATTTACAAGTTGTGTACTCTGTGAACCCCCCTAATAAAAGTAAATAATGAGAATCCAGCTGTGAGAATCCAGCTTCAGACTGTGCTGGGTTTTTGAAGCAGGGGCATTTGATAAAATGTTTGGAACAGAGGAGGGAGCAGTGACCTCTTTGTTGTTCTACCTTTGGCAGAGCATACAGCAGAAAACAGCATCTTCGAGACATGACTAACAAACTCTTTCCGACCTTCAGAAGTTCCTGTGTATTGTGTTGGGTGGTGCCAAGCCTGCCCCTAGGCATGGGATGTGACAAAATTACTTCACATCTTACAGAGAAATGGGCTGAAATTTCAATGAGGTGTTTTAGGTTTTTTTTGCCACATCCATAATCATAAAGGACTAGGCTTTTCTTGGATGCTCCTTTTAAACCCAAACATGATCACATCACCCCTTGTTTTGCTGTTCTTTGATCATTTAACAACACCCTAAGTCTTAATTTGCTCCTGTCCCACCATAATTGGAACATGTTACAGGCAAGTTCAGAATAAGGCTATTTTTACGTTTTTTAAGTGTATACGGTAAAAAAATGACATATCCTGTCATTGTACTGGTTTTGTCCAAATACTGGTCAGTAAAGATTTATAAATATCTGCTTTATGTTTATATTTGCTTTTTGAGTTGTTTGCTCGAGTTATTTTAAAACACTAAGAGGATATTTCACAGATTACTGTTCATTTATATACTGAGCAAGACATCCAGACAATACATACTCCTTAGTGGTTCACATATTAAACAAGCTTTCCTGTTGGAAAAGCTTAGCGCAATCTTTGCATTTTTAGCAGTTTTACAAGTTTATTTGTCCTCATTAAGGAAATATGAGCAGAAAGTATTTGTGCATTAACATTTGTATTTACATTATGTATGAACAATGATATTTTATGAACAACTGATATATGTAGCATTTGTAAGAACACAGTTCTATAACATGCAGCTTCAATACAACAGAAATAATAATTTAATCATTATGTAAAAATATTTAACTTTCGGCTAGCAAAAGCTTCAGGTTACCCCTAATTCAATAATACTCATAATAATACCCATAATATGCGTAATACTCATGCTTAAGAGTTTACTGATGAATTTAGAGCAAACCATTAAGCATACAATCTCCATGTTTAACCTAGGCCCATGTTCATGCTTTTTAAAAGAGCATTTTAGCTACAAGGGTACACGTATTTAACCAAAACCAAAATCTGTGGTTCCTGGATTAGAATTTTAGTGAGATCCATATTGCAGAAATGTGACCTACTTTACTGTCCTTAAAACCAAAATCCCCAAATAAAGAGTCTCGTCTGAAATGATTGGGATCAGCCAGATCAATTCCTTTGTTTTTGATACACACTAAAGAGATTTGGGGGAGATCAAAAGATTAATATGATACGACAGATTAGAATTTCAGCATTTATTTCCTGATATTCCCATATAGATGTGTTTAACAGCTTTGTACCTTTTGTTTGAACCCACCCATTCTTCAAGTGAGCAAAATACTGCAACAGAAAGGTCTTGTTTTACGGAGTTATGAGACCAAGATTAACCTCTAAAGAATGGAACTAATGGAATGCCAAAGTGTGGAGAAAGAAAGGATCTGCACATGAACCTTATATACAAGCTCTTCGGTCAACCATAGTGGACGTAGTATCACGGCTTGGAAGACTGCATGGAGTACACCCACTCCCAAACAGTCGTGGGCTGGAGGTTAGGGAACCAGCCTTGTGACCGGAGGGTTGCCAGTTTGATTCCCTGAACTGACAGTAACGACTGAGGTGCCCTTGAGCAAGGCCCATAAGCCCCAACTGCTCCCCGGCCCTGTGGATAGGGCTGCCCACTGCTCTGGGTAAGTGTGCTCACTGTAGTGTATGTGTTCACTAGTGAGTGTGTATGTGGGCGTTTCACTTCACGGATGGGTTAAATGCGGAAGACTTGTAACTTTCCCCACTGTGGGATCAATAAGGGATTCAAATCTAAAACAAACAGCTGAAAGAAACTGCCGTACAAACAAAAGAGTTGGCCTTACTGTTCCAGTCCTTTTGGCGGTTTAAGTGCCAAGTAATTTACTAACACCGGTTCTCTCTTTCTTTGTGTCATACCTTGCAGCCACTGGCAGAGATGATGCGCAGATCAGCTGGGATGCGGTCACCTCCCTTTATCTCCACCAGATCTCCAAGGACTACTTCCTCTGCATCGATCTGCCTCTTCTCACCCTCTCGGATCACCATAGCTTGCTGAGAGAGTTTTTTGGAGGTGGGTGAGAAACAGATGACAGGTGTATAAAATCAAGAACATAGTTATGTACTCTTCCTAAATAAACACTGACAGTGGAATTGGTTGTACTTAGTGACTTTAAATGTAGCCATGTCATAGAATGGCACTTTCAAAATCTGAGGGAGAATCAAAAGGTCCAGTGGGCAGTTAGTCAGATACAGGTATTGTGCAAGACATGTTAAGCATGGTGCTGACCTTACATGGCAACACAAATACAATTTTACAATTTTGTGAGATGATAATATAAAGACAGTATGCAAGTATCACTTCACCCGTAAGATAAAAGACGATTTCGCAAAAAACTTACCAAAGGACAGAGATACCAGATACTTCAAAGGCTTAACAAGAGATACCAGATTCCCTCGAGCACATATATATGACCACCAGATTTACTTTCATACAATGTTAAGCTGTATTATTTCTTAAAGTGCAGAATTTGAAAAGGTAAAGCTGTCTATCAGCTAGGCATGAATCACCAGAAGGGACCATGCCAAGCATACTCACCTGTGGGATCAAATTCTTAAAGGACTCCATGATGCGTGAGCTCGTGGCTTCTTGGTAATAGGAAAAGCAGCCAGTGATAATGACCACAGCGGCCAGGACTATACCCAGATACAACTGCAACACAGAAAGAGAGAAAAGGTCACTTGTTGGCAAATAGAGGCAACGCTAGACAGTAACAGTAACAACCATTACAACAGTGGTACAATGCCACCCATAGTGATGGGCACATTTCCGCCATAGTTATTTGACTTTTCATATTCTGAAACTGACTTGTTATGAAATAGCATAGAGGAAGAATAGCAAAATGACATAATTAGCCAATAGCTAATGTAAACAGTAAGTACAGTACTCCATTCTAGCTGTTATTCCGTGCTCTATTTAGTATGATTTACTCAGTAAAATCTGTAGTGTTTTCTGAACAGCTTAGGTCATTATTAATTCATTCAAGTGGATGTACTCAATACATCGGCAGTTGACTGAAATGATACACAGTATAAAACAATGTTTGACAGGCAGACCATGAAATGAATAGACTGAACACTGCAGCCAGCTAACAGACTACTCCAATAATATTCAGAGTTAAAAAAGAAAACTGTCTAGTACTAAACCCTGTTTAGGACTAAGTGTCACTGCAGTGCTAAAAAAGATTTACCACCAGGACTTACCAATAATGCCTTGGCTAAATTATTACAACACTATTTAGTGGGCTAGGTTTTAGAACTGAACTCACGTCATCTTTGGCTGGTTCATCACCAGTCGTGGCCTGGATGATGTAAGCAAGGAAGCAGAGAATGGCTCCCATCCACAGCAGGATGGAAAAACCTCCAAACAGCTGCTGACAGAACTTCAGCCACTCTGGAGTGGTGGGGGGTGGCGTCAGAGCATTTGGGCCATCCCGTGCCAGGATCTCTAAGGCCCTGTTATTGGTCAGACCCTGAGAAAGGCACAAGCAATTATATGCTGAAAAGATAAAAATGAATACTAGTTCTGTGAAGAGCAAAAACATTATTACTATGTGTTGTACATTTCACATTTTTCATTAATCTGACAAAGAAACTTTTGTAACCCAGCATTTTTTTTACTTTATAAATACAGTACAACACAATACAGTGTCTGTGTAGATGAATTCTGTACATAGTATAATTGTTACATCTCTGTCTGCCTATCTGTCTGCCTGTCCCTGTCCATGTGCTCCTTGTTGTCATGCTCCATGTGCTTTAGTTTTGGTCATGTGCTCCTCCTGTCTCCGCCCTCTAGGTCCCTGTTTGTAGCCCCGCCCCTTCCCAGGTGTTTCTTGTTAGTCTGTGTTCATTTATACTCCCTGTGGTCCCCTGTGTTTTTGCTTGGCGTTTGGTTTCTTGTTGTATGTTTCAATCCTTGATTGTTAGTTTGTCATCCTGTTTCTTGTTCCCTCGGTTTGCTTCTGTCTTTGGTTTTGTTATTTTGTGTAGTATTAAACCACTTGCGCCTACATCCAGCCTCCTTATCTACCCCACCGCTGTGACAATAATGATAACACAAAAGGGAAAACCAAAGACCAAGGTTGACAATCAGTGGGCTAATGCTTCAGTTTAGGCCAACATCTGGTGAGTATGTGTGTGTATGTGTTGTGGAACAGAGGCAATGTGTCTTACATTATGCAGGTCCACTTCATAGTGAGCAGACAACTCCTCCAGAGATAGCGTGTGGTCAATCTGCAACAAAAATAAAAAGATAAATTAGATATCCACTACACTCTCCAGTTAGCACAGCATTCAAACAGAACACATGCTTGAACACTGACAGACAAAAACATCCACACACACTGAATTTCCTCACCAATGTAGCCTCTTTCTTCAGGTCATCCAAGTCTTTCTTCCTTTTATTCTTTCTATTGCAAAGAAGATTAGCCTTACGGTTGCTCTGTCTTTCACCCTGAGAGTGAGAGAGAAAGATGGACAGACAGATAAAGAAAGTGTGTTAATTAAAATGTGAGAATGAAATGGTCTCACTAAGTGCAATGCTGTACTGAAATTCACAAAAGAGTATGTCCTCATTTTTTATGATTACTCATTTATTAAAGGGAATACATTGTCCAGATCTGCTTAACCTATGTGAAAAAGTAATTACCCCTTAGCTACTAATCCAACAAGTTAACCCAAATGCAACTGATTGTTGGGCTCAATTTTACTACCACATCCAGGCAATGATTACTGCCTGGCCTGTTGAATCTAAACACCACCTAAAACTACCAGAAGGTCACAGAAGAACCTAAATGAACTTCTTGCCTCTGTTAGGGTCAAAGTACACAATGCCACAATAAGAGACACATAAGGCAAAAACAGCATCCATGGGAAAGATGCCAGGTACAAACCACTGCTGGCCCAAAGAACACAAAGTGTTACATTTGCTAAAAACATCTACATGACCCACAAGACTTTTGGGATCATATTCTGTGGACTAATAAGTCAAAGGTAGAACTTTTTGAATGACACAGGAGCTGTTACATCCTGCATCGCATCTGGGGATTCTATTATTTATGGCATATGAAAATAGCTTCTCCCCTATGGGTGCCAGCAGCAGTTTGCTGCATACCAGGAGCCAGAACCCTGGCCATTAGGGGTAACCTGAAGCTTTTAGCTAGCCGTAGATATTCTAGGATAGTTATTAATGTAGGAACTAAAGTTGTCCATCTGCGGCAGTCAGAAATAACTAAGGCTAATATTAAAGAAGTGTGTGGATTGGCTCAGATGATGCCCGATCCCATATCAGCTCTGTCCCCATCCCAGTTTGAAGAGGCTCAGAAATCCACTGTAGTTTATGGTCGTTGAACTTCTGGTTGTCCATCTGGCTTCTGAAAACAATATGGGTTTGGTAGATAATTGATCTACTTTGAGGACAAGCTTGCTTTTGAGGTTGCTGCTTTCATTACTTGTAACACCAAGTTGACAAAAATATCAGGAAACCATGAATGGTTTGTTATACTAATCTAAAAAACATCAGACCAGTTCAACTAATCTTCAACGTGTAACGTGTAAAACGCGGGAGAGAATGTGCGTGTGGTGAACTGTACTAGGTTGTAGCCTGGGTTCTCCAACTGGTGTTATCTGGGAACTCTTGGTGAAGTCTTGGTGCTCTCATTGTTCATTAAACTGGCTCCGAAACCCCTTCACAACGTTTTCCCTGCATGTCTCTTCATGGAAGCTAAGTATCCACCTCTCTACGAGAGCACCCACCTAACACCATACTTCCATTCGTTACAAACGACAACATTTTGGTCTAAGACCATTGATGCTGGGTAAATGGACTTATTACCGATCATGATTTTGATACTTTGTGCCTCACAGAATAGGCCTGAAGAATACGTAGCTCTAAAGAAACGACCCCTACATTCTACAGTTACATACATATTCAACTTATAATTGGCTGCATGGAGACATAGCTACCATCTATACTAATGTTTTAGGAATAAGCCAGAAACCAGGCTACAAATCCTATTATTTGAAATTCTCACTAATTACAATCTACAGGCTACCAGGGCCCTATTTTGAGGTCTTACAGGAATTTGATTAGATTTTTAATCAATCTTAATAACAATCTGAAATAAAGCAGTAATTAATAAGGCATTCTTATATTTTTTAGATTCAAAATATAATAGGGCACACTCGTTACTGTAACCACACTCTTGATTTCATTCTACAAATTATAAGAAATGAGTCAGCATGGGACAGTTATCATACTCCAGCTATAAAATAGACTGTCAGACAACTAGAGCATAAATGGCATCTGACCTTGAAGTAACTTGAAGTATTCCAATTCCCTTTAAAAGCTAACCTTATAGACTAGAGGAGCACTAAACATAGCAATTCAGCATATCCCTCCTATCTGACAAAAATCTGACAAAAATAATTCAAGATAATTATTCACCACAATTTCTACATAAACTTAGAGCCAAGAAGCTACTGAACCCCAGATACATTCAGCATATAGTAGCAACAGTTGCATGTATTTCTTCAATAGTAATCTTAAAATGATCAGGCTAAAAATATGGATTGCACAGTTAACAGCTACAAATACACTGCCCTGTAAAGATAATCCAGATTTAGAGCCCAGCGTAACTACTGTGGAGAGAGTCCATAATATTTCCTCCTCAAAACCATCTACTTGCATACTAGATCAAATTCCTACAAGTTGACCTAAAGAAGTTTTGCCAGAAATAACCAAGTCTATTCTGTATATAATAAACTCCTCTCTTAGCCTCAGCTACATTCCAAATTAGCAGTAATCAAACCTCTCATTAATGATTTTTGAGAAAGTTGTGTTACAACAGTTAAGTCTTTACCTGCACAGAAATGACAAAAATACAACACTGCACTCTGGTTTATTCATAGCACTGAAACAGCACTAGTGCAAACTGTTAGCTTTTGATATTCTCTGACAAAGGCTACATATCTTTGATGGGACTTTTTGATTAGCATTTGACACAACAGACCGCTCTATACTACTTTATAGGCTAGAAAACCATGTAGGTGTATCAGAAAAGGCTCTTTCATGGTTTGGATCTTACCTGAATGATTGCTATCGGTTTAAGAATGTAAGCGGTGAATCATCTGTTCACACAAAACTATGGTGTTCCACAAGGTTCTGTCTTAAGATCTATATTATTTGCCTTAATTATGCTACCACTACGTACCATTATCAGAAACTATAGCATAGATATACACTGCTATGCTAATAATACACAGCTCCATGTTTCAGCCTAACTAGATAATTCATTTCAACTTAGAGGACTGTGTAAAAGACATAAAAGACTGGATGTAAAGTAAATTCCTCCTACTCAACTTAAACTCCTCCTACTTAGACAAAACAAAAGTTCTTCTACTTGTTCCAAAAGCTGGTAGAAACAAACTGGTTGCATTATCACTTAATCTTAAAAGCTTCTCTGTCCCACCAGGTACATCTGCAAAAAGCCTTGGTGTTGCACTCAACCTTGATCTGGCCTTCGATGAATGTTTTACTAATATTACTAGTATAGCTTGTCTCCATCTTTGCAATATTGGTACATTGAAAAATGCACTTTACCTACAATATGCAAACATGCTAGTTCATGCCTATTACATTTACTTTCTGGTTGTTTCAGCAAAAGCCTTAACCAGTTGGTCCAGAAAAGTCAGTCAGTCCAGAATGCTGCAGGCAGAATCTTGACAAGAACTAGAAAATCTAACCGTATCAGCCCAGTCTTATCTACCTTCCACTCCATTGGTTGTCAGTTAAATTCTGCATGGACCACAACATTTTTCTACAGACATTGTGAAAAAATAAGTTGCATCTAGAAGGAAGTGCTGGCTTGCAATGCTACTAGGAAGGAAGATAAAGGATACCAGGAACAGTGCACGATAATGCATTGATATGGGCAATAGTTTTTAAATGACACATACAAAAGTAGTGTCTCTCAGTATGGCTTTCGGCCGCCAAGTTTGCTAATGCAACATGTCAGATGTCTCAGCAAAGAGTTGTAGGGGATCTCACAATGGTCTGTGTGCATGTGCCATCACAAAGGATTCTACCAACACAGCAGCATGAGCATCATGCTGTCCTATGTTATGCGGAAGCTTTGCCTGCATGCTGCTGACACATCCAACCACCCAGCTTATTTAATCAAGCTTTTTTTTAATTGAGTTATTTAGCAGGACAGGAGTCCAAACACATACATAAGTCCAGAATTAGAGGTCTGGTACCAATCAGAAATGAAGCTTTAAATATATATTTAATATAAACTTGCTTATTAAAACATGATGTACTTTACTTCCGGGTCCTGTACTGCACACACAGGTCTTGTTACCTTGGATAGTTCTAAATTAAGTCCAAAAATGTGTGTTTATTGCTGTGAACATCTTCCAGTCAGTTGTTATTTGTTTTTTGTGCTGATTCCCCCAATGATCTCCCAAACACATGGTCTTATGAACAGAAGGGAAAGATCAGGGGTGTTTCAGTGAGGATCAGGTGAAGAACAGATTACTGCATCATAGCCTACATTAATTAACAGGGAAACCTGTTTTCTCTCCATTTATTTCCTGCTTTTCTTATGTGCCATCATTCTGTAAATAGGAATTCACACACTGATTCACCACACACTGGCAAACTGTGTTGTTTGTGTGGTTTTAAGGAGGCTGATATCAATTCATTGCATAAGAACATCAGAACTCCTGCATGTTGAAAAGACAAGAGCCTCTGCGGCTCAGACGAGGCTCAAACCTGGACTTGTTAACAAGCAGACTGGAGTGAAATTAACAAATCCTTTTAACCCACAGTGGTCCCTGAATAAATGAGGATGCGACTTTGTTAGGGTTTACAGGCCTGTAATGGTTATCTTGCCTCATTTACTGCAGCCAGCCTGATGTGAAGTGTGACGTTGTGACTGAGAATGGTGGAGCCAACATGGTGTACATTTTAACAGTAGAATGAAAAAGTATTAATTAGAGTACAAAATGTGCTGACAAACTGTATTTTGCAGAATGCCTGTTAGAAATTTGGGTCTTCGAGAAGAATCAGGAGTCAGGAGACTGGAGAGGTTCAGCGTTGTGTTGAGTTTATACACACATACAGAGATGCATGGATACAGCTCGCCGGTCAGCAGTCTTCACATGCATTAAGAATCATGCACGGACTCCAGGCTTAGGTTATCAGTCCTGTCCAGTCTGGTCCAGTCTGACTCAGTCTTATTCAGTCTGACATGGTTTTTAAGAGGTGAGGTTCAGGGGGGAAGAAAAGGAGGGGTAAGAGGGGTAACGAAGATAAGGTAGATCAAGATATGAAGGAGAGGGTTGTTGGAGGTGATTGTATCACCTTAAGGTTGGAGACAGTGGGTCATTTTCATATAAACTGCCTAGCCACTCCATAGGTGGGAAGACAGTTTACATTTTCTGTAATAAACGAAACCATCGCTCTTTCCCCACAACAGCAGGCCATTTGCTAGAGCTTAGTTAAGACCATATGAGAATAGGATTACATTAGAAAGGAAAATAATGTATATTGAGGCTATTTTCTTTCAAGCCTTTCTTAAAACAGCCCTAGTGCACAAAAATCCACATAACTAGAGGAAAGGGAAAAACCAGACAAGCACAGAGGACCACGTTTAAAGTCAGTGACTTTACCAGAGTTACGGGTGCTGTTTTAAATGTTAGTAATCTAGCTTACTCATTAAACTAAAGAGACTTTAGGTTGTGGCTGGTAAAACCGTGGTATGGAGCCACTAATGACAATTAGTAACCAAATTGTGACTGGGTTAGAGGGATCTCTCTATTTCAGCATCTGCAGTCCGGTTTAACTCGAATTAAACCAGGAAAATATAGTGTTCATAGCGCAATCCTACAGGGGGCTTTAGTAAAAACATTTCCAGAAAATAGTGTGAATACTCCCTTAAAAATTATTTATAAAAACAACTTTTATAGTCCTATCTACTAAGTGAGAAACTCATGCCTCATGAGTTATGTCTTTACTATACTCCCGCATGGCCAAAAAGCACATCTAAGACATCTTAGTGCAGACAGTGCTAACTACCACCTTGAATGGCGGCCGTGGCTGGGGATCTAAAGAAAACACACTCTAAAAATATGAAAACTGAAAACTTGTATATATATTTATATATTTATTTATATTTAGCAAATAAACAGAAATTGTTCATTAAAATGAAAAATGTTGTGTTTATGAAAAGTATGTGTTAATTTATTTACATACATACATTAAATCAGCAAAGACTGTAATTTGACCAGGGATACCCAAATATTTGCTTATGACTGTGCTTTGGAAACCTCAACAGACTTACAAATGACACAGTTGTAATACAGACGTACTATGCACCACATGGTATAAATGCACACTCTCAAAACAGCCCATTTGTGTGCCCAACTAAGGGCAAGACATTTTCCACTGCTTTTAATAAAATCTTATTTAACCCAAGCAAACATTCATTTGTATAAGTGCTGGGTTAATATCTTAAATATCACTAAAATGAAAAGTGCATGTTAACATCAACATTACCACATGTAATTAAAATCTAATGCAACTAATAGCTGGATAACAGAGTGAGGTAGATAATAGTAAGAACACTTACATCTTTCTCCATGCTCTTCAGAAGATAACACGGAGGATAAATTAAACACAGCACAGAAATAAAGACAGACAGATCTTTCCCATGACAGAAAGTTGTTTGCGTGCTGTTTGTGGCACATCTACATGCCAGTTTTATCACAGGGTAGTTAGTTAGTGTGCACTTTTACTTTTACTTTTGTTCTAAGATAATGTTTCTGCATTCCATAATGGAAGATTGTTTTCCTGATTAAAGACTGACCTGGCAAAGAGTTGGGCCTGATGGTAGAACCAGTTTGGTCAGACTTTCAATCAGCAGTAGCATAAACAAAACAAGCATGGTAACAGAATGATAGTGATGCAATAGATTCTAGTCATTTTGACTATGCAGTGTATGTAACTTCTAAGTTTGTTTCTGTCTATGTATGAGTGACATTTTCATTATATGCTTCATTAACCATGATTAAGTAAAAAGCTTATACTGTAGATGGAAAAAAAACACCCACCAGCCACTTCAATAGGTACACCTACTAGTATATAGTTTATCTTCATTTGATCAACTCCAATTACCTTATAGGTGCACTTTTTTAGTTCTACAATTACAGTCTGTAGTTCCTCTGTTTCTTTCTACACCTTGTTATCGCTGGTAAATATGAAGCTGTGGGCTTAATTACGCTGTTCTGACTTGGTTTAAGCACATAGCTACTTTGCTACTGCATGATACAGCTGACTGACGGAAGTACACCTTAGGCATGGACACAAAAGCCTGGCTAGTGGGGTGTCATGCTTATTAATTCCATCCATCTCTAAACATTTGTTTCCTCAATCAGTACCTTGACTAACATTAACTCAATGGGGGGGTACCCCATTACTGAGAGAAGGAGTTACTGACAAAAGCCTTCTAGTAAGGGGCTCTCATTACTATGTTTTAGGGTGTGTATATCTTGTTAGCCAGCTTATTTCCGACATATCAGGGAGTTAAATACCCAGAAAAGAATCCCAACTGGCCTATCTGCCGTATCCGTTGTAATACTGGTGTTACAAATTTGGAATATTTCGTCAAAAGGTTTGTCAACCCACACTGGTGGTGTTACGTATCATCTACGGTTACACATACAAATTGCTATTAATACACATTACAAATTGCTATTTGGCATTAGCCATAGGTATCATAGGTCATAGGCATCTATAATTCTAATCAACAACACAGATATTGTTTATGCGATCTACATTCCTGTATAACCCAAAGCATTGTGATATAAACAAATTCAGAGAGTTTTATGTAAAATGGTTTGTTGTAAGAAATATATCTTTTCGAATTTCTTCATCTGCCTGACCAGTAAACCTGCATGTGTCCTGAGTTAAGATAGACGCAAATGTTGAAATTAAATAAAAACTCTTTAAAAAAGTCTAAAAAAAAGTCTTTAATTGGAGTTGTGTAGTCTTTAATTGGAGTTGTGTAGTCTTTAATTGGAGTTGTGTAGTCTTTAATTGGAGTTGTGCAGTGTTTAATCGGAGCTGGGTAGTGTTTAATCGGAGCTGGGTAGTGTTCAGTCAGCGTTGTGTAGTGTTCAATTAGAGCTGTGCAGTGTTCAATCGGAGCTGTGTAGTGTTTAATTGGAGCTGTGTGATGTTTAATTGGAGCAGCATAGTATTTAAATCAGGGTGTTTAATCAGAGTTGTGTAGTGTTTAATCGGAGCTGTGTAGTATTTAATCAGAGTTGTGTAGTGTTTAATCGGAGTTGTGTAGTGTTTAATCGGAGTTGTGTAGTATTTATTTAGAGCTGTGTTGTGTGTAATTGGAGCTGTGTAGTGTTTAATCGGAGCTGTGTAGTATTTATTTAGAGCTGTGTAGTGTTTAATCAGAGCTGTGTAGTATTTATTTAGAGCTGTGTAGTGTTTAATTGGAGCTGTGTAGTGTTTATTTAGAGCTGTGTAGTGTTTAATCAGAGCTGTGTAGTATTTATTTAGAGCTGTGTAGTGTTTAATCGGAGCTGTGTAGTATTTATTTAGAGCTGTGTAGTGTTTAATCGGAGCTGTGTAGTATTTATTTAGAGCTGTGTTGTGTTTAATTGGAGCTGTGTAGTGTTTAATCGGAGCTGTGTAGTATTTATTTAGAGCTGTGTGGTGTTTAATTGGAGCAGCATAGTATTTAAATCAGGGTGTTTAATCAGAGTTGTGTAGTGTTTAATCAGAGCTGTGTAGTATTTAATCCGAGTTGTGTAGTGTTTAATCGGAGCTGTGTAGTATTTATTTAGAGCTGTGTAGTGTGTAATTGGAGCTGTGTAGTGTTTAATCAGAGCTGTGTAGTATTTATTTAGAGCTGTGTAGTGTTTAATCAGAGCTGTGTAGTATTTATTTAGAGCTGTGTGGTGTTTAATTGGAGCAGCATAATATTTAAATCAGGGTGTTTAATCAGAGTTGTGTAGGGTTTAATCAGAGCTGTGTAGTATTTAATCAGAGTTGTGTAGTGTTTAATCGGAGTTGTGTAGTGTTTAATCAGAGCTGTGTAGTATTTATTTAGAGCTGTTTTGTGTGTAATTGGAGCTGTGTAGAGTTTAATTGGAGCTGTGTAGTATTTATTTAGAGCTGTGTTGTGTGTAATTGGAGCTGTGTAGTATTTATTTAGAGCTGTGTAGTGTTTAATTGGAGCTGTGTAGTATTTATTTAGAGCTGTGTAGTGTTTAATTGGAGCTGTGTAGTATTTATTTAGATCTGTGTAGTGTTTAATTGGAGCTGTGTAGTATTTATTTAGAGCTGTGTAGTATTTATTTAGAGCTGTGTTGTGTGTAATTGGAGCTGTGTAGTATTTATTTAGAGCTGTGTAGTGTTTAATTGGAGCTGTGTAGTATTTATTTAGAGCTGTGTAGTATTTATTTAGAGCTGTGTTGTGTGTAATTGGAGCTGTGTAGTATTTATTTAGAGCTGTGTTGTGTGTAATTGGAGCTGTGTAGTATTTATTTAGAGCTGTGTTGTGTGTAATTGGAGCTGTGTAGTATTTATTTAGAGCTGTGTAGTGTTTAATTGGAGCTGTGTAGTATTTATTTAAAGCTGTGTAGTATTTATTTAGAGCTGTGTTGTGTGTAATTGGAGCTGTGTAGTATTTATTTAGAGCTGTGTAGTGTTTAATCAGAGCTGTGTAGTATTTATTTAGAGCTGTGTGGTGTTTAATTGGAGCAGCATAGTATTTAAATCAGGGTGTTTAATCAGAGTTGTGTAGTGTTTAATCAGAGCTGTGTAGTATTTAATCGGAGTTGTGTAGTGTTTAATCGGAGTTGTGTAGTGTTTAATCAGAGCTGTGTAGTATTTATTTAGAGCTGTTTTGTGTGTAATTGGAGCTGTGTAGGGTTTAATTGGAGCTGTGTAGTATTTATTTAGAGCTGTGTTGTGTGTAATTGGAGCTGTGTAGTATTTATTTAGAGCTGTGTAGTGTTTAATTGGAGCTGTGTAGTATTTATTTAGAGCTGTGTAGTGTTTAATTGGAGCTGTGTAGTATTTATTTAGATCTGTGTAGTGTTTAATTGGAGCTGTGTAGTATTTATTTAGAGCTGTGTAGTATTTATTTAGAGCTGTGTTGTGTGTAATTGGAGCTGTGTAGTATTTATTTAGAGCTGTGTAGTGTTTAATTGGAGCTGTGTAGTATTTATTTAGAGCTGTGTAGTATTTATTTAGAGCTGTGTTGTGTGTAATTGGAGCTGTGTAGTATTTATTTAGAGCTGTGTTGTGTGTAATTGGAGCTGTGTAGTATTTATTTAGAGCTGTGTTGTGTGTAATTGGAGCTGTGTAGTATTTATTTAGAGCTGTGTAGTGTTTAATTGGAGCTGTGTAGTATTTATTTAAAGCTGTGTAGTATTTATTTAGAGCTGTGTTGTGTGTAATTGGAGCTGTGTAGTATTTATTTAGAGCTGTGTAGTGTTTAATTGGAGCTGTGTAGTATTTATTTAGAGCTGTGTAGTATTTATTTAGAGCTGTGTTGTGTGTAATTGGAGCTGTGTAGTATTTATTTAGAGCTGTGTAGTGTTTAATTGGAGCTGTGTAGTATTTATTTAGAGCTGTGTAGTGTTTAATCGGAGCTGTGTAGTATTTATTTAGAGCTGTGTGGCGTTTAATTGGAGCAGCGTAGTATTTAATCAGGGTGTTTAATCGGAGCTGTGTAGTGTTTAATCAGAGCTGTGTAGTGTTTAATCAGAGCTGTATAAAAGCTTATGTGAATGTTTGTGAAATGTCTGTGAAAATGAAGTCTTATAAGCACAGATATCTGCCAGTTTAACATTAGCGTGAGCAGAAGAGTCCACAGACTGCTGGATAACTTTCCCATGCTTTCCGCATGCTCACATTTACATCCAGGATGCTGTTCACGCATGCAAATGACATACTAGGACAGGCATGAATAATCGATAAAGAGCAATTGACAAGGTGCACGGAACTCTCGGGAGATTCTGCACCGCAATTTCCTGTCAAGTCCCAGCTGCCACATAAGACCGCCCTTCAACCTTGAAATGTGGTTGAAATGATGTCCTTGTTCTTTTAACGTTGAAAAAAATGCTAAAACAGAGTTGAATATTTAAATTGTCAGGAAAAGGTTAAAGAATACACAGTAATCAGTGTTACAGTTTTAACCTGGAGTCAACATAACCACTTCAGTATTCTGCATTAGGATCATTATTTTTATTTTATTAGCCTTTTATTATATTTTGATCATAAGACAAATTCAAAACCGCAATGTATAATAAAAATACTGTTTTTCGTATTGGATGCATGGATGCATTCATGAAACAGAAACCGAGGCATTGGAAAGTAGAGAATCTTGTTCTCAAGTCTGGGTGTAGGTAAACCAGTATGAAAATATCTGTAGCTATTTCACTTTGGTGAAATAAAAAGATGGGCTTCTAGAAAAGTAATTTCTTTGATAGATGTTGAGGCTTAATTCCATCACCCAAACTGGACAATATTTTACTTAAATAATTTGTTTTGTTCTTTGTTTCTCCATCTCTACATTTTACATCCACTTTATTAATATGACAGTCAAATGGTAATGTGGTAATTCCGAATAGTGCTCACAAACAAACTAATAATAACCAAGTCCGAATTGTTCACAGAGACAGCTTAATGCTCTCAAAGCTTCTTCACAGGAGGTTGTTACATTGTGTGTTTATGAATGCACTGTGCGAGACATTGTTTTGTTGGTTTTGGCCTAAAACAACATTTTTAAAATCCATGGCAAGGCACAGTAGCCAAAACAAAACATCCCCATGTCCATCATCAACATTACATCTAAAAACTCAAAGACCTTCAGGGGCACTGTAGGTTTTGTAGAATAAAGGCAGTTGTAGACATTACCATAAATCTGACTTTCCTCTACAATGGAGTCTGAATGACTCAAAGAAAAAAGTATTTAGAGTATTTTTAAATTGTTGGAATTCTCCTTTATGTCAGTAATTCAAATAAGTTCAACTGTAATTAACTGCTAAGCTACATTGTACTTAATGCCAACACCTTAATTAACACTGGTCCCTCTGTTACTCCTTCATGTTTTAGGCAACACTCTACACCACTCTGATCTTGATATGTCCAATTCCCATCGACTGTCAAAACCAACTGGGCAATGTTCAGTTAATAAGAAGATGCACTGAACAGAAGCATTCCTTTACCATATACCATCTACAATAATGATCTGCTACATTAATATTTGCTGCATGGGCAGACCTTTATTACCGTCTCTTCAACAGTGTTGTTTGCCAGAATGTGTATTGTCACAGTCTAATAAAGAAATAGAATATGACTATGGCTGAGGCACATTGGATCTCTTCTCCCATTGTTTGCACAGAATTCGTTATAGTACACAATGCAAAACATGAATAAATAAAATAAAACATGAATGGAGTACTAATAGTACTAAAACATTAAGCTACAGCAACTAAAAAGCATTGAGGCACAGTGGTGCATGAACCAACCATGCTAGAACTTATAATGCAAAAATATTACAGTTTTATGGCTAAAGCCTTAATGTTCCTGGGGAAAAGGTGAGAATACACAGGGGGATGGGGGAGTGGGAGCTGTGACAGGTCATATTTTAGAACTGTTTACCCTTATAGACATTATACAGGTTTGACAAAACATACAGATTAATACAGGTTTAGAATACAATACTGACGAGCGATGTAAACATATAACACCTTGTAGGGCAGGAAACAGGCGGGGGAGGAGTTGGAGGAGTGTGGGCAAACACAAAATCTCTTACAGAGCACACATTTTCATGTCCTGTTGTCTGGTGGACAGTTTCATGATTTCTCTGCTCTGGAACACCAAGTTCAACTCGTAGCAGAGATGCAGCACATTCAGCCCCTCCTAAAATCTGATTGACTGTGCGCATTCGAAGTGGTTGTAAAATATATGAGCTCACCTATTTCATCTCAAAACAACAAATACTGCTGATAGAGACATCTTGGCTGCTTGCATGAACCACTGAGTGTAATAATTAGAACCTGTTTTTTTTTTTAAACTTACTTTCATATTTTCTTTGTTTAAATTACCTGGACTCATACATTGAATAATATATATATATATATATATATATATATACATATATATAAAAAACACAGAATAAGTGAACACATAGATGTATAGGCACAAACCCAGCTTTAAAGGTGTGCACTTTGTAGGGACTAGGGAGCCATTTAAGATTTCCCATTGGCGGGCAAAAACTACTTATAAAGTAAAGGCTTCTGCATGAAATACTGCTACATTATGTATTATCCTATATTATATAATAATTCTTTATCAGCTATGGTCAGGTATTGTTTATCATAGGTATGGTGGTTTTATTACCTCTAATAAAATCACTGTAATACACTGTAAGGCAATTGTGTATCATATTCTTGATTAAATTAATTATATTAATGCCCACTATGTCAAATTAGCTACAATACAAACATGGACCAACTACTTTGTTGTTATAAATGATTTTGAGTGATTCTGCAAATAGCTTAAAATGTGTTAGTCCCGCTATTGAGCTCAAAAAATATTTAAGCCATGCTCTTCCTCAAACTAGTAATAAGGCATCTTTAAAGGAACAATGCACCAATTCATTCTCACTGATTGATTTTCATGTCTAATCATGGCAGCCCAGTCAGTTGAATGAGGTGAGTTAGAGTAGCTATGAAAAACAAAAGCAAAGCAATTACAACAGAACTCATCCCTCATAAATGAGACCCAGATTTTTTTTTCTTAGGCCCAGAAAAAACCCAAAACAACAGCTGTATGTACCCTTGAAGCTTACTGCATACAGTATATACACATCAGATACATTGTACTCAAGCAGCATTTATATACATTCACACTTTCTAGGGCACTTACAGAATCTAGCACACTTCTCATTTTAGGTATACAGTACTGTGAGAAAATCCACACTTTTTTTAAAGGAGCAGTGTGTAAGATCTAGGGGAATCTTTTAGCAGACATGGAATTTAATATATATTTTAAAATATATAAATATACAATATAGTATATAAAGTAAATAATTAGTATATAATTACACTACACTTCACTATAACTACAAATTGTTTCTGTTTTTGTAGAAATGAGCCTGTCGTATTTACAGGTCTTCTTGTGACAGACGCTTGGATGTAGAGTTACAGTGATACAATAGCCAAGAATGGACTAACCACACACTGACTGTAGAGATGACCTATTCCATTTTTACACTGAAGCAGCAATTGTGAATTTGTTGGTGCACCAGTTGGAAGAATGTAATTGCTACACTATTTATGGTTGAGTATAACATTCTGAAAAAGAAACAGTTGAGTTTCCTTGAAAGCATTAAAAGAATAATGAGGATATTGTGATAGCATAAATCAGCTTATCAAGGTATAGGTAGTGGTAAATAAATAAGGACTGAATTAACATAATAAAACATTGGAAAATCTGAGTCACTACACTGCATGAGCATGCTAGCATGCTAGACAGAACCAGTTAATGGGTAGAACAAATTGCTACATCATTGGTGCTGGCAAACCAAAGAGAGGATCATCCTTATTATTTACATGGGGCAAAGGGATGGACGTGTCTGGGTTCAGTAAGTAGCAGTACTCAGAGGTTACACACTGTTCCTTTAATTTCCAGTCAAAAAGGCCTCTGAGTACAAGCAGCTCATATTAAAGTAGATTTGAAAAGAGTTCAAAAAGAGAATAAAAGATATAGGAATAATAATGGGCTCCTAACGGTTTGCAAGATCTTGAAGACCACCAAAACTACCAGATAAACAGTGCTTATAGCTGGACTCACATGTCCTTCTGGAAAACCTAAAAGTCTTTCAGTCTATCCTTCCACTCTGAGAGCTCACTCACATGAGTCTGAAAGAATGTGCAGCTTTCGAGAAGCCATTACAGAGAAATGGACATAGACAAGAAGAAAACTGGCTCTAGAACCTGAAAGTTCTGAGATGTGAAGCAAGAGTTTATGGACTGGCTAGTCTAAATACTTGGAGTATAAAAAACAGAAAATGGAACCCACTTCTAAGACTGAACTGGAGGTATGGAAAAACATCCTTGAAGATTTCTTTGAAAAACTGAAAGCATGTCTCTTGAAAAGACTGGAAGAAAAGGATGGAATAAAAGAAAACAGCAGACACAATAAATACTGACATATTTAATATTATATTTAGCTGTTGAATCTTCTGTATGAGTATGTCTCTGGTCTGATTTTCCTGACTCTGAAAACTGAATGACTTGCGTTTATTGGCTGTTTTGACTGGAAATGAAGTAAAGACCAAATGCTGGTCTTATGCAATGACTAGCAATGTAGATTATTATTCTAATTACAGTTTATTCACATACACTCATTCACACATTACTGTCTCTCGCTTCAAACATACCAACTATCTACACTACACACCCACACACACAAAACCACTCACACACATTCAGTGTATATTCCTGATCAATAGTAGGTCTCTTTTTCCACCCAGCCTGTGAATAAAACAGAGGAGAGAGCATTAAACAATTTTACATTTGTGATTGAGCACTAATAATATTTAAGTAAATTAATTAAGTTTAATAATTCTCTCACCTCCTGGACTTCTCCTCAGAATGAACTTGCGGACTTCATCATAGATGAAGATAAGGATGCTATATGGCAGGGCACAGAACCACCAGTAAACCCTGCAGAGACAGGAAGAGAGCAGAGGAGGGACAGAGTGAGGAGGGTGTATAAAGGAATGATATAAGCGGATGAGAGTAGGTCTGAAAGATCACTCTGTCCTATGAACACAAACTGTAGTCAGATTGCTAAAGAATATTAAATGTTTACATCTAACATTTTACTGACATTTGCTGTTAGTACAATGGATTTCCTCAGAGCGTTAACAAGCTTTTAGGCTACAGCATCAGCACCACTGCATATCAGCATCAGCATCACTATGGCAGGTGAGCAGCCAGCCAGCAGTGGATTAGTGATCCAACAATGGACGCCCCCCCATATACCAGGGGATATTTGGCACTCTAATACAGTGTAAGTGTATAGATGTGTGTTTGTGTGTCTTACTTGAGTGGGTACATGCGCAGAGCAATATCCATTCCAGGGCAGTAGGACAGGAAGGCAGCGAGAGCAGTCTCAGCAAACAGACCAAAGATGAGAATCTTATTCCTACAGGACAGAGGAGAGATCTTTCAGGAGGAACAAATCTAACAGAACACTGAAAAGTCACTGACAGCGATATTTCGTGGCGCCTTGCCCTCTTTGGAAATAGTCAGAAAACATATTTGATATTTCACTCTTTCCATCCTTTCATTTTAATCTTTTCTACTCCTTTAATAATGTAATGCCTCAGCGTGGTGTTGCATATGTGGATCATTCTACTGGAATGGTTCAAGGCCAGAGTTGAAAGTATATTTCAGACTTTTAACTGACTTGGACTTTAGACTTTTTGCTTTATTATGTTTATTCTGTAAAATAAAATAAAAAATAGTCCAAATGTTTCAGTAGTGTGAACATACTGTGTCGGTAGTGGTAGCTAAGTTTAAACATAACTTAAAAACGCTCGCCAGTAAATGACCTGCAAACACAGATTTGAACAGCTGTACACAAATAAAATCATAATATTTTATTAAAACACATTAAAATTTGGTTAACCGCAGAAAATATGTTTCTTTAGTGACCATTTAGAATTTTGGAACACCTGATTTTTGGACTTTGAGACACTATATACTTACCATGAAGGACAGGGATGCAGTCTCACACTGCTCTAAAATCAGGCTCATTTTCTAATGTTTTTTTTGTTTTGTTTTAATTTGTTTTGGGTTTACATAGATCACATAATAATGTCCAAAAAAAGCTCCAAACATTTTTTTTATTTAGTTGCAGTAAAGAAATAAGTAAAGAAGATTGGAATGATCTATATTTGTCGTTATGTAAAGAATTCGGCTTAACTAAGCCTTGATCACATTCATAGATTCCTATTTTATTTGTCATAAACCACGAATCCTATGAAACAAGTAGTAGTGTTCTGGAAATATTTCCGTCATAACATTTCTATGCTTTTTTTTTTTTATTTTGTTTTTTTTTCATTTCAGGTGTTTATTCCCAAGTTAAAATGATTCTGATGTTTAAATGATGATGATATTTTATGGGGTTCCCACTTTAATTTGCAACACTCAGCTTCATGATCATTATAAGATCTTCGCTGGTATTCAGATTAATGTTTTTTTAATGATTTATAATATTATAATTAGGAATTGCCAGATTGCTTCTCTAAGCTACTATTTAAAGTACATCTGGAAAATCTTCTGGTCCAAAAGTGGCTGAACAGTAAACGTAAGTGCTGATATTATGCAAATTATCTTTCTTTCATTCTTTTTCATGTACCCTGAGATGTAAATGCTTTACCTTTATTGAGCCACCATCCTTATACTATCATTGTAATCTCTTCTGAGTTCAAAATACAGTACAGTAGAAAAGGCCACACAAACAGAACATCTCCAATTGAACTACACAGACGCACACTCTGAATGCCACTTAGGAAGATTATAACAAAGAATGCTGGGCTACTTGAAACAGAGAGTCTCTGGTACATTAGAAAGACGGTCTAAGCGAAAGCAGAGAATCACTGGATATTAACAATGTCAGAGAATATAGTTATCATAATAAATGATTACACTATACACTGTAAAGTATATTACATAACAATTATGATTTGCACTAGCAGGAACCCAGTTGGTAATTATACAGTAATTATATCACCATCAGGGAACATGAAAGCGACAGGGTGAGGCTTATAACATTATTTATAGTTCCTTGTAACTGAATTTGGACCATAAAGATATGAGGCAAAATTGGCCTAACTGTACATGTTTTTGTATGTGATTTAAATGATGAATGTCTTTTTCATACAACTGCACCTCTCATTCCTTCACACTCACTTCATGCCCTGCTGGAAGAGGGAGTTTCTGCGTGTTTTGCATATGATGAGGTCGGCCCACTGCACCACCACAATGCTCACAAAGAAAGAGGTGTGGCAGGTGAACTCCACAATCTTCCTCTGCTCGTAGGTCTGATGAAGAAATACAAACACATACAAACGTTCATTAGTGTTTCTGTGCTGATATGTATGTCTGTATACACGTTTCTCAGGGTGAGCATGCTGAACATCATAATGTGTGCATGAGAAGTGGAGTAGGATTCTGTAACATTCAGCTTGTTAACAAATGTAACAAATATAACAAGTATGTTAACAAATGTATTTTTTGTAAAAATAAATGTAAACAGTAATTTATGAATACTAGGCTTTGGGCAGCTGCCTCCCAATAGGAAGTATCCTATAAATTATAAATGTATTTATCTTATTATGATTTCAGGTCGATATAGATCCTAACATACACCTTGTAAATATCTGAGGTCTGAATACAGTGCTTTTTTTTTTTTTTACTGTACTGGACTATGATTTAAATGAATTTGATAGAGCGGTTTATATCTATGTTGGTGTACCCATTGCTGTCCATAGGTGTCCTCAAGATCATTGGCGCTGCGGTCATCCCATTCCAGACGTATTCCTAGAAGGCTGTAGGGTAGGAAGCCATTCTCAGCCAAAATCACAAAGTAGGTGAAGAACCCTGCCAGGGCCTGGATCATACCTTTTATAAAAATAAGAAACAACTTTGTAACTAAAAACTAAAAGCCAAGAAACAGAGTTATTACCTGCAATGGCATTAAATATGTCACCTGATCCCACATAAAAACAGCAAAGGTGCATGTAGGACTGTTACTATTTGGGATAGTAAATGAAGTGCTTTTATTTGTGTTCTAGACTTGATGTGACCTCTGGTACCTATCAGCACCTCTGTAATCTGAATCAGTTTCTCTACAATGAACCATTTCACATCCATTTACTACAAATTTTAAAGATTTAAATCCCTTGTTGATCCCACAGTGGGGAAATTTAGTCTCCGCATTTAACCCATCCATGAAGTGAAACACCACAAACACACTAGGGGGCAGTGAGCACACTTACCCAGAGCGGTGGGCAGCCCTATCCACGGCGCCCGGGGAGCAGTTAGGGGTTAGGTGCCTTGCTCAACGGCACCTCAGTCGTTACTGTAGGCTCAGGGAATCGAACCGGCGACCCTCCAGTCACAAGGCTGGTTCCCTAACCTGCAGCCCACGACTGCCCCAAATGACTGTCAATTCTATACCCGTGACTTATGAAGATGTATTGTGCCTTTATTCAGATATCAATACTTTCACTGTCTATTAGTGATATCCTGCACACTGAAATGCACTTTATTCTTCATTTTTTATTTTTGCAAACTTCCACCAATAACTGCTTTTAATAAGGTTGCCATAGCAACAACCCAGCTTGACCAATGAGCTACATCCCAGCAACACATGCATTTTGACAAATGTAAAAAGGATTAGTTTGTCCTCTGCTTCATCACAGCTGGTGCTAGCATCTTCAAAAGCAACTCCAACTGGGTTACAGACTGCAGCTGTGACGGCACTCACATAGTTCCTGAATGAGGTGGCAAAACTCTCTGAGCTGCTTTAGATTTCCGAAATGAAGAGTCACCTGCTCAATCTCACCTTGTGCCCTTTTTATCGAGTGCCAAGGATATGGTTGTCACTTCAAGGTATTCTGCCTATTTGCTTGCTCATTGTTCTTTCACAGCACAAATGAAACGGTGAGATAAAAAAGAGCACATTGTGTTCAGTGTGCAGGTTTGAGGTGACGAAAAAGCACTTCCATATATGCCACATTTTCATGTAGTTTGTTTTATTCAGTATTTTATATTTGAATATTCTTTCTCCTGATGTCTACACATAACATGTGCAAAAAATCTTTAATATATATATATATATATATATATATATATATATATATATATATATATATATATATATATATATTCTGTCATTTATAGAGCACTTTTCGTACTGTTGGCAGTGCAAAGTGCTTTACAGACGGCTGTCATCAGCAATAACAAAAGTGAGATATTTTAACGAGCCAAAGAAACACATTCAGTTTATAAATACCATGGCAATGTAGTGTTTTAATTGAGTTCCAAGTTAAAGAGAGATGCTTTTAAATACTTCTTAAGGTGAACACTAGGCTTGCCTGTCTAATAGAAGTTGGAATTAAATTCCACAGATTAAAAGCATAATAACTGAAAGAGGCCGCTACGTGGCATAATGGTCAGAATTAAATTTTCAGACCGTTTTAAATCTCTTTTTAATGTGCCTTTCGGACTGCTACACGGCCCAGTCATTTAATTAGGTTTATCCACCTTGTATTGGCATTAATTGTCCATTTTATCAGCTCTGCTTATCATGTAGGTGCACTTTGTAGGTCTGCAATTACTGGCTGCAGTCCATCTGTTTCTCTGCGTACTTTTTAATCCCCTGCCATTCTGTAATGGCCAGGACCCCCACAAGGTATTATTTGGACATTGGATCATTCTGCCCATTCTATTAGATACTGACGTAGTGGTGGTGTGTTGTCAGATGATATTTTTTCATACTACAGTATATTAAACATTAATCTTATTATTGAAAAAATATACCCCAATTATCTAACTACAATATTTTTTTTTGATTTCATCACATTTTTAAATATGAGGCATTCCAGATATTTATTTGTTATTTTAACAGTAACCATGTACAGCTCCATTCATCAATCTGAACACAATAAATATTTCTATATACAGCATAAAGGTATATATTTTAAATATTTTTATTTTAGTATCTCATATTTTCCTGATAGATAATGGGAACCTATGAAGCTGCACATGATCAGCATATGTCTTCTGAACAATAATTTGCAGCAAAATCAGTTTTGTGTTATTTAAAATCATGATTCCAAAGTTTCGGATGCTCAGGTAAAGTCAGGCATAGAGTGAAGTAAGCTAAGCTTCTGTATTTGCTTGTGACACTTAGTCTACCACATGTGCATTCCCATATTAGTGCCACACAAAATGTGACAAAGCAAAACGCTAAGTTCAAGGAAACTGGAGATAAGTCAGTTCCGTTCTTTGTTTTGAGCTACTTAAAAATACTCAAGGCTGTCAGCTTCCTCAAATGTTTTGAGTTCACTCAATATCTCACATTTTGGAGAGCAACAAAAAGTGATGCAGATGGTAGTTAAAGGTTTGCCTTGTGTGAGTGTGTGTGAGAGGGTACGTGTTTGTTTTCATACATTTTCAGGTCCTTAATTTGTAGAGAAACCTGGGAAAAATATAACTATCAGCAAAATGCCTCTGACCTTTAGGTGCTTTTTATTTATACAGTATAAATTACTTTAATACAGTTGTACAGACAGACTACATGGCTAGAAGTACATGGAGAAGTCACATCCATATATACCTGCTGAACATCTCATTTCAAAACAATGGGCATTAATAACAGCCAGACCCTTTCCACTACAATAACAGCCTCTGTGCTTCTGGAAAGGCTTTCTGATAGATTTTGGAAGTTAGCCGCACTATACCGAACTGACTTAGATTCACTTCCATTCAGCCACAACACCATTTGTAAGTTGAGCACTGATGCTGGGTGATAAGGTCTGGCTCGAGGCCTGCGTTCCAATTCATCCCAAATGTGTTGATAGACTTGGGGTCAGGACTTTGTGCAACTCAATCAAGTTCTTCCACACCAAACTCTGCAAGCCATTCCTTTGCGGGTCTCGCTTTGGGCACAGGGGCATTGTCATTCTGATACAGAGGGTCTTCCCCAAACTGCTGCCACAAAGGTGGAACACACAGTTTTCTAAAATGTCATTAGAAAGCTGTTTTAGAACTAAGGGACCTTTATCTCACCTTATACAGACCTTACTCATGGGACTCTACAGTGTCTGTGGCTGAACTCACAACTCCACACGGCTCGCACACTTGCAAAACTCTGTGAGTTGGTAACACTGTACATCTGAGCTGCTGTTGCTTTGAAATATTTGTAGGCATTTAATGACAGTGGCATAAACTAAACCACTGAGCCCTTCATATACTACTGCCAGTGGTTAACAGAGATTGCATGTTGTAAGCTTGTAATAAAGTTGCAAGTTTACGTGCATTAAAATCGTAGCAGCAGATGTGGCTGAAATTCCAACCTGCTCATCAGAGAGAATATGCACATACTTGTTGAGACTATGTGTAAAAAACTGTGTACGTGTCTTACCAATCTGTCCATATGCCATACTGATGAGTCGCTCATTGACCAGTTTATCAGTTTTGGGGTTTCGGGGCTGGCGCTTCATAATGTCACTCTCTGCTGTCTCATAAGCTAGAGAGATTGCAGGAACCTAAGGAGAGAGGGGGAGACAGAGAGAGAATTAGAGTGCTATCGGGCAGTAGAGCAGGAACCTATGATAAATGAAGTCTTTGGATGGTTGACGTGGGGGTGGTGTGGGCAGAATGAGTAAATGTTTTTCCTGATGTCAGGTGAGATGATGACTATGGATACTGATCGACTGAAAAATAATGGAGCAGGAGAATGAAACACTCCTGTGCAAAAGATTGGAGTCAATATAATTTTGTGTAGTAGTCCTGAACATGTTCCCATAATTGCTAGAAAAAATGTACCAAAAAACTGAACCTAACCCTCACTCTGACCCCAAACCTCAACGTACACTTAGTCTCAACCCAAAGCCTAAACCTAACCCTTAGTCTGGCACTAACCTTAACTATAACATAACACCAGTTATAGGAAGGCCCTAACGGACACTTATATTGAAAAAAAGATGATACATCCTCTACAGAGAACCCACTTCAGCATTCCAACACTCACTGCCTACTGGCCGAATTGAACTTTTTTCTCTGCTGTAACTTAGCAACTAATTTTATCTGCATTAGAATAAGCAGAGAAACGCCAAGTGTGTTCCCTGTAGATTATTTGTTACTTTAAAAATCAAGAAAACTGTAATTTGACTGTAGAAATCCTGCAGCGTACTAATATAACTGGTTCCAAACGTTCAAAAAGTGGTGCACAAGCACCAAAAGGAGAGACTACCTATTAAATAGACCCATAAAAATACAAAAGCCAAGTCTGTTATTGTACTATAGATTAAATTATAAATGCATATGTATATATGTAGGTATGTGAAAGAGGTGAGTATGCGGTATATTATAAAACTGTAATTAGATATAGAGAACAATTTGTCTGCTGTATCACATATATTTGTAAGCTGCCTTTAACAGAGAGCTGTGTGTGTTTCTCTTACCATATCGGTTCCCAGATCGATGCAAAGGATGGTGACAGTGCCCAGAGGTAGAGGCACACTAGCGATGATGAAGAGCAGAAATGGAGAGATCTCTGGGATGTTGCTGGTGAGAGTGTAAGCTATCGACTTCTTCAGGTTATCAAAGATCAAACGACCTTCAGGGGAAACAGATAGGACACGTTTGTTCAGTCCAGCCGAAATGATAATAAGGATATTTTTCTCTCCTGCCTTTTTGGGCATTCTAGCATCAATATTTCACTAGCGCTTCTCTCGCTCGATCTCTACCCTACCCAGTTATACTTCTTTGTCTTTGTCTCTCTATATACCTCTGTATTTCTCTCTTCTCTCTCATTATATCTATTCCGAGTTTCCAGTTTTTCAAGGTACTCCTACTTTACCTTGTGCCTACCTTCACTGGCCATTTTATCAAAAACACCTAGGTAGCACTTATAGACATATACATATACCTACACTGGAATGGACAACACAGCCATGTCAATTTCACGTCTACCCTGAGAATGGTCCTCCACTCAGATAATATTTGGGCAGCGATGCTCTTATGCTGGTTGGTTTTCGTTGATTTATAGGGTGGAGTTGGGCTCATAATTTGTGAAACAAAATGTAATTTGTGTAGCTGTAAACTTACAAGTGCACCTACAGCGTTGGCGTATGTAAAAAATTGACCAGTGAGTGTAAATACTACATAAGAGTATCTAATTAACCTGCAACAGGAAGAAAGTTCCTGCTTGCGTCCTTTTCAGTCTCTCTTACCCTCCTCCACTCCAGTTACTATGGAAGCAAAGTTGTCATCCAGCAGGATCATGTCTGCTGCCTGTTTGGAGACGTCAGATCCGGATATTCCCATGGCAACGCCGATATCCGCCCTCTTAAGAGCAGGTGAGTCATTTACTCCATCACCGGTCACTGCTACAATAGCGCCCTGCAAACACAAACAACTGTTCACTATTACAACAACAAACAGTCTATACGCATTTACTCAGCTCAACTAGTACATCTAAACAACCCCGATAAAACACACACATGCACACACGTACCTGTCTCTGGCAGCCCTCCACTATGATCAGCTTCTGTTGTGGAGACGTGCGAGCAAAGACAATCTCAGTATGGTTCTTCAGAAGATCATCCAAATACTCAGAACTCATCTCCTTCAGATCAGTGCCGTGGACTACACACGCCTTGGCATCTCTGTCACATGCACACAAACACCAACATATCAATTATAGACACATTATATTGTTTTGGGGTCATTTTAAGTTTTTATACAGTATTCTATGGTACTGTATGTCACTGCTGTGGCTTCCCAGTAGTTACAAGAGCATTGTTAAATGGTTGCTATAGTATCTCAGGTTGTGTATTTTGTAATGGTGATAATAAGAGGGGCGTGTAAGCCTTGGCCACCTTGTGTCGATGACTGTGAAGTAAGAGGTTAATAAAGAATGCACCAGTTTTAGAATGTTGAACATTTCACCATTCATTCTTATGGGAGAAATACTTCATCTGTGAACAATTGCTATAAATCCAGTCGGTTCCAAAAGCACACAGGCTGAGTAATTCTGCAAAGTCTGGTGGTCCTAGCTCGAAAGCTGTGGGCTGTGAAACAAAGTTTGAGCAAAGACGAAGAAGAAGGTTAAGAAGCTTTGTCAAGTTCAAAGCATGACAAAACACCACAGTAGCATTAAACCGTGGAGTAGGGATTGGAATCAATACAGCTACAATATTTTACAGTGCTTGAGCCATAACACAATTCTACTATGATATTTAAAGATGTATGATAAATATAGCAAAATACTGTAACCTGTACAAATAATTCAGTCAAACGGAGAGTTAGATTTAATATTACCAATTTATTTATGATGTTTATGCCTTATCTCTCTTCTGAGTCTCACACAAACAGAATCTGCATTAAAATACAACTGTGTCCTCATATTTACTCATTTAGCAGATGCTTTTGACACATGCTTCAGTTCAGAGCAGTTTGCGATGGCAAGTGAAGGTACACATTTAACCAAAGATTAGATATGACAAATTATTTGCAAAAAGAAAGTACATCATATATAGGTCGACCTCATTCTTTAGTCTGGCAAAATACTGACTGTGTTTACATTTTCAATGCATATTAAACATTTTTCTTTTCATTTGTATGAAATTTGTTTGTCACAGATAAATGGGTACAGCAGTGAGAAGCGAGCCTTATTGTGCTGCAACAATAACCATCAAGCGGTCAGTATGCCTTCAGGTGACAAAGATATCTTTGCTTCTCAGAAAACAGGCAAATGCTGACACTGTGGGCTTCTTCCCATTCTGGAAAAGTAAAAGGAGCACGGAGAGTAACTCAGTATGTGCTCCATTTGTGCTGCCTTTGGAGATAACACCTTTTGTGAGGAAGCAGGGCACAAACAAATCTTGTTACCAGCTAATTTTTAAAATATCATACCGAGTTAATAAAAACGCTGCATTTCCACCATTCGAAAAAAGAGTGTTTGGTGTGCTGGATATCAGTTATGCGTGACCAAATTCATTCACTGCCATCCGTGTTTCACCTTCACCAAAACAGTCTTTTAACATCTTAAACATAGAGCCAAAATCAAATACACATGATCCCCAAAAGACCTACAAAAGCTTATCCATGCTTTTACCTACAGCAGGGTTGACTTCTGTAACAGTCTCGTAACTGGACTTCCTAAAAAGATCCAATAAACAGCTGCAGCTCATTCAGAATTGAGAGTCTGAATTGAGTGGACCCAGAGAACAGGGCACTTTACACCAGCACTAAAATCTTTACACTGGTTTCCGCTGCTACTAGTCTATAAATTACTGAATAGTTTTAGCTCACAATCCATCTCTGATATATTTACAGAATATAAACCAAGCAGGTCTCTTAGATCCATGTACTCGTAGAGCCCAGGCTACACACAACTGGAACAAACTGCCAGAAGATCTTAGATATGCCCCAAAGCAATTATTAAATTCAGATTTAAAAAAAATGCACTGAGCTCTATAACTGGCTCTCAGCTCTATTTTTACTTTAACTTGAATAAACCTCAATGGCCCAACTGAACTGAGCCAGACCTCCTTTTCTTTAGCTACCTAACTTATTAGGTCAGTTATAAAATGTCAGATTATTTGTTAGTGTTTATGTGTTTATTGTGTGGCGTTATATTATGATATCAAGTAGTATTGACTACACTGGTTTTGACGACATAGATTTTTCTATTCTATTTGTTTTTGTGGTCATTAATGTGGGCCGCAAGTTAGAAAAGGTTTGGAAGGTCATACCTGCACCATACAGCAATGACTCTACTGACCTTTATCTCACCAGAAAGAAACGGCAACCACTCATGGTTTAAGATGGAAGTGCATTGTAGTAATCTATCTAATCCTCTTTGTACTTATTATATGATAAAAAATATCCAGAATTACATAATATAATACTAATACTGATACGTCATATGCCTAGAAGACATACACACCGTGGGTTGACTTGACTGAGAGGAATGTTGAGTCTCTCCGCAATATCCTCCACTGTCTCGTTGCCCTCAGAGATGATGCCGACACCCTTTGCAATAGCCTTAGCCGTGATTGGATGATCTCCGGTCACCATGATCACCTTGGCATACGAGTTATAGTCATCAAAATAGATAGATGGAGCCATGGTAAGAAAGTCATGCACCAGATAAATGGTGAACGAAAGAGTGGGTAAACTATATGAAGGAGTCACATAAATTAAACAATCAATAAATTAATAAATATTAAAATAAAACAATCAACAAAAAAAGGCTTCAGTAATGTGATTGAGTTCGCTGAGCTCCAAATAATACGTTAACAGAATCTAAAACACTGATTATAGTTTTATTAAATCTCAAGGCTTGTTTTACAGTGAATGAACAAATCACCTAATTAAATTAATGATTGAGTTAATTACCCACTAATTCACTAATTAATACGTTCACTAATGACCAAACAAGTCAGTACCTTGATTCCTGCGGAGCGACACTTGCCCACAGCGTCAGGGACGGCAGCTCTTGGGGGGTCAATCATGGACATGAGACCTAGGAAGCACATCCGGTCCGTGGGGAAATTGACATCGTCAGAGTCAAATGCAAAGCCTCGTGGGAAATGGGAGGGAGACAAGGAGAGGTGGCAGAATCCTGCAGATGCAGAGTGACGGAGATATAAAAATAACTAACACAGAACAGACTAAAGAAATCAGAGGAAAATGTCAAAAGTAATATAGAGCAAAATCAATGCTGGCTGACGGCAATTCCTGCAGTAGCTGTCTGGTCAAAGCCTGGGAGAAATATCGGATGTGGAGTGAATAAATTAATCTCAGATGTAACCAGGCTGGATTTAGAATCAGGGCTTTTTTCCCTTATCTGTGTTGGATACAAACAGACTTGCAAAAATAACGTACAGCAACATGGTACCGAAAACCAGGATACACAAACTGAAACTTTACTCCACCGTCTAATCCAATATTAGGGGTGTAACACATCTTTGCTGGCTGTATTTATACCTGCCGAGTACCCAAACAACATATATCTGCATATCGCTGTCTGTGACTGCATTTGAAATGAAAGTGGTTATGGTACGATGTCTCTTTCTACAAACGATTTATCCTGCATAGTCCAGACTTTACTCTGTGGAATACCGTTTCCGCCACTTAAAGAAAAAAAAATCCATACAGTATCTCATAATTATGACTTACTATCTCATAATTATCAATTAGCATCATAATTTACTACATGTTTTTTTTTTTTTAAGAGGCAGAAATGGGCTTCCATACAGTTCTGACATGCACATAACCTAATTCTTCCTCGCCATTAACCGGGGTTACCATATTTTGTCACTGGAAAGGTGAAGAGAGGTAATTGGGGGTACTGTGCCAGGGGTTTAAATAGACAAATGTGTCCAAAACCAGTATACTGAACTTTAATATTTAAACAGCTTACTTTTAAAAAGACATGGAAAAAATGCTTTTATTTTTAAAAGCAGTGTTGGGCAAAATGTATGTTTCCAACACTACGCAGCTGACTGTGCACCACGCATGCTATCTCTCTTCATTTATTCATGAAAGAGTCACCGTTTGTTTTGTCTTGGATGTCACAAGGTTCAGCTTCAGATAACAAAAGATATTAACTAGCTGAAATTCTTGTGAATCAATACTGTTATTTGCTGCGGACTTTAATACGGGTGGAGTGTTCACAAGCTAAAATCGAACTTTAGATCGCAATAAAGCATGAATTTAACAGCTCCACACCAACCGAGGTAGGTCTGTACATTTAGCAACAAGACATTTTCAAACTGACATTCAGTAAATTCCCACAATAACATAAACTACAGCTCTGCATTAATTGCTGTAATGCAGTAAAAACATTATACCAGATTAGCGAGCTAGAGCTTCTGTTACTGAACAGAAGCTCATGATCAACAGAAAAGACTCTGATTCTGCTGCTGAAATTGAGATTTTAATTGGTTCTGCCAAAGAGTCTGCCTCTCTGTTTGCACTGGTCAGCGCTTTGTGCAGTTTAGGGTAAGCAGAGTTTTTTTAATTATGCTAAAAAGAGTGGTGGTCCATGTGACCACTGTGCCAGCTTTGCAGATGGGACCTAAAGAGAAACCATTGCAATAACGCAGACAATGAATAGCGACTGAGAAACTGTAGAGTGTAGAATCCCAGACATTTTGGGTAAATTAGAAATCCTGGCTGGAGGTATTTATTAGGTGCTAAAAGGAGGACATGTCCAGGAAAAAGAGGACATATGACTCTTGCACTCTCAACTGTGACACAACGCAACTCTCACTCACCTCTCGACTAACTCACCCTTAACCTGCATTTGGCCTATATTAACGTGCAACTTGACTCGGATCTGCCCTTTATTGACATGCTGCTTGACTCGTCCTTGACTGCCTTGTAACTCAACACTTATGTGCCCTTTAAGTGACTCGCATTGCCATGCAGATCTACCTTTAATTGACTCCTAGCTCAACTCTGAATCAAGTTTAATACACATAAACCTTGGCGCTATACTAAACGTATTGACCTAATTGGCCGGCCTTTGCCTGTCAGTTTTGCAGCTTGCAGTGGTGGTAGGTTTGATATGGCTTCAAATAACATTTTGAGCTTTGGTTATAAAGTACAAGGCTGTATAACCTGTGCAGTGTGTGCCACAGAACATAAATAATATTGCAGTTTTACCTTATTTGCTAATAATTAATATAGAATTATGGATTTGTATTGGAAATAAATAAGGTCATTGGGCCATGTTAGTGCGACAGTTGGTATAGAACTACAAGATTGTATTTTGAGGATTAGAAAACTTGTGATTAGGTCAGAGATCATGTAAGTGGAATAAAGGACTGCTTTGCAAACTCAGTTTCTGGTGAATGCTGGATATATTCAGCTTATATTCATATTCAGTTTCAGTCAATTGCAAACACATACTCTCATTCTTGCTTACAAAGCTCCCGTTCCCCTTTACCCAGGTCTCTTTCACTGCTTGTTTTAATCTATACTTTGGTCAACACTCTCTTTAAACCCAACACTCCCTTTTCTTACCCAACACTCTCTCGCCCAGACCACCCAGGTCCATGTAGGCACCCTGGAACGCATCTTTCCAGTCGTCATCCAGAGAAAGCTCCTCACCATTGATCATTATGGTACTGCATCTGCAAGATCCATCACCAGTAGCAACTGTTAGCGATTATCAATAGTCGCAACTGTCAAGTAACCTCTACCACTTAATGTGTAATAATTATAGCAGCATTAAAAACTTCCCCTTCAGGTATGATCACTTAATTAGATCGAATGGTCAGCTATCACTGACCTGTAACCACAGTTATAGACCTGTAGTGATTATAGTTACTGATTAAAGACACAATTAAGTTTTCTACAATGATACAGGTCTGCCATCAAACAAATCCAGCCAAAGATAGCTACTGACTGACCGGGGGAAGGCAGAGATCAGTCCTAATCAGTTATATAGATTACCTGTCTAGAATCCTCTCAGGAGCTCCTTTCATGACCAACAGGTGCCCTGTGGGACTGTCTTCGATCTCATGGATAGACAGCTAGAAGGAAGGGTGGAATAGAAAAACAATTCATCTATGCATTCAGACCACCACACAGCAGGTACTATGTGGGTGGTGGATCATTCTCAGTAATGCAGTGACACTGACATGGTGGTGTGTTAGTGTGTTGTGCTGGTGTGAGTGGATCAGACACAGCAGTGCTGCTGGAGCTTTTAAACACCTCAGCAGACTAAGAATAGTCCACCAACTAAAAATATTCCGTCAACAGCGTCCTGTGTGCCACATCCTGTGACCACTGATAAAGGACCAGAGGATAACCAACACAACCTGGTCAGCAACAGATGAACTGGTCAATAAGCTAGCATTGCTGCATTGCTGAGAACAATCCACCACGCCAATAATACCTGCCCTGTGGTGGTCTTCAGCACCGATTAACAAGGTAAAGGGAGATAACAAAGTATGTAGAAAAACAGATAGACACAGTCTGTGATTGCAGAGCTGATAAAATGGACAATTTTATCAGAGCTTTTTTTACCAGAACAATTTTATCAAGGTACAAGGAGCAGTTTCTAATAATGTGCTCAGTGAGTGCATGTATATAACATGACCCCACTCATGGAAACGTGAATATGCATGTATGCATACCTGGTACTTGTTGGTTGAGTTGAAGGGGATCTCACACACTTTGGGGTTTTTCTCTCTAAGTGTTTTCACACTCCCACATGAGAGCTCTATACACTTCAGCAGAGCCGACTCTGAAGCATCTCCCGCTGTGTCCCTCTACACACACACACACACATAAATGATATTATAAAGTCAGCATTACTTTGGAAGACAAAACCACAGAAGTCACATCACAAAGAATCGTCGCACCCAGAAGGAAGTGTCTGACTGCAATGCTGTTCAGAGGGAAGATTATCATGAACCTTCATGAAGCAATAGATGATGATGAATTTAGACTGATATGGGTAATATTTATTGAGCTACACATACAGAAGTAGTGTCTCTAAGTATGGTGTTGGGCCACCATGTTTGCTAATAGAACATGTCAGACATCTTGGTCTGGAGTTGTAGAGGTTCCTAATGGTGTCCTGTGATAATCCATCCCGTGCAGCTTGAATATTCTCATGCAGAGGGTGCAGTAGGGACGGAGGTGGAGTGACACCAGGCCATTTGCACCAGGCCAACAAACTGGTCAGCTCAACACACGGATTTGTTGGTCGTCTCCACTAAGACAAAATCGAGATTGATATCACTAAAGATGACCTATTGCCATCCTGGCACAACACCATTGCAGTCTTTGGTAACGTTTACGTATCAAGGACAGTCGTTGTAATGGCATGCATGTATGTAATATTGCATCATGCAGCTGCCTTCTGATGGTACTGGCACTAACAAGATGACACAGGGAGGGCATCACTGCTTGCTGAATGTCCGCACTCATGCCAGTAAGGTCCATCTTTCTTTGCCTCCGTCACATGCGCAGTCGTGCGTGAAACTTCATTGAATCATTTGTATGTCTCACAATGTCAACCTACCTACTAAATTTTTGATTGGCTCAGTTGATTCCTTCTGGGTGTATAATAGAATTACTGTGTGTTCACCTTAAGAATAGCAATGCTCTCTTGTCCAGGTTTGAAGACAGCACGGTTACAGAGCCCTGCAACCCTTGACAGAGAGGTCCATGTAGGAGAGTTCTTATCAAAACTTCCAAAGCCTGGGAAAGAGAGAAATCACATACAGAGCCCATGAATGCCAATCTATGTATGTATACACAAACATACACAAATTATTTTTTCGGATGAAGAATTGAATGGTTATTCTGCAAAGAACATATGTGTGAGCATAAAAGACCTGAGAGTCAGATGTGAGCTTAGCATTGAACAAGCTGTTAGTGAAGAGCAAAATCTGCTTATGTACAGCATAGCTGTGTCCAACAACAGCTGGAAGACAAAGCACTACGACTTGTGCACCAGCTGTGACTCTTTTAATGGTGGTGAACATTACAGTAAGTACAGTGGCTACCTAAAAAGCTCCCAGGTGGAGAATTAAGTAGGCTAGTGCCTGGTGCATCTGGAGATGAACCAGAAGAGAAATTCTGTGATCGAGGCCTAGCTGGATGACTCTTCAGTACACACTTGCAAGCACCCACTGAGACTGCAAACATGTGAGTACTGAACAGTGATTTGTAGATGTTATGTTTTTTCTAAGTACCTTACCAAGTACTTAGTACCTAATGCATTAAACAGTATTCTTAATGCTGCTTTGGTATAGCACTGAGTAAAGTGTGCACTAAGTGTGGTCATGTACATATCTGTCAGAATGCCTGTGAATTTCCACAGGAGCAAAATGGGAGCAGACTGTTTGCCTCTCAGACTGTTAGCTTTTTGTGGCACTATTTCGAAGTAACGCTCCCACCTGACTGGTCCTCGGTGGTGTCAGCCTCATGGATCTGGTTGTCAAACCACATGTGGGCCACGGTCATGCGGTTCTGCGTCAGAGTGCCTGTTTTGTCAGAGCAGATTGTAGAGGTGGAGCCCAGAGTCTCTACAGCCTCCAGATTCTTCACCAGACAGTTCTTACGAGCCATACGCTTTGCTGTAAGAGTCAGACAGACCTGGGTAGAGAGAGAAGGGGGAGAAAACAGACAGAGAAGAGGAGAATGGAATGATCTTAATAAATAAGTATTAATATTACAAACAAAATTGCAAAAGAGATGCGACAGCAGGTAAACATCAAGTAAAATCAGTAACAGTGGCTTATAAATCCACTGACCTGACTTTCAACAAAAACAGTACAAGGACAAGATTTGTACAATTCAGCTTTTGCAATTAAAATATCTTTTCCATTATGAAATTAGTGCCTGCGTCATGTTCCAAAGAAGTTGGAACAGGACTAATTTGTCAGGGAAAAAATGTTGTTAAACAGACGATGCAATTACAATTGCATGTAAAAGAACCATCTAGGAAAGAGTCCTGTATGAGTAAGGATTGGTTGAGGCTCGCCACTGAGCCAAAAATGCATCAGCAATAAATCCAAAAATTCAGAGTAGCCTCAGGACTCATGTGTGAGAACAGAGCTGAAAATGACAACTGAATGCCCGTTACATTTGACCCCTCAGATGGCACTGCATTGAAAACCAGCATGCTTCTGCGATTGATATCGCTGCATAGGCTCATGGAATACTTTACTGTTTACTGTTCATTCCTGCATCTATAAATGCATGTTTGAGCACATAGGAAATTACCAACAGTGTCTAGAAAGAGGAAACATATACAGTGGTCTGACGAGTCAACCCTTCAGCTTATTTATGGAAATAATGGATGTTGTGCTCTCTGTGACAAAGAAGTCAAGGACCATCCAGATGGTTTCTAGAGCAAGGGTTAAAAGACAGCCTCTGTCAGGTTATTCCTAGGTAATTTGTGTATTTGTGAAAGCACCATTACTGGAGAAAACAAACCATGCCAATTCAACATGACAACAACAAGCAACATTATGCACATGTTACAACAGCAGGACAATGTAATCAGAGAGTATAGGTGCTAGACTGGTCCTCCCACAGTCCAGATCTGTCTCCCATTAAGAACATGTGTTTTATTAAGCTCATAATATGACAATGATGGCCCAGTATGGCTACACATCTGAAGACTTATATTAAAAATGGCAAAAAATCATACTTTTGAAACAGGATTGGTTTCTGTCTTCAGTACCTAAATTATTATAGTGTTATTAAAATAAAAAGAAACACAATAAAGCTGCTTTTGCCCCTTTTTTTAATTTAGTAAACTTTTTAAATTCAGTATTTAGTACAGGATTTACCTAATAACTTCTTTCATTTCTATTACCATTTCATCTACTGTTTAAAATTGCAGTTATGGAGCACATGGCATGACAACTAGTTCAGTATGATATGCAAAGCCACATTATGTAAAATTACTGGATATAGCAGTGATGATATAAGACATGAATTATGTGTGACTCTGACTGAGTGTACAGATTCCCTTTATTCAATTAATATAAGTTATATATAATTAGTCTCTAAAACAAATGCAGAGAAACCTGAGAAAATAAGTTCTTCTGGGACTATATTGCTTTACTAAGTCCTCTCCACCATTAATGTATTTTTAAAACTTATTATATATTAAATATAATTATAAAATATTATTTGACACCCATTACATTATTAACCATCCTTTAATAGCCTTCTGTGGCTTTTAGTGGCATTCAATGCTTCAACGCAGGAATGCCTGGTTCCTTTCACCCCCACTGTGAACAGTGACTCCAGAACGGAGCACTGAGGTTTAGTTTCCATGCATGAACTGGGACTGCACAGTGCTCTAACTATATTAACATTTTAATACATCAAAAAAGTGAGGAAAATGTAGTTTTCCATGATGCTGGCCCTTTAAAATGTTTTAACAAATGGTGTAATGGAATAAAGCTATGCCAATAAAGCTATTTCAGATCGAACTGTGAATTGAATTGAGAGGGAGTGAGTGTGTGAGGTAGAGATGTGAATTAAATTTGGAAGTGTGACAGGAGTAAAATTGAAACTGGAATTGCACAGGGTAAAAGAGAAGGGAGCAGTGTTTTCCTTTCATTCAGAGGCTCCGGCTGCCTGCAGCACTGACGGAGAGGAGAGGACAGGAAAGGAGAGGAGAGTGCAGTGGACATGCAGACCACAGAGTACGATTTACACACACACGGGAGACACGAGGAGACGAGGAGAGGGAGACAGAGAGGAAAGAAATGACAGGAGGCAGAGAAAGAATACAAACGAAGACAGACTAAAATATAAAAAGAACATGACGACAAACACAGAAGCAGAGAGAGAGTAAACGAGACAGCCGATGGGCAAAGAAAGGAGAGACAGCAGCAAACAGAAAGAGAGACTGGGGGAGAGAAGAGAGTGAGAGAGGAACCAAAAGGAAACAGGGAGAGGTAGACATTACAGAGCCTGTAGACATCAGGGAGAGGGAATGAAAGAGAATTTCAAAGACTGTTCTTCATGGTGACAGTGGCCAGCAGGCACCGTGTGTGTTTGAGAGACAGGGAGTATTCCTTTGTCGGTATGTGTGTGTGTGTGTGTGTGTGTGTGTGTGTGTGGTACGTTTGAATACTGCATACAGCAAACTTAAATATGGCATGTCTTTTGCTGAATGTAAAACTGAGGTGAAAACCAAAATAAATGTGGCATGTGTAACGGTTTTGGCAGATCGTTGATCCACTAATGTTGTTTATGTATTTGTTTTTGTAAAGCCATCAGATTTTATTTGACTTATTATGCATTAATCCAAGTCAGGCAAACACTTACCAACCACTACTTTATCTAATGCCAGTGTTAAATTGTACTATGTGCTATTAGAAAGTGCAGACATAGATTCATATTTAGGTGTGCTCCATGCAGAAGACCACTTTTCAGATTTAGGGTAAACACCTGGACTTTTTTTGAGAGTGCACATGAAAAATGATTATAGGACATAAACCTACTCAGTGTACGTGCACATATAACACTTACTGTGACTGTAGCCAGCAGTCCTTCAGGGACATTGGCAACGATGATGCCAATCAGGAAGATAACAGCCTCAAGCCAGGTATATCCGAGGATGATTGAGAGGATGAAGAAAGACACACCCAGGAAGACAGCCACACCGGTGATGATGTGGATGAAGTGCTCAATCTCAATGTTAATGGGTGTTTGACCAACTTCCAGCCCCGAGGCCAGAGTTGCTATACGCCCCATAACTGTATGATCACCTGTCGCGATCACAATGCCGCGAGCCGTACCTGCGCACACAATGAAGCACATATAACTTAGAATAACTCCTATCCTGCAACTTCTGCAGTGTGACCTGATAAGATTCTTATTATGACAAATCCTAATAATCTTATAACATTAAGAACTGAGAAAATAAGAACTTTAAGAAATATCAATTTGGCTAATTTTGCTTACAAAGATTTTTTGCAGTGTTGACTTCTGCATGCACAAAAAAAGTCTTAGTTTTACTGTAGAAGATTACAGTATGTCTATTTAAGTAAAACTAACTTGTATCTAGATTACATATTTTATAGTTCTCATTTTAAGATTATGCACTATAAGATTATTTCATTTATATCTAAGCATTTTTCTTGTTTTATACCAAATTGTCTCATCCTACTGGCAGACAGATAATTTGGCTTGTTTCAAGCACGTTTATTAAAAATAAGCAAAATAAGCTTACTTTACTGGCAATAATTTGACTTACAAACAGCACATACAACAAGTAACAATGTATCAGAATTAAACATTAAAGTTAAATTTCAAGTAAAGGTACAATAAGAATATATATTAATTAGATATAAGATCATTTTACTCAGTATTACTTTATTTTATTTATTACACATTTTAATTAAGTCTATTCATCGCAAAATCTGTTTTAAAACTAGTAGGCAATTCGCTGTTATAGTATACGGCGCTGAAAAATTACAGTAGCACACAGTATAATTTTCATACAGTGTGATGCTATAATAACACTAGCAATATTATTGCTAACTTTAACTTTCCAGATGCACTCGAAACAAACACTTTCAAGGTCAGTGTTATAGATCTAACCAACTACTGTGATTGCTCTAAAGTAAATGCTACTATAATCTCAGGGCAGAGATTAGGTTAGAGATTAGATTAGCAGAGGGAGTTTGTAAAGTAGAGTTAAAATGCAGCCTGACTGTTGAGACTTGTATATGTATATGTCCAAAACTGTTAAATGATGTACTTAGGATTTAAGAGTCTATCATCACATGCACAGCAAACAAGCAGTTGCACTGTACAGTGAAAGTCTAACTCTGCACTACCTCCCCGACTACAATTACAGCACTAAAGACTACGATATGATTACTAACACTCAGTGACCATTTACACATACAGTGCTCTGGCTGCAGAACACTACAGCAGGTCCATACTGTAAATTCTCACCTCTTGTTACCCAGTTCTAGTGACATCTACTGACTGTTCCTTGTCTAAATGTCAATGAAGGTAATGACTGTTAGCAAACTTTTCTATCAAACTGGCATAATGGCAAGATCACTGTTCTTTAATGCTTCTTCGCATTTTACATCGAATGAATGAATGAATGAATGAATGAATGAATGAATGAATAAATGAATGAATGACTCTCACCCTCCACGCAGTTGGTGGAGAAGAAGCCAATGTTTCTGGTCTCTAGAGGGTTTTCATGAGTGAAATCTGGAGAACGGGTTTGAGGTTCAGACTCCCCAGTCAGAGAGGAGTTGTCCACCTAAAGGAAAAGAGGCTGTGTTAAATACAGGAAATCATTTAAATCACAAAAAAGGACAATTCATAAAGTTCAATATCTAGCTGTCTAGTGTCTGTGATTAGTCCAGGTTTATTAGACACTAAAACTGATTAGTCCAGGTTTAGCCAATCAGAGTGTGATTAGTCCAGGTTAAGATACAAAGACTGTAATTAATCCAGGTTCAGATACTCAGACTGTGATTAATCCAGGTTTAGATACTCAGACTGTAATTAATCCAGGTTTGCCAATCAGAGTGTGATTAGTCCAAGTTAAAATACGAAGACTGTAATTAATCCAGGTTCAGATACTCAGACCGTGATTAATCCAGGTTCAGATACTCAGACTGTATCTAATCCAGGTTCAGATACTCAGACCGTGATTAATCCAGGTTCAGATACTCAGACCGTGATTAATCCAGGTTCAGATACTCAGACTGTAATTAATCCAGGTTTAGCCAAACAGTGTGTGATTAGTCCAGGTTAAGATACGAAGACTGTAATTAATCCAGGTTCAGATACTCAGTCTGTGATTAATCCAGGTTCAGATACTCAGACTGTGATTAATCCAGGTTCAGATACTCAGACTGTGATTAATCCAGGTTTAGATATTAAGACTGTAATTAATCCTGGTTTAGATACTCTATGATTAATCCTTGTGTACATTTATTAAGAACAGTCAAACATGAGGTGGAAAAGAGGTGGAATAAGAATTATGCTACCTAAATATGTACTAGTATTTTTAATGGTAACATGGCAATGCTGTTGCCACTGCACCCGGGGTCACAATGATCTATAATTAAAGTTAGCTGTGTGAGTTAGAAATATTGAGTCATGGTACAGAAGCCTGGACTCTGAATGCTTATCTGTGATTAAAACTGAATTTAGGCCGCTTGTTGTAGTCATAGTTCTGTAACAGCACATCATTTCACAGTACATGAGCTAGCAAGAATGGGCCCCCATGTAATTCCAGTTTAAAGCCCCAAAAGGCTAGAGCCTGTATTGTTCTAGAAAGGAAGTACTGCACTACTGTATATCATCTGTGCTCCTCTATAAGAACAGACGCTTCACTTTTCATGTTGCTTCATATCTGTAATCCAGTTTCAGGCCTAAACTGAGACTAGACTTATAAAGAAGCAAAGAATGGAATGAATACAGCCTTTGCTTAGGCTTTTAACTGGATGTCAGAAGGTTTGTGTGTTTACATGACCAAGAGTAAAAGAACACAAACTGCATCAGTTCCCCCCTCTCTCTCCTTCATCACTATCAATCCACAAACAACACCACTTCAAAATCAATACCACAGACATAAAAAGAGCACAGAGGCATCACAAGCAAAGGATGAAAGAGCAGTGACTGGTCTTGGCAGGAGCTATTATGCTCAGCATATGCGTGGTATTAAAGGAACCAAAGCTAACTGCCCTGTATTAAATAAAGGTCATGAAAATTACTTTGATGCCTTGCTTCTCTGATTCTGTCCCTTATATTATTATAAGAGACTAGGAATCTAATCGTGCTACTAGAAAGACCCTGTTAAACATGTTGAGCAGATTTTCTAGAAGCTTCTTTTAAAGTTTATTTAATATGGAAAAACTGTTGACACTTAAAACAAACATTACTAGATGGTAAGGTTTGAAACTATTTCTGACTACATTCAATTGTAATTAAGCTACGAATAAACACAAATAAATACATTTAGCTGTGTTTTTGAGTGCTTCCTTTGGAAAATGCAGTGCTTATGTGAATTTAAGTGTGTAAGTCATAGATAAATATGCCATAACATTCACATTCTAGAAGTATTCTACAAAATATACTCGTGGATGTACTGAGAGCTTGTATACTTATTGAGTTATACGGTGATATAAAAATTAATTACCATGGTCTCGTGTGATTCTGTTTGGGATAACATACATCCTTTACATCGCCATTACAGAATAAAAAATTACGGGTTGTTAAATATGAATATTAATAAAATGATGCATGCTCTCGTCTCTACAGGTTTAATCTGGCACACCTACTTTGCATTTTGAAACACAAGTTAAATTCAATATGGCCACCATGTTGGTGACATGACCTAACAGGTTTCTCCCTTCCCCGAGAGCTTGTCCAGCTTGTTGACTGAATCACCGTCTGCCGAATGGTGATGTTTGCTTCCATTTATTAATAATAAGTTGATGAGAGTTAAATACACTATGTGTTGAAGAAAAATGCTCAATGGACAAACGAGTCACCTTGAGTGTTTAAGGTGGCAGTAACTTCAGGCTCCTACAGAGGGTTTTGCAAAAGGATGATCAGGCTATAAATACGTGCAGGGTGGGTGGCGGGATTTATAGAATAAGATTTAATGGTATAGTGCAGTGAATGTCTCGTTTGAGAGGTATAACACGGTGTTAGGTCCGGATCAGTCACAGGTGTAAGCTTATGCCAAACATATTTTCTAACATAAAATGCAGGTATGAGTGTATGATTCCTCCATTTACCAACTATACACTATAAACTATTCAGAGTAAAGTATGTCACTTTGATTTTCTCTCTCTCTCTCTCTCTCTCTCTCTCTCTCTCTCTCTCTTTTTCTTTGTTCTCTCTTGTACCTTGCAGCCACTAGCAGAGATGATTCGCAGGTCAGCTGGGATGCGATCTCCTCCCTTTATCTCCACCAAATCTCCCTGAACCACTTCCTCTGCATTGATCTGTCTCTTCTCACCCTCACGGATCACCATGGCTTGCTGCAAGAGGGGCAAGAAAAAGAGAGCAAAAAGAGAGAAAGAGAGTAAGAGAAAGAAAGAAGGGAAGAGAGAGCCAGAGGGAGAGGGAGACAGCAAAACACAAGTTAATATAATTAGGGCAAACAATGGTTGAGATAAAATGGGAGGCAGTATGTGTAATGTTTTTTGTTTGTTTGTTTTTGTTTTACGTAGCCAGGTGTGCTAGGTAACTAAAAAAAATCAGGACGAGGGTGAGATGGCCTCTAATTGACCAAGGATGGCCACTGCCTCCTTCCCATGAAACTTAGCCAGTCCTCTGGCCACCCCAGTCAAGTGAGAGAGCCTGCCCCTTTATCTCAAAATAAAGTGTGGCAGTGTCAGCACCGACTTTAAAGCCCCCAGGCTGTGTTTCAAACCGCATAGTACAGCACTAAATAGTATGTAAACAAATGGCACACCGCCAATGGAAATGCATACACGAGTGTGGCATGTAAAGCATAGAAGTGTGCAGTTCGCTAGCCTCAGTATTGCTAGCTTAAATTTCATAGGGTGCCGGACTGTGAGGTATGCCTCTATATTTGGCAGTGAATATAAAAGCGATGTAGCATGAAACTAATATCAAGATCACACTTGTTAAGAAACTAGGATAGTTTCAGTACAATGTGCGCTTTCCTTGGTGAGCTGCTTGATTTCCTGCTAAACCACACTAACCACTAGTTACACAGATTTTCAATTCACTAGTTTCTCATTTGAATTTTCAGTTCCACATTAAATGATGCAGTAGTTACATTCTGGCACCTGTACAGGTGCAGCGAACTACCTAAGGTGGATTGAAAGCTCAGAATGAGAAGCTAGTACAGTGATCATTCTAAAAATTGAAATAAAACACCATTCTTGTACACATTCCTGTGCTGTAAGTCATCGTGTACTGTTTTGTGACCTGGAAAGTTAAAAAATCAAGATGATTTCTCTGATTTACTTTGTACCATAACATTGTCTACTTTTGTTCAATGCTCCTACAACTTTCTACAAAGGTGGCTTTACATTGTTTGAACAAGGTTGCTGCAACACTCTTATGGTTACTAAATAATGATATTATTAAGTAATGTTGCCAAACGATATTATGACTACCTATTGGCAACACAGCAGATGGAGCTCTACACTGCATTGCTGCTGATACTATGTCACAGGTTCCTGGGCTGTTGGTAGGTACCAAAATAATAGTGTTTGGGAGCCCGAGCTCAAGTAAACAATGATTGTCCAGCACTGCTTGAGTCCATTCCTATGAATGACTTATCAGGTGCATACTTACAGATAATACGTATATAGGTTGTAAAATGTTATGTAATTTTCAGTCAAAATTTATTACAATTTATTAATTTTTCAGGAGATAGTACTAAGGACCATGCAACTCAAAGACGAAACTTTGGAGCCGTAGAAAAACAAAACAGAAAATGAAAGCAAATAAAAAAAAGAAAAACCCAATACAACCTGTAAGGAACATATAATGTGAAAATACTAAAGAAATATTATATTTATTTGTTGAGGTTTTGGTGTTAAAATATGTGGTTCATGACACTGAAACATGCAAACCTTAATTCAGTCAGTTAAATAATAATGCCAGTTAGAGTATAAGCGCCATCCCCAAAGAGGGGCCAATGTCCTGCGAATCCATTCTTTTGTAATATTAATACTTTTTAAGCGTATTAGGCTACTCAGGAAGAGAAAAACATGTGCCTGCAATGAGAAATTATTTTTCCACTGTGAAAAAATAAAGAATGGTAGAAGCACAGGAGAGTCCTGTATACATTTCCTTTTTTCAATTACTTCCCAGTGACAGGACATATACTGGCATTTAAAACAAAATAGCTCTTGTCAGACCAATTAGCAGTACTGTGTCATGGTTGAGTTTCTTTCAGAAATTCTCTGGCAGGGAAGAAAGTGCTGCACAAATACATTTAATCCAGCCATTTTTTTCTCCCCTCTCAAAACGTTTGAATTTAATCCGACAAGCAATCACCTCACTTTTCAAACGTCTCTAATCCTATTACTCTTCCTTTTTCCCACTGCTGGCATAGCGGATGGAGGGTATTATTTATTTACTATAAAATCCTAATACATCCATTCCATTACCCAGCTCAGTTCACGAACCTGGTTGCATGACAGAAGACAGGTGACACATAGGACTTTCACTGGCAACAAAATGCAATGATCAAGCTGCTGCTTTCATGTGTCCTTGATCCTCAACTATAGACCTGTTTTCAACTGAATTCAATGTTATTTGTATAGTGCTTTTCATAACACTAATACCAGCTTTACAGAACACAGGGCCAGACACCTACGCCTCTGAACAAGCTAAGGACAAACTCCCGAAATAGCATGAAACAAGAAGGAGAACTTCTCAAAGCTGAACAGGAGAGTGTAGTTACAAAAGTATCTAGACACCCTTCTAATTGGTGAATTCAGCTTCTCATGATTAGTCTGGGGAGCAGTGGAATTTGGTTCTCTGAAGTGATGGAGCTCCATCCAATGCCTTTGGGATGAGTTGAAGTGGTGTTGGTGATGGAGAACTTCTCAGGCAACATCAATACATGATCTGATCAATACCTCATTAATGCTCTTGTGGTTGAATGTAATTCAATTCTCACAGCAATGTTTCTTTCTATTAATAGCTTGGCTTTCAGAAAAACGCTTACCTGATCTGCTCAGGTATGGGTGACTTGATCATTTTGTACCCATGTCTTACTAAGTCATGGCGTGCATCAGGATCCCGTTCATGCGCTTTTAAAAGTTGTGGCCGTGGATTACTTTTATTCTATGGCCAGCAGGGCTCTGTACCCTGGAGTACTCTTTGAAGGTGAAAGGTTCAGATCAGGATTTGGAACAGTACAGCTATTCAGACCCAGAAGTGGAAGTGTCTGCAGCAGAAAGGCACCGTGCCCAGCACACTTACCTGGGGCACCATGTTCTTGAAGGAGTCCATGATGCGTGAGCTTTTGGCTTCTTGGTAATAGGAAAAGCAGCCAGTGATGATGACCACAGCAGCCAAGACTACTCCCAGATACAACTGCAGCATGAAAAAGGGAGAGGGAGAGAAAGGGAGAGAGAGAAAGAGAGACTTGGTGAACTTGGTGCTGCATCTTTAGCATACAGTAAATAATGTTAATAATGACAATAATTTCAACATGTTTGCCTGTACAAGTTATGCCTACACACACAGCCAGTTCCACAAAAGCTGGGATTACATGTGAAATGCTAATAAAGAGAGAAAGCAGTTCCATATGTATTATGTAATTACATGTATGGATTTTTACTTGTTTAAGATATTTTAGTAAGCTAAATTATCTCAGTATATTAACAAATCGTTTTGCTTATTTAACAAAGTTATTTGGCTTACATAGAACCCCCTAAACCAAGTAAAATGTCTAAAAATAAACTTAATAACCTTACAATTATACCTTGGCAAGGAAAACGATCTTATATCTATATCGGATAACTCTCATTTTGAGATTGGTATATGCCCGCAACACATTCCAGAAGAGTCGGGACAGGAGCATGTTTACTGTAGTCTTGCATCACTTCCCTTTAGAAGAGCTTAATAATAATTTGAGGGCTGAAGACTTGAACTGATCCAGTTTTGAAAGTAGAAGTTAACGCTATTCTTCTGTCATGCAAGTGTTCAATTGTGCAAGCATACGGGGTCTTTGTTGTCATATTTTGAGCTTAATAAGAAACAATTAGAGACTGTTCTGAATTGCCAAAAGGCCAGTGAGGCACTCACGCTTTCTGATTTTGCCACCATGCTGTTGTAAAATGTGCAGAATATATGGCTCTGTATTGTTATGATCAAATAAGCATGGATGTCCCAGAAAAACTACAAGCAGCATGGTGCTCCAAAATGTGTTTAGCATTAATGGTGTTTTGACAGATGTGTAGCTAACCCAGTGAACACCCTACACTTTGAAAATCTCTGGTTTAAAAACTTCACACCGGTCCGGTTAGTTCTTCTTCTGGACATCACTGTGTCACACTAGCACTAGTCTGAAATCTTGACTTGTCAGACCATAGTGCACGCTTGTATTTATCCATGTCAGATGAGCTCCAGAGAAGTTGGTAGCATGTCACAGCATTATTGATATTTGGCTTCTGCTGGTTTGTGCGTAGTTCTTCAAAGTTAAAAACTTCCTCAGCCTATGTGGTGATATCTTCTGGTTTTTAATGCCTGGCTGGGGTGGTAGATGGTCAAAAATCATTTATAGACGTTTTTGACTGTAGCCTTCATTTGCAGAGATTTTTCCAGATTCCCTGAATCCTTTTATGATTATATAAGAGGGCAAAATACCTAAACTCCATGCAGTCTCTGGCAACAAAACATTATTCTTAAACGACTGTATGCAGTTTGCTGATGCATTTTTGGTGAAGTTGTGAGCCTTGACACCTCATGCTCATAAAGGATCTTATTACAGCCATCAATTTCAGAATGAGTGGGTATTTACAAAAATCAAGCTGATAAAACATAAAATATTTTGTCTTTGTACTCTTTATATTCAAATCACTACTTTTTGATTATATTTGCAGTTTAGTTATAGCCCCAGCTCTGTTTGGAATTTATAGATGATAATTGGGGGGCAAGGCTCAACTCCAGCAGCAAACCTTTAAACACATATTTTTCTGAAAGTGAAACAACACATTTTTAGTCAAAGCTAACTAGACGTTAAGCTATAAACTTGTGTATTTCTAAAGATTGAACTATGTGTTTTCTAGAGATGGAACTAGTTTTCCAACTAGAGGACTTGGGTTTGATTTTTTTGTTCTTTAGGAGTGTTTTCTGTGCTGCTCCAGTATTTGAGGATTTCCTGTGTTACTCCAATATTTTAAAAGGATTTAAATTCAGAATTTATTATTAACAAGTTAAGAGTAAGCATGTCAAAACAATTATCTGTGGTAATCGATATTTATGAAACAGCAGAAATTGAACTTAAATATCTCTACAAACCTCTCAGTGTTTGCACTGACAGATTCAGAATGTCTTTCAAACTCAAATTTCATTCATATTGTGAGTAACCAGACTCTCGATGAGAGCTGCACTCTATATTCTTGCTAAGTAGTTAAGGCTGTTGGATAAGGCAGAACTGCACTTACTTCAGCGCTCATTGTCTAACTTGAAAGTGCACTCACATTGTCATTGGCTGGTTCGTCCTCAGTTGCGGCCTGGATGCTGTATGCAAGGAAGCAAAGGATGGCTCCGATCCACAGCAGGATAGAGAAGCCCCCAAACAGCTGCTTGCAGAACTTCACCCACTCCGGGGTGGTGGGGGGTGGGGTCAGAGCATTTGGGCCGTCCCGTGCCAGAATCTCTGCTGCCCTCTTGCTAGTCAAACCCTGAGAAAGGGAAGAGCAAATGTATAACAGCTGATGACAAAAACATTGCACCAGCACGGCATAGTTTAAACTATAACTTTATATTATCATTACTTACATAGAAGTATAATAAAAGCATGATGAAATGTCTCAATTCAGCAAAAAGTAGCTTGCCAGTATGCAGCTTGAGCAAGTTGGAGTGAAATAGAAAGAGCTCAAGAAAGGTATCAGCAGTGGTGGACAGTAAGGTGTGTTGATGTATCTTTACCATAGTACTTCCATTTTGAGGGACCTTTTAACTCCACTACATTATGCTAAATCTGTCCTTCCTTGAACTGAGAGGACAGAACGGACAGAGCTTGGTTCTACCTAATAAAGACTGTTCTGCTTCACTGTTTTGTGCTCATCATTATTTGAATAAACATTACTGTCAGACTAATTAATTACCTTCTATTCAAAGATTGGTGGACCAAGAGTGACACTAACTCAAGTGAAGGTTTAAAAGGAGGAACAACTACTTGTACTGAAGAATTATTTAACATTGAGTATCTACTTTGACTGTGGTAGGTTTGTGTACTTCGTCCACTTCTGCTTCTTTGAGTTGATAAAGAATTGCAGTGGAACTTCTTAGTAACAGAATCTGAATAGGCTTAGTTTTTCTTTTAGTCCAACATAAATCCAAATTCTTCAGAGTGAAACTTGTCAGCAACAGCAAAGCAACCCAAAAGGCCCCTATAGGATCTAAATAAGAATAATAAAACTAGATTCATTTCCTTACAAATCTACTTGCATATGACCATAATTCGTATCATTGTGATGATGATACAAAATAAAATAAACAGAATTAATTACTAATAGCAACTTCTGTTGTCCGCACTCCTTAAACAACTTCGCACAGGCCTACAAAAAGCAATAAAATCTCATTCCTTAAAAGGCTACTTATGGTGATGCAGATTTGTTCTAACAGTGACTATTACTGACTCACACATTTTACGCTGGGAGTGAGAATAATCATTACATTGAGTATAGCAGGTCAGTTAGTTCAGGACAGAGCTGTTTTTGCACTGTGCATGTGTGCCAGGTTTGAAATGCTGCAGCAGGGTTTTTAATTCCTACACTCTGAATCACTCTTAGAGGCCACCGTGCCCGGGAGCACATCACTGCACTAATGTTAGATTGCTCCTATTGCTACATACCCCTAAATCCAATTAAGCCACTCTCGTGTTGTGCATGTGTAATGTAATTTGATCCATTCTGTCATTGCAGCCCTTAATGTTGATAGTGGTCTCCTGTTGTGATAAAATGTGAAAGTGTGCATTTGTGCAGTCCTGTTTCCGAGGGAAACACAGTATGATATTGTATGATATTTTAAAAATATATATTAAATTATATTGGTCAGCACTATTTTCCCTGTCTGCTGGTGCACAGTGATGTAACCAGAAATCAGGAAACATTTCAGAGGTGGGTAGAAGTCAGTACACTTCAATCTAATTTTATTGCAAGACGAAAATTCAAAACGTCATTGCAAAATGTCAGTTCTTCAAGTGTAAATAGAAGGAAGAGTGTGGATGCTCCACTTATTCCACCATCTGGACCCCTAAGGCCCCATATTGCTAAATAAATCATTGTTACTGTTTTTTTTGTTTTTTTTGTAGATGTTTACCTTGCATAAGTCAGAAGCCCTTTTAAACAGTTACCCTTAGCATTATGTTGACATTTAGTGATGAATGGACCAGTAGAAATGGCCAAAAAAGCTTGTGGTAATTAATAGATTTGTTTTGGAAAAGAAATCATAAAAAGTGTGAAACACTTATGTAGGTAGACCATTAAACGTCTTCCCATCAATTTTGCGTTCAGGACTTTTTGGGTGGGTTGGAAATCTTGGCTCGATGATGCACACAAGCCGTACTTAGCCTAATCCCTTCCTTAACTATATAACAGTGCATTAGCATCAGCAAGGACATTTCACACTGCTTGCCCAGGATTCCATGATCACTAGGTTCAGCTAGGCTAACATCGCTATGATATTCATTTAATGTGTAAGGCCTATGGTTCAGCTCCTAAAGGCCTAACCAATGGGAGAGCTAGCTTGGATGATTTATCTAGATATGACAAAAACCCTGAAGCCCTGTTTAACTTTTTTGTGTCCAACCAAAACTGAACTGTAAAATAAGAGTAGTTCCACAGTACTTGCAGAGTGTAAACACATGACATGCTTTGTTTAGTTCCCAGAGGTGATCAGACCCTCCTTAAAGACAACACAGGACTAGAACTTTGCTTTAGGGTAACTGTTGGTGTAAATGGTGTGCATGTTGCAGGTTGATGATGTAGTGTTTCTTACTCTATACAGGTCCACTCCATAACGAGTCGACAGCTCTTCCAGCGATAGCTTATGGTCATCCTGCAGAGACAAACACACACAGACGTTTCTGGGTTTTCCACTATGCTGTCCAAGTAGCACTGCAGTCACAGAGAGTACATGCATGAGTACAGAAGGAACACATGCTGAGCTTCCTTACCAAAGCCACCTCTTTCTTCAGCTCGTCTAAGTCTTTAGTTTTCTTTTTCCTCTTTCCATTGTTCTCAGAAGCCTCAGGGCTGCTCTCTCTTCCGTACTGAGAGAGAGAGAGAGAGAGGAGAGAGAGTGAGAGCTAGAGATGGAGACTGAGCGTGTGCAGCAAAATCACTGTAAATTAAAATGTTGATTTTATCATGTGAGAATGAGATCATATCTTGTGAGGCACAATGGCGAGCCGAAATTCAGGAAATTAAACCTCCTCAGTTCAGACGTAATTCAAAGCATGTCGAAGCATAATCTTATAGCAGATTGCCCAGCGGGCATTACGTAATAAATTAAGCTTTTGTGGTATAAGTAGTTCTGCGGATATCTTACTGTGAGCGTGGAGTGCCAGTCCTTCAGCTGCGGATTATGAATGTGGTATTTATAAGTGTGTTAGGCCTGTTAATGAATGTCTTCAGAAACATACAAACAAATAAGTCATGTGTGACGGCAGGGCTGGGTTCTGGCTCATAAATGGAGTCTCAGGCAACATTGAAAATAAGTTTATTAATCTGACTGCATTTTCAAGGTCATGATACTGCCTGAATCAGAGCAGGCCTGGACAGACCATAACCCAGAAGAACACTCTTATGATACATATCAGACATCACAGCTCACATTATATTATTAATTTTGTATTTTAATTGAGGTCCACTTATAACCCCATGTGGGTATAGGTACAAAAAACAACATTCATTTGTTTTTACCTGAGCATTTTCAATCCCTCTCTATCCTTTAGAACATGGATGTCCAATCTTATTCTGCAAAGGGCCTTTAGGGCTGCAGGCTTTTATTCCAGTCATGCAGGAGCTCACCTTGTCTAATCAGTTAGCCAGGCCTCCGTGTCCTGCTGTGTTGGAATGAAAACCTGCACTCACACCAGCCAATAATAGATGTAAATGAGCACTGTTCTGATTGGCTGCCCTGCATTACGTACCACTGCGTAGAAAGCAGTCCAGAAGGGAACTCTATATAACTTCAGTGTTAAGGCATAGTTTCCAAATATGGACCAAATGAAAATGTTCTGATTTAAAAAGACATTGTATTTTGTAATGTAAAGCAGACATTTGCATTTATTTTATTTTGTATGTTGCAATTTTACAGTGACTCTTTCAGAGATGAGATGTGGCATAGATGCTATTTCTGACAACTGTCTGGAAACTGTTTAGACTACCAAACTGATTAGACTTTCAAATCCACAACCTCTGATGTATCTAGAACATCCTGAAGTTCTACAATGACATTTTTCCTGTCATTGGTCCCATCCACTGAAAATCAAAATGTAATTACCACTTTCCAGTGTTAAGTTTACAGCTGCAGTGTTATGTTTATATTATATATTACAGTGTGCAATATATTTGGAAATATAGCAATATTTTTCTACTCAAAGTGCAGTATTTTGTAAGTGCAAAGTATAATTTCCTATTCTGTCTCTCGTCTGCACTGTTACATTACTAGTATGTCTCGTGTGTTTGCACCATTTACATTTGCACATCGGAGTTCGGAGAAACGCAGTCTTGTTCAGCTATGCACTCCTGTTGTGAAGTCTGAATGACAATAAAGTTCACTTTGACTTTGATTATTTGATTATACTGTTGGTTTTCAGCGCTGGCCTACTAGAGAACTAACTATATATCTGCCTGGCAAAAAAGTGAAAAAAAAAGGTTTAATTAATTCCAGACAAAATTTAACAGCAAAATAATAGTAGTACCACAAAACTTGCGTACTGCTAATACAATTACAGTTTTATTCACCCTACAAATCATTACACACTTTCTGAAGGCCTAGAAAAAGCAAAGACAACGTAGGACTTGAATTGGGAAGCAAAGTTTCAGGGTTAAAATACATTCATGAAAGAATGAATGAAAGAATGAATGAATGAATGAATGAATGGAAATCAAGCATTAAGTGTACACTAATATTGTTAGTGCTAGCTGAAGAAAAAACTACCAAGGTGCTGACTTAGAAATCATTCAGGGCATACAAGCACATCAGACTCTCTAAAAAAATAAAATTTCATGTCATGTGGCACTAACATTTTTTACCATAATCTCATCTGTAAATTATCATAGTAAATATTTCCTAAGTGTAGGGTTACTACAAGTAATCTCTAACCTGATCCATATAATTACTAACACAATGACTACTTTTGGATTGCTTGTCGTTTTAATGTCATACAGTACAAAACTGCACTGTTTTATAAGTGAATGCCACACCGCACACTGGACACAGCGGACAAATACTGAACTGTCACACTTTCTTTATCAGGACAAAAAGAAGGCTTTAATGTGCTGTTTAATATATCCCCTTTCTAACCGTAGACCATATTTTCTGCCATGTATCACCTGTGCAGGCAGCTGTAATTCTGTATATAGCGTGCATTTTGTTGTTGTTGTTCATTTATTAAAGTTCTACCTTGAAAATACCATTGTAACAACAGCACATCATGCCACTGAATTCTTTTTATTGAGTAACCATGAGAATAAGATTTTTCCCATCACAACGACATAGGCTGTAGGCTATACGTCTCTCTCTTGTTTGCTTGCTTGCTTACAGGATCAGACATGCGATGGAGAGACGTAATACATCAAGCTTTATGAATGCCAATAATGAACATGCGTAACTACAGTACTGTGTGGTTAAAACACTGACAGCAGAGAATTAATTAGTGCACAAAACTACAGTTATTACAAAAGCCACTACAGTTACACGTGGACAGTTGAGTATAGTGATTTGCGCCACCTGCTCTGTTGAAATGAAAAGATGACACTCTATTATTTATGTCTATGTGAGCGAACCATGTTAACTTGAGACTCAACTGTCCATCTGCACCCCGAGACAGGCTTGGCTGTTGTTATAGCGCCCCCTTGCTGGAATGTTAAGAATGTGAGTTTTTGAATTGCGCTTGAGGTGAGTCATGAATTGACACAAGAAACTGTGTCCGTGTAGTTTGAGGCATCTGCCTTTGATTCCGCAGGTGAAGAATGTTTCTGGTGTAAAGGTAGTCTGTGAGCAGGCGGCCGGTTCTTGTGTATACTATGAGATGTAACCCTGCTGTTGCTGCTCCCTTAATTATCTCAGAATTCTTTCTGTCAGTCCCTATGCAGAAAACTGTGGAGGACAGAGACCGGTCTGTGTATGGCCCAATCCCATTTATTTTTAGTACTACCACTTGTTTTCGAGTCTAAACCTCCCACTTTAACTGAGTTACAGGGGCTATTAAAGGTGATTGAAATCTTTCCCCTATAAAATGGGACAACAATACAAGAACCGGACATGTCATAAGTTGTCTTCAGCTGCTTTTTATGTTAACAGACGAATAGCATGTGCTCATTCTTACGCATCAATCAGTCTAAAGAGTCACCGAAACTACATTTCTTCATTGGCTACTAGAGACGCTCTGTAGGCCACCCTGCCAGTCTGCACTGAGAGCAGAGGAGCTTCAGGTCTTCACTGCTTAAATACATTTAGGGCAACATATGCCTTCAAACAGGGATGACGATTATTTATGAATAAAAACTATGAAGCTGAACGTAGCTTCTTAATGGCCAGCTTCATGATCGAATATCCCCGTTCCACCTTAAATGGTGCGGTAACCTCAGGTACCAGAACGTAACTGCTGCACCATTTAAGCTGGAACAGGAGATTTCGGAGGGGTAGGGCCAACTGTTGTGTACAGTACCGATTTTCTTTAGCTTATATAAGGTTCTGCATGCTGGTCTTCTTTATGTACATTTAGGGTAAAGCATGCTAACGTCAGATGCTAACAGCTAGCAGTGTTACATATCTTGAACAATGACGCATCACTGCCTTCAGTGCACACACTAAACGTGATTCTGGGAGAGATACCTTCATTAAAATGCTGGCTTTCTAAAGCGCTGACTTATGAGACCTAACACGCAGCGAGGCATTGACACAGCCACCTTCAGTTCCGGACACATACCGGCAAAATCGGAAAACAACAAATCAACAAAACAAAAACTAGCACCTAATGGTAATGTGCTTCCTTACTGTGCATCAATTGGAACACACGACCGCCTGTCGGAGTCTACAACTGGCCATGCAGTTTAATTAAGTCCCGCTGCTAGAAAAACCCATTGTGAGGTGCAGAAACAGCACATAACAACCATAATGTGTGTGTGTCTGCAGGGGTCTCTGGTAATGAGCTTTAGAGCACATTCTGTCCTCTATTACTGTGCATAGTGCATAAAGGGGGGTGTAAGACATAGAGAGAGGTTGTAAGAGACAGGAAGGACCTGTACATCAGAGAGAGAGAGAGAGAGAGAGAGAGAGAAATAGCTGTGAGCTCTGTACAGTACATGCTGACAGAGCGACTGATGGAAATCATCTGCCCCTGCCACTCTTCTGCTGAACTATGAGTGTGTGTGTGTGTGTGTGTGTGTGAGACAGAGAGAGAGAGAGAGAGAGAGAGAGTTCGCAACACTTGTTGAGCATAAGGGCAGCATGCGAACCAAAAAAAACTAAGGAATAAAATCATAAATATAGACTATAAAATCTCAAAAAATATTTTGCAACATATGTTTACCATATTACGTTTCTTATCAAACAAATATCTTAAACATGAAACTCTCTTAAACTTTTTATTCTGTTTGGTTACTGACTGTACACAAACACTTACTCCCAATAAGTAATGTGTTACAGATAATGACGGTAAACCCTAGTAAAATGTGTATGTGTCTTTTTTACCATGTGTCCAGGTAACGAATCACTGTGGCCAAAATAAAATAAACTATTTCTAAATATATTACAAAACTATCTACTTGAAACGAACAAAAACAAATAAATAAATAAATATTCCAGTTTAAAAAAAAAAAAGGATTCAGATGATAAATTTGAGCCCGCATATCTAAAGGTGAATATCTTTTTTTGCTAGCTAATGCTTTTTCTGTAACATTTCTGTTAGGATGGTGAACATCACAAATCTGTATTTATTAGCTTCTATTTTCCAGTGGTTGGTTGATATACATAGTCCTATGCAACATGTCAACACCCCTGGACACATTACATGCTTTGTTACATTTTTAAAACTACTCAAAATGAAAAAAAAATAAATAAAAGAGACATTTTCTGCTAATGTTAGTGTATAATGTAACATTAACATATAGAGGGGAAAATGTATAACGTAAAAAATATGTATAACAAATCCTGTTACGGGTGTTTCCTGCTCTCTGCTTTAGGAACACTGGCATAGGCTCCAGCACCCTCTGCCACCCGGGAGGATAAGCGATGTAAGTAATGAGTGAGTGAGTGAGTGAGTGAGTGAGTAAATGTATAGCATAAATAATATAAAATGTGCCAGAACCTTGGTCACATTTTAGGATGTTTTAACTTACATTCCACTTAGAAAAATCAAAAACATATTATTTGACTAGGGTATTCCAACTTTTGCATATAAGTGAGTACTGCTATAGAAGTCCTTAATGTTATACAAAATCATGAATTCTTTATAACTTATGAGGCTGATGGATTTACAATATTGCCTAATACGACTAATAACAGAAAATGCGAATTTTACACCCCTGTAAGAACAACCAGGGTGTAGCATACAGGTGATACAGCAGGCAATATTTTTAACAAGTTTTATTGTACTTTAAAGAACACAAACGTATTGACTTATAACACACCTATAATAGAAGCCAATGGACAGCTGCTTCAGCACTTGCCCATTGGCTTCTATTATAAGTGACTTTTGAGTCAACAGGCTGCCGGTCTTTTAGTGAGTAAAGGGAAACGCTTCAAAATTTCTGTCACTGGTAATCAACCAAACACTACAAAAGGCATTGATAGAGATTAAGATGAACAAATGCTGAAGAGTTACTTTAATACAGGGTTCAGATTGTTAACACAGCGTTCTAATTACACAGCCTGCTATACATTATGTCCTTGTGGCCTAACATAAATGTGCTAGATATAAAGAGTATGTTAATAAGTTACACAAATTTGAAAACAACACCACGTATTGTGGTGTAGTGTAATTTATAGCAGGCAATTCATTGACAGTTAGATAACAGAGTGAGGCAGATATTATAATAAGGAGACTCACCCCTTTTCCCATGCTCTCAAATGGTGAAATGAAGGACAGCACACGTGTGGAAGACAGTGGTGGCTTTTTTGGGACTGCCACCTCCTCCTTCCTCCCTTTGACCCCCCTTTCACACAAACACACCCTCCCATTCCTCTCCCCCTTCTTCTGCCAGAGGGTAACCCGAAGCCCCCCACAATTTAACACAGACACCAGTATGCTTCACCCATAACAGGAAGTCCTTTTGACTTTTGCTTTTATATCATCATGTACATTTGACATTAAAGTTGTCTGCTTTCAACTATCAGGTATAGACAATATATGCCAAAAAGAATTCAGACACCCAAAGTGGTGAAGCTAGCTTAACTACTTGACTATAACTAGAATGCTGACACAAGCATTTAAACTCCTTTGGAAAGTTCTGCTAATAGAGTCAGTCATGAGTATATCCACTGGGCTATGGAGCACTTCATCCAATATCTCTGGGGTGAGTTGGACCATTTGTGATCCAGAACTAGTCATGCAACCTCTGTACCTGACTTTACTAATGCTCTTGTTGCTAAATGCAATCAAAGTGTAGTGTAATAAACCTGGTCTAGAACAGTTGTATAGTGTAGTGTAGTAAACCTGGTCTAGAGCAATTGTATAGTGTAGTTTAGTAAACCTGGTCTAGAGCAGTTGTATAGTGTAGTGTAGTAAACCTGGTCTAGAGCAGTTGTATAGTGTAGTGTAGTAGACCTGGTCTAGAACAGTTGTATAGTGTAGTGTAGTAAACCTGGTCTAGAACAGCTGTATAGTGTAGTGTAGTAAACCTGGTCTAGAACAGTTGTATAGTGTAGTGTAGTAAACCTGGTCTAGAACAGTTGTATAGTGTAGTGTAGTAAACCTGGTCTAGAACAGTTGTATAGTGTAGTGTAGTAAACCTGGTCTAAAACAGTTGTATAGTGTAGTGTAGTAAACCTGGTCTAGAACAGTTGTATAGTGTAGTGTAGTAGACCTGGTCTAGAGCAGCTGTATAGTGTAGTGTAGTAGACCTGGTCTAGAGCAGTTGTATAGTGTAGTGTAGTAGACCTGGTCTAGAGCAATTGTATAGTGTAGTTTAGTAAACCTGGTCTAAAGCAGTTGTATAGTGTAGTGTAGTAAACCTGGTCTAGAACAGTTGTATAGTGTAGTTTAGTAAACCTGGTCTAGAGCAGTTGTATAGTGTAGTGTAGTAAACCTGGTCTAGAACAGTTGTGTAGTGTAGTGTAGTAAACCTGGTCTAGAGCTGTTGTATAGTGTAGTGTAGTAAACCTGGTCTAGAACAGTTGTATAGTGTAGTGTAGTGAACCTGATCTAGAGCAGTTGTATTGTGTAGTTAAGTAAACCTGGTCTAGAACAGTTGTATAGTGTAGTGTAGTAAACTTGGTCTAGAGCAGTTGTATAGTCTAGCTAAGTAAACCTGGTCTAGAACAGTTGTATAGTGTAGTGTAGTAGACCTGGTCTAGATCAGTTGTATAGTGTAGTGTAGTAGACCCGGTCTAGAACAGTTGTATAGTGTAGTGTAGTAGACCCGGTCTAGAACAGTTGTATAGTGTAGTGTAGTAAACCTGGTCTAGAACAGTTGTATAGTGTAGTGTAGTAAAACTGGTCTAGAGCTGTTGTATAGTGTAGTTTAGTAAACCTGGTCTAGAACAGTTGTATAGTGTAGTGTAGTAAACCTGGTCTAGAACAGTTGTATAGTGTAGTGTAGTAAACTTGGTCTAGAGCAGTTGTATAGTCTAGTTAAGTAAACCTGGTCTAGAACAGTTGTATAGTGTAGTGTAGTAAACCTGGTCTAGAACAGTTGTATAGTGTAGTGTAGTAAACCTGGTCTAAGACAGTTGTATAGTGTAGTGTAGTAAACCTGGTCTAGAGCAGTTGTATAGTGTAGTGTAGTAAACCTGATCTAGAGCAGTTGTATAGTGTAGTGTAGTAAACCTGGTCTAGAACAGTTGTATAGTGTAGTGTAGTGAACTTGGTCTAGAGCAGTTGTATAGTCTAGCTAAGTAAACCTGGTCTAGAACAGTTGTATAGTGTAGTGTAGTAAACCTGGTCTAGAACAGTTGTATAGTGTAGTGTAGTAGACCCGGTCTAGAGCAGTTGTATAGTGTAGTGTAGTAAACCTGGTCTAGAACAGTTGTATAGTGTAGTGTAGTAAAACTGGTCTAGAGCAGTTGTATAGTGTAGTTTAGTAAACCTGGTCTAGAACAGTTGTATAGTCTAGTTAAGTAAACCTGGTCTAGAACAGTTGTATAGTGTAGTGTAGTAAACCTGGTCTAGAACAGTTGTATAGTGTAGTGTAGTAAACCTGGTCTAGAACAGTTGTATAGTCTAGTTAAGTAAACCTGGTCTAAAACAGTTGTATAGTGTAGTGTAGTAGACCTGGTCTAGAACAGTTGTATAGTGTAGTGTAGTAAACCTGGTCTAGAACAGCTGTATAGTGTAGTGTAGTAAACCTGGTCTAGAACAGTTGTATAGTGTAGTGTAGTAGACCTGGTCTAGAGCAGTTGTATAGTCTAGCTAAGTAAACCTGGTCTAGAACAGTTGTATAGTGTAGTGTAGTAAACCTGGTCTAGAACAGTTGTATAGTGTAGTGTAGTAGACCCGGTCTAGAGCAGTTGTATAGTGTAGTGTAGTAAACCTGGTCTAGAACAGTTGTATAGTGTAGTGTAGTAAAACTGGTCTAGAGCAGTTGTATAGTGTAGTTTAGTAAACCTGGTCTAGAACAGTTGTATAGTCTAGTTAAGTAAACCTGGTCTAGAACAGTTGTATAGTGTAGTGTAGTAAACCTGGTCTAGAACAGTTGTATAGTGTAGTGTAGTAAACCTGGTCTAGAACAGTTGTATAGTCTAGTTAAGTAAACCTGGTCTAAAACAGTTGTATAGTGTAGTGTAGTAGACCTGGTCTAGAACAGTTGTATAGTGTAGTGTAGTAAACCTGGTCTAGAACAGCTGTATAGTGTAGTGTAGTAAACCTGGTCTAGAACAGTTGTATAGTGTAGTGTAGTAGACCTGGTCTAGAGCAGTTGTATAGTGTAGTGTAGTAAACCTGGTCTAGAACAGTTGTATAGTGTAGTGTAGTAGACCTGGTCTAGAGCAGTTGTATGGTGTAGTGTAGTAGACCTGGTCTAGAACAGTTGTATAGTGTAGTGTAGTAAACCTGGTCTAGAACAGTTGTATGGTGTAGTGTAGTAGACCTGGTCTAGAACAGTTGTATAGTGTAGTGTAGTAAACCTGGTCTAGAACAGTTGTATAGTGTAGTGTAGTAGACCCGGTCTAGAGCAGTTGTATAGTGTAGTGTAGTAAACCTGGTCTAGAACAGTTGTATAGTGTAGTGTAGTAGACCTGGTCTAGAACAGTTGTATAGTGTAGTGTAGTAAACCTGGTCTAAAGCTGTTGTATAGTGTAGTGTAGTAAACCTGGTCTAGAACAGTTGTATAGTGTAGTGTAGTAGACCTGGTCTAGAACAGTTGTATAGTGTAGTGTAGTAAACCTGGTCTAGAACAGTTGTATAGTGTAGTGTAGTAGACCTGGTCTAGAGCAGTTGTATAGTGTAGTGTAGTAGACCTGGTCTAGAGCAGTTGTATAGTGTAGTGTAGTAAACCTGGTCTAGAACAGTTGTATAGTGTAGTGTAGTAGACCTGGTCTAGAGCAGTTGTATAGTGTAGTGTAGTAGACCTGGTCTAGAACAGTTGTATAGTGTAGTGTAGTTGACCTGGTCTAGAACAGTTGTATAGTGTAGTGTAGTAAACCTGGTCTAGAACAGTTGTATAGTGTAGTGTAGTAGACCTGGTCTAGAACAGTTGTATAGTGTAGTGTAGTAAACCTGGTCTAGAACTGTTGTATAGTGTAGTGTAGTAAAACTGTTCTAGAACAGTTGTATAGTGTAGTGTAGTAAACCTGGTCTAGAACAGTTGTATAGTGTAGTGTAGTAGACCTGGTCTAGAACAGTTGTATAGTGTAGTGTAGTAAACCTGGTCTAGAACAGTTGTATAGTGTAGTGTAGTAGACCTGGTCTAGAACAGTTGTATAGTGTAGTGTAGTAAACCTGGTCTAGAACAGTTGTATAGTGTAGTGTAGTAAAACTGTTCTAGAACAGTTGTATAGTGTAGTGTAGTAAACCTGGTCTAGAACAGTTGTATAGTGTAGTGTAGTAGACCTGGTCTAGAACAGTTGTATAGTGTAGTGTAGTAAACCTGGTCTAGAACAGCTGTATAGTGTAGTGTAGTAAACCTGGTCTAGAACAGTTGTATAGTGTAGTGTAGTAAACCTGGTCTAGAACAGTTGTATAGTGTAGTGTAGTAAACCTGGTCTAGAACAGTTGTATAGTGTAGTGTAGTAAAACTGTTCTAGAACAGTTGTATAGTGTAGTGTAGTAAACCTGGTCTAGAACAGTTGTATAGTGTAGTGTAGTAAACCTGGTCTAGAGCTGTTGTATAGTGTAGTGTAGTAAACCTGGTCTAGAACAGTTGTATAGTGTAGTGTAGTAAAACTGTTTTAGAACAGTTGTGTAATTTAAAATCTGAAGCATTTAGGTATTTGGTTTGAAAAAGGGAAAAGCTTATAATGACTACTGGGTTCTGCTGCTGAATTTGTCACTTGTGCTCACCTCTCACCACAGACTCATCTAACACGCTTCACTAGAGCTAATGAAGTAATGAAGCAGCCCTATGATGGCACCGGGAATTCCCCCGAGAGAATAAGATGAGACCGAGTGGAAGAAGACCTGTTAAAAAGGCAGCTAGTGTAAAGACTTCCCAGAAAAGTAGAGGCTGGGAATGCAGCAAAGGAGGAACTAACTTCATTTGAACCCTTTAGAAGAAACGCTGGATGAAAAGGCATCTACAAACTTTCTGACACATATAGCATGCCTAACTGTAAATATATACGTATATTTCTAGAATTAAAAGTGACCCTGAATAAGAAGGAGACTAGAAAGCAGCATATCAATCACATGTTTGGTAAAAGAATGTTTAGGTTTCAGAGATCACAAAGAAGACAAAGCACTGTAACCCAGATAATCCAATCACTACAGATTATAGGCTATTGATTACCTAAAGATACGTATTGACTAGGAGGAGCAGATAACGACTTACTCACATGCCTTACAGAGAAATTCCATTGATTTGCTGTTTTGTTCTTGTTGAGATGCAGAGTAATTCAGAGTGGCTTGATGTTAAATGGTGCATTGTGGAGAAATAAATTGACTCACTCCTTTACAGTGTAGGTGATAACAACCAGGGGTCACACCCTCTACAATGCAAAAATTGCCTCTTTATGTGCTATTTAAAATGCCCAGTAATCTTACAGGTGTCGTCTGAGAAGACCCCTTTAAATTCACGTTGCATTTGTATTGAATAAAAATATGTCAGTAATCCATTTTTCAGGGCCTTTCAGACATTTTGCGGTCCATGTTCATTAGTCATTTCTCTGGTTGGCTAACAAACACACGGAGCGTAAAAAAGCCCCCAAGACAAGCTATTTTTGCATCACATTTTCACAACACTGTAGCTGTTTTGCAGAGAAGTAGACAGTTCCCCAGTCTCATTCTGGCTCCTTCGGCCTATCCTCTCCCATTTCCACATTTATATGGAGGGATCACCATATTGATGGGAGTAATAGATCTCTGAAGTGCATCATTCTGTTGTTCTGGCGTTTTGCTCGAATAAGGAGCTCACTGTCTGGGTTTTCTCTAATAAAATTAAAAATGAGCATCATTTTGAAAAATCTGTGATGCTGCATAATCAGACAAACAGTATGTTTTAAACCAGATACGTTTAGTCTTACGCTTACTTTCTTTACATTACTTACTCACATTACCTTCCCTTGAATGTCACTGGGTTTCACAATCACAAGGCCATTAAATAATCGAAACATGCTACAGGCAAGCTAATAACCATTTTATAGTCCAGGCAACAATTTTTACTAACCATAAAAAGATCATGGTCAAAAAGAAAAGCCAAAAGATGTTGCTGTGTAATGCTTTCTTATAGTCCTGCACCAACAACAAAACCGCAGGTTAGAACATCATCTGTAGCTTCTACAACATCTAAGAGCAGGCATGTTTATTTCACCCTATGACTGTAATAACAAAACATATTGTCTTTAATGTAATGTCAAAATTATCTTTAATGTTTTTGCAAACGTTAAAAGTTTCATTAAATTTTATGAAATTTTATTTCATTCTTGTTGCTTATTCCACTGTATTGTTCTTTTCTGACAGAACCTCTATGACATAACTGCAATGACATAACTATAAATGTATTTGTCAGGCGTCTGAAAATGAGGACGCGACGCGCGCAGAGCCACAGTAAATGAAAGTTTATTTGTTCCCAAGCCGGGTCTGGCGAAACAAAACAACCAGGAAGTGAACTGAAGGGGAAACCGAAGGACAGGGCGAGGGTCAAAAGCCAGAGCTCACCGGGGGAGAAATCAAGGAAGCCGAAGGGCAAAAACGATGGTAGATCACTGCAAAAAACACAACAGGTTAGTGAGGCTCAGAATCGCAAATGGGATCTGCAAAGCTTCGCGTTGAATGCGTGTGCCCGCGTGGCTTATAAACACCAGTGACAGCTGGCCGCAATCAAAAGACTGGCGAATCAGAGCGCGTGGGATACGAGGGGCAGGAGAGTGTGGGCGTGACGTCACCGGACGGTGCACCCCGGGAACTGGAGTTCGGAGGAGCGGAGGCAGGCAGACCCACAGGCGTGACAGCACCCCCCCTCAAAGAGTCCGAGCGGGCCGGCGGTCCAAGGCGAGGACGTCCACGTTGAACCACCTCGGGGGTACGCCGCCGAGCGCTCCGAGACCCGCCGCGGCCTCCGCTGAGGGTCCTCCCCGCACCACGGGTTCCCCCGAGGACCCAGGATGGGCGCTTGGGTTGCCGCCCCCTGCGCGACTGCACGCACCGCGCAGACGGCTTCCCCGAAGACAGGCGAGGTCGCCCTCGGGGCCTTGGAGCCGGGCGAGACGGGTGGTGGCGGTGGAAGTCCGCCACCAGGGATGGATCTAGGACGTCGGCAGCCGGCACCCAACTGTGTTCTTCCGGGCCAAACCCCTCCCAGTCGACGAGGTATTGGAGCACCCCGCCCCTTCTCCTGGAGTCCAGGAGCCTGCGCACTGCGTATGTTGGAGCACCCTCGACCCAGACGGGGGAAGGCGGCGTGGCTCCGGGCAACGCCTCGTCGAGCGGACCTGGGATTACAGGCTTGAGCAGTGATACATGGAAAGTAGGACACATCCGGCACTGGGGAGGCAACGCCAGTTTATACGTCACGTCATTAATCCTACTCACGATTCGGTATGGGCCGATGTATTTCGGGCTCAGCTTCTTGCACCCTCCAGGCAGCCTGAGGTCTCTGGACGAAAGCCACACGCGGTCTCCCGGAGAGTATACTGGGGTGCTGCCTCGGTGTTTGTCCGCCTGCTCCTTTTGTCGTTGAGCAACGGACTCGATGCGCCGGTGGGTCTGCTCCCACACCTCCTCGCTCCTCCTCATCCAGTGATCCACGGCGGGCACGTCCGAGGACTGTGGAGACCATGGCATGAGTGGGGGTTGGAAACCTAAAATACACTGAAAGGGAGTGAGAGAAGTGGTGGAGCTGGTGAGTGAGTTTTGGGCCATCTCAGCCCAGGGAAGGTACGTCGCCCAGTCTGACTGATTATCGTGGCAGTAAACACGAAGAAACTTCGCCAATTCCTGGTTGGCTCTCTCGCACTGGCCGTTGCTCTGTGGATGATAGCCTGACGTCAGGCTGACCGAGACGCCCAGCTTGCGCATGAACGCCCTCCAAACACGGGAGGTGAACTGGACCCCTCGATCGGACACGATGTCTTCGGGGATGCCGAAGAAACGAAATACGTGATTAAACAGGCATTCCGCGGTCTGAAATGCCGATGGGAGTTGCGGAAACGGGACGAAGCGAACTCCCCGGGAAAACCTGTCAATGACTATGAGGATGACGGTCATGCCCTGGGATTTCGGGAGGTCTGTGACAAAATCCACTGCTATGTGCGACCACGGCCGGTTCGGTACGGGCAACGGCTGTAGTTTCCCAGCGGGTAAGGTACGGGGGGTTTTACTCTTGGCACACACCGTACAGGAGGCTATGAATCGGTGAATATCAGAGCGCATACCCTCCCACCAGTATCGTCTCGAAAGGAGATGAAATGTTCTGTTCTCTCCTGGATGACCGGTGGTAAGAGAGGTGTGCGCCCAGGTGATGAGATGGTCGCGGAAGCGCGCGGGGACATACAACCTCGCAGGGGGACAGCACTCCGGAACAGAGCTCCCCGAATTGGCCCGCTCAATGTCTGCGTCGATTTCCCACCTAACAGGGGCTAGAAACACCGCGGGCTCGAGAATGGTTTTAGGGCTGGCCTCCTCACTGGGTTCGTGTTCGAATATGCGCGATAGCGCATCAGCTTTGGTGTTCCGTGTGCCGGGGCGGTAGGTCAACCGAAAATTAAAACGAGTAAAAAACAAAGCCCAGCGGGCTTGCCGGGAATTCAGCCGTTTGGCGGACCTCAAGTACTCTAGGTTCTTGTGGTCCGTTAGTACTAGGAAGGGGTGCTGGGCCCCCTCCAGCCAGTGACGCCACTCCTCGAAAGCCAGCTTAACCGCTAATAGTTCCTTGTCCCCAATGCCATAGTTGCGCTCAGAAGGGGATAGCTTATGGGAGTAATATGCGACGGGTTTTAATTTGGGGGGCTCGCCGCTACGTTGGGATAACACCGCCCCGACCCCTACGTTGGATGCGTCTACCTCGACCACGAAAGGCTTTGAGGGGTCAGGGTGTTTCAGTAAGGGGGCGGTGGTGAATCTCTGCTTGAGGTCAGCGAACGCGCTCTCTGCTTGGAGGGTCCATTTGAGACTCTTGGCGTTCCCCTTAAGCAGAGATGTGAGCGGAGCCGCTACCGCGCTGTAGTTACGTATAAAGCGCCGATAGAAATTGGCGAATCCTAAAAACCTCTGGAGCTCACGTATGGCATGAGGCCTGGGCCAGTTCACCACTGCCTCGACCTTGCGGTCGTCCATGACGACCCCCGCGGGGCTAATGACGTAACCCAGGAAGGAGACCGACCCCTGGTGGAACTCGCACTTCTCCCCCTTAACGTAGAGCTGGTGCTCCAGCAGCCTAGTGAGGACCTCTCGCACATGCCTGACGTGAGTGGGCAAATCCGGGGAGTATACCAATATGTCATCGATATATGCGATTACAAACCGACCAATCATGTCCCGGAGTACGTCATTAATGAATGCTTGGAACACGGAGGGGGCGTTCCTCAACCCGAAGGGCATCACCGTGTATTCGTAGTGCCCCCTAGTGGTGAGGAAGGCCGTTTTCCATTCGTCACCCTTTTTAATCCTGACGAGGTTGTAAGCGCTACGGAGATCTAATTTCGTGAAAACGGCCGCGCCTCGGAGCTGCTCGAGAGCCACCGGAACGAGTGGGAGGGGAAAGGAATATGGCCTAGTGATGGCGTTCAAACCACGATAATCAATACACGGACGGAGGCCGCCATCTTTTTTCTTTATGAAAAAAAAGCCGGCGGCCGCCGGGGACGTGGAGCGCCGAATGAATCCCTGGGCAAGAGCCTCCCGTGTGTATTCCTCCATTGCAATTTCCTCCGCCTGTGTCAGGGGGTACACTCGTGCTTTGGGAACAGTGGTGTTTGCTAGTAATTCGATCCCACAATCGTAGGACCGGTGTGGGGGCAATTTGGTGGCATTGGACTTGCTGAATACCTCGGCTAGGTCGTGGTATTCAGGAGGAATACACACAGGAGTTGGGCTGTCCGGACTTTCTATTGATGTGGAAGAGAGGGAGATCTGTGGAAACATAAGACAGTGATTAAAACAATGAGATGACCAGGTAACAAGTTCTCTGTCCACCCAAGAAATAACAGGGTTATGCATTCTCAACCACGGAAGTCCCAAAATCACAGCATACTCCGAGGAGTCCAGGACAAAAAAATCTAATCTCCTCGAAGTGCAGAGCGCTAACCGCCATAGTCACGGAGGGGGTCATAAGAGAGACGACCCCCTTTCCCACGGGGTCTCCATCCACTGCGGAAAGTCTCAAGGAGGGGTTAAGAGTCACGACGGGAATGGACAGCCGCTTGGCCACCCTAGTGGGAATAAAGTTCCCCTCTGCTCCTGAGTCAATCAGCGCGGCGAATGTGAGGGAGAGCCCCTGATAGCTTAAAGTGACGGGGATTCGCAAGGACTTGGCAACCATCCCCGGGGTGGGGCTACTCACCACATCGGAGAGAGGGCGGTTCTCTCGGCCCTTGGGCGGAGCCGCCGGTAGGTTCCTTCGCGGACGCGTGCTGCAGTTACGAAGAAGATGACCCTCCTCACCACAGTACAAGCAGAGCCCCTCCTGTCGTCGCCGGCTCCTCTCCGCTGGGGTGAGACGTGCGGAGTCGACCTGCATGGGTTCCTCCTCCGTGCAGACAGCGGAGGCTCTAGGGCTAGTGCGTGACAGAGCTCCCAGGGACCATGAGCATGCCAGCGGCCGGGGGCGAACGGAGGAAGCGCGTCGAACCGTCTGGACAGCTCCGCGCTTGAGTTGGTCCAATCGAATCGCCAGCGCGATGAGTTTGTCCAGGTCCAGCCCCTCGTCCCGGCAGGCCAGCTCCTTGAGAAGGTCGGGATGGAGGCCGTTGCGGAACGCGACCACGAGCGCTGGCTCGTTCCACCCGCTTCCTGCTGCCACGGTGCGAAAATCCAGTGAGTACTCCGCCACTGAACGGGTTCCCTGCCTCATCTGCAGCAGGAGTTCGCCGGATGAACGGCCCTCGTTCGGGTGGTCGAACACCTCCGCGAAGTCCTGGAGGAAGCGCTCGTAGGTCGCCTGCCCATATACTCCCCACACCGCAGTAGCCCAGTCCAAGGCTCGACCTGTGAGGCGAGAAACCACGAAGGAGATCCGAGCGCTATCCGAGCTCGGAGGAGAGTTAGAAAAAAACAGGGAGCATTGCAACAGGAAACCCTGACACTGGCTTGGCGCTCCGTCGTATTTTTCAGGTTTACTCACGGGAAACGAGCCAGCCGCGGCAGGGGCAGCGGCCGGGGCAGGAGTGACGGGCTCGGGTCCAGCGGTGGGCGGAGCAGAGAGAAGGGTTAGCCTCTCGGTGATCTCGCTAAGGCTTGCGGAGATCTGAGTGAGCTGGGCTTGCTGACCGGCTTGTTGTTGTGCCAGACGGTGGACCGACTCGGTCAACGAGTCAACCCTCTGATGGGTCTCGCCAAGCAAACGGCCCTGGTTACGGATGGCCTGTGGCAGTTCCTGTGGCTCAGCCATCGCAGCGGTAGGCACAGTAAAGCTTTCTGTCAGGCGGTCTGCGAAACAAAACAAATGAGGAACACGAAGGCGACGCGAAGCAGGGCAAAAACGATGGAGCCACAGTAAATGAAAGTCTGCAAATTTGATATGCGTTCCCAAGCCGGGTCTGACAGGCTAAACAAAACAACTGGCGAAGGAAGTGAATGGCTGAAGGAGAGTGTGGGGGAAACCGACGGTGATAGGGCTGGAGGTCGGATGAAAAGCCAGAGCTCACCGTGACAGGGGGATTAATACATTCCTCTTTACTAAGTACACATAGCCAGACACTGTGATCTCGGCACCATTGATAAATTATCAATGTATTCAGAGGTCTGGGACACCCAAGAGAACAACAAGCTGACTTGTTTGTCATTGCCTGCTGGGCCTTTCACGCTGGACAATGCAGCCCTAATACTGTAATCACAACCCAGATTACTGATAAGGTCGACATCCTGCTCTTGTGTACATGCCTTGTAGCTGGGATCACGCCTAATGTTATCGCTATCCTTAAATTGATTTAAATGTGTACAGCCCTTATTTTTAGAACACAAACTAAGACAAATATTATAAACAAGATAAAAGGCTTTAGCTAAGCAGAATCAGCACTGGCTTGGCTTTTCCAACATGGCAATAGATCTTAATGGGCTGAATTGTCTTTTATATTGCTGGATAGGTAAGTTATTACAGATGTACAAAATAAAAACCAAATGCATTTTTCACCACATTTTGCCAGCAGCTGTGGGATGCAGTCCCATCGTCAGGATGGCTCCAGATGCCTGTGACAACCAACCAGGACCTTATTAAATCACTCCCTGTCCGTGCTCTACACAGAGGTTATGCTGGATATTAGGTCATAATAATGTGACTCAACTGTGTATGTACATAAGGTAGGTTCACACTTGATTTCATCCACTGAAGCTGCTTCATCATTCGTCATGCACAAGTTTCATGAATCACACATAAAATAGTTAATATGTTACTAAAGATGCTCAGTACGCACTCCCGTTTATGCAACCTTGATGATTAAGGGCCAATTGTTTTGATTTACCATGCCACACACAAGGTTTCATCCCACTCCTGCAGAAAATCTGCACCGTGCGTACCGTTCCTGCCTGCAGACTCTGTATAACTGGTTGCATTAGTCACAAAGGACTTACCTTTTGTTGCCTTTATTGTTGGGTATTCGCCTTTCTTAAGAGCACTTTCCACAGTTGCGGGTGTCTGAAGGCTCTGCCTTTTTATTAGCAGGCAGAGGAAGTGGACTATTAACTTACCACAACATATTTGATAGTATGGTTCACTTTGCCATTTAATGAAATAGTACTGTGGCTTCAGCAAAGAAGAAGATTATGGAGAGGGATAGCACTTTAAGCAACTGCTCTTTATTGAACACAGCGCAGGGGAGAAATCACATAAGGTAATGTGGGAACGTGGAATGAGGAAGGTGGGCCACTGATAATTACTCAAACAACTTTATGGATAGTTAATAACAATAAAAATAAACTAATAATAAAAATAAGAAGTCTTTGTTTACTGTGTCCACAGAGCTTCCCATGAGCCTCTGCACGCCCATGCTTACTTGGACCAGAAGCAGGATGCTACAGTACTCTTGTTTATGCATGTAAGACTTTGTAGCATTTCTCTCAAAACTTCTCACAAAGTCTTATATTGTGTGGAGAGTTATAAACACAACACAGTACATATACAAAATGTTAATTTGACTTGTATCCAGGCCAGAATTCATTTACTGATAACAGCTGTATCATCACTGTCCAAGGAAAAACTGCAAATCTTCAAAATGGCAACTTCAGAAGACAGAAGGAAAAAAAACTAATGTTAATGTAAGTCAATGGAACAAGACTTTTCCCAGCAGTTTTGGACCATTTCTGTTGGTGCATTCATCACACAATTTTCACACAATGTAAATGGCAGCTGCAGTGTTTAAATGATGCACAACAGTAAAAATCCACAAAAAATGAGATCCATGTTTTTCATGTGGACAGAGACCATATGTTAAGTGTTTAATAACTACAAGTTGTTGTCTGTAAATGTTTGATGTTTGAAATGTAAGCTCTTGTTCTCTTATAACCAGAGAAGCACTAAAGCAGCTAAAGGAGCACAGTATAAATCTGTAGCTATGGTGATGGAACCTTCCTCCCTAGGAGAAGAGGAGCAATGGCATCCCAAAGCTCACTATGTTTTTGCACCCTCTCTGTTCATGTGGACTGCCCTCTAAAGCGGCAAGTACAATTTCAGTTGAAGAAATGCTGTTGGGGAAAGGGGGTTGAGGTGCGTGCTGCTCCGGAATTAAACTTATTTTTCCTTTTTGCACACATTTTTTTCCTGAGAGATTAACATTGCAAAAGGAGATTACTTTCTGGAACACAAGCAACCATCATGAAGCCTAACACCAGCCGTTTTGATATGTGGACGATATTTTATGCAGTTTAATGAGATTTAAATGAGGTTTCATGCAGCATCTGTGCTAGCGGCACGCTCCATGTTTATCCTGACCTTACTCAACCAAATCTGCTCCTGACAGATTAGCTATAATGATGTGACTGAACTGTGAAAACACAACATAGCACCATGCAGGGGGTCTGAGAAAATGGGTGGAATCACCCATGCTGAATAGAGACTCTTAAATTGACACCATGAAGTATGAAGGGCTTCTGACCACAACAAAGTATGCTTGAATAGTGTGTCTCACTACCCCATGTGGCTAATTTGCCAGGCACATGTGCACCACTGTCACGTATGTGTGCACTGCATTACGTTTTACGACACTGCCTGATCTATAATTGGCATCTTTTTACAACAGTGTATTAGTGGATTAGCTGGGGGATACATAGCTATCAGGTCTGCTCTATTATTAGCTAAAACATATGCACCTCCCTAAAGGTTAGTACTGCTTAGTGTTAAGTTCCTTTCATGGATGAAAACATTCAGGAGCGAGGACAGGGAGTTGAGAGAGATATGGACCAGTACCTGCTATTACTGCCATTTTGGTTAAGCATAAGAAAATATTAAATTGCTCCTGAATCCCTGTGTAGCAGCCAGCACTGGTCATGCAATTACACACCCCAACATGACCACCACAGGGCAGGTATTATTTGCATCATTCTCAGAACTGTAGTGACTTATCTGAGGCTGCACAGTTTGTGTTGGTCATTCCAGTCCTTCACCGGTGGTCACAGGATGCTGCCCACAGGATGCTGTTGGCTGAATAGTTTTGGTTGGTGGACAGCAGTGACAGTGTTTAAAGATTTTTAGCTCCAAATATTCCAAAACTAATTACAGTTATCTACAAGATATGAAGGAAGAACAAGAATTGTGCAAAGATGTCTACTAAAGTTAGCACGCTAACAAGCTAGCCCCTGCCCAACTTGCCTATAAAATCACATTTATTTACACATTGGTTACACAAGAGAGCATTTAAGGACAGGTAGCCAATGAATGGAAGGTAGCGCTCAGTACATTTACTAGTAGGCCATGACATCGAGCCTATATTTCCCCCTTCTTTGTTTAACTATAGCTATTGGAGCACATGCTTTGTTGGTGTGGTACAGACAGGTTGTTGGCTGATGTTGGGAAAGATGTTCTCAAGTTGCCCAGGGGTTACAGATGGATTTGCCAAAGTGTGTTTTAAGCCAAACGTCTCCCAAGTTTTGCTAGCAAGATTGAACACTAGCAAGGAATGCCATGCTAAATGTGCTAGAATATGAATCTGATATTGTGTTTTACTTAGAAAAGCTAGGTTACCAAATGAAAATGCTGAACTACTTGATACACAACAACTTTCAGCTATTTTAGCACATAGCTGGTTTGCTAAATTTAGCTAGAAACACTGCTTACAATTTTAACATGAATAGACATGGCTAAGCATAGGCTTAATATGTTGATCTATGTCAAAACACCTGCTTGTGACTGAAGGAAAGCAAGCAACAGCATATTTATCATTACCTTTCAGGTGTTCTGTCCTTGCCAGCAAAACATGTAAGCAGTCAGTTGCAACTGAAGCCCAGGATTTACATCGTACACAATTTATGGCTGTTAACATTGTAAATAGGCTGTTTAGGAAAACTTAACAACTCTTTTGTTTCCAATGGTAGTGATAGGAACTAGGCGTTATGGTGTCCCAATTATAAGAGAATAAAACTAATTTGCATCATGTGTAAACACCAGCTGTATTTTTTATATTTTTCCATTAAAGAGGACCTATCATATGTGGACAAATGTGTTGCTGAACATATACATTACACCAACAGGAGTGTTTTTTGACACTGCATTCTAAATCCACAGCCATGTATATGAATTTGGTCTGTGATTTGTAGTTATAACAGGTTCCAAATTAATAAGAAGAAGCTGGTCAATGTCTTTATCAGAAAATGTTACCACCAGTAAAAGAATAATGAGAATATGTTGGTAGACTAACTCAGCTTATCTGTGGGGTTGGGATATTAAGAGTCTGAACTGAATTAGCATTTAAAACACTGAGTTAAACTAAACTACAGTGTACTTTTGGAATGTCAAATGGAAAACTACTTTTTTAGCACAATTTGTGGGTGAGTGGGACTTGGCAAGTTGCAAAACACAACCTCACGGCTACAGGCATATAGACTGCTTCTTTGAGCTTTTTGGACGTCTGGTTCCTATCTCTATCACTGTAAACAATTCTTGTTAAGTTTGTCTCGAATGGAGCATTTTGCATCAAACCACCCTGAATTACTTATATATATATATATATATATATATATATATATATATATATATATATATATATATATATATATATATATATATATATACACATCTTAACCATTCAATTATACATTACTTCAATTTAATTATGCAAATTACTGGTGACATTCTCCTTTATGTTATTTTCTATCCATGCAAGTTCAACCCAACATCTAACCAGCTGCTAAAGGTTTTAGCACATACACAAATGCTGCAGTACAAGATGGGTGGAGGAAAGAAAATAGAGACAGATCACTTTTGTTTTTATTTATGTTTTTTCTTAAATGACTAAGATTTTTAACTTGAGATTTATTTGTCTTTTTACAACAGATTTTACAGAACAAAAAAACTTTTTGTTAGCTTAGTTAGGTTAACATTAACATAAACCTAAAAAATCATTAGAGACTGTAAATGCCTTATGAGGGAAAAGGAGCGTTATCAGAAAATCTATAGCAATACATATACAGGTACATGATAGATACAACGTGGAAACTGTCCCGTATTTTAATGCAGTTTAAATGGAGGGAAGCATGTGGCTGTTCTTGATCTTGTCTGAGATGCATAAAAAGCATCTAACTTTCAAAACACTTCAGTGTTTAGCAACAATTACAATTTTCAGGTACACCTTATTAGTTCTAGAGCGCATTTAACCCCTTCAACAACCTTTCAAATCGGAGCCCATCCATTATTCACAGTGGGTTTTAGGGACCAAGACTTGGCTCTGGAATCATTTCTTGCGTGACTATGGTGTTTAATGGACTTTGGCTTTGACTTTTCACTCAGGTATGACTTCCTTCCAAGTCTTTGTCTCATTTTATGAACATCTGAACTATGCTTTTACTAACCTAACCATTACTTCCTCTCCCAGTGGGAGTACATCCTCAAGCGTAGCATGCTAACACCCTGATGAAGAAAAAGAACCCTACACAAAAACAGCCATATGAGTCCTACCATGTCAGTCAAAACAAAGTGCAGATATAAATATCATTAAATACAATTACATTTCCGCTTTCCACACAAAGTCCAGTGTACTATTGCACTAGCATTAGCTAAATACAGTGACGATCAATTTTTTCCACTGCTATTTCTACGTTTTGTTGTCTATCTCGACAGGTTACAGACGTGTTGTCGGACTAGAAACGTATGTACACAAACACGTGAAAATCTTTCGCGGTCAGCAGAGAGCTAGGTATATTAGCATTTTTGGCTTTGCCGTCGTCAGAACGATGAGGCCAAATGAGACTTTCTCGTTGAGGGCAGTGGGTGGCAGGAGTGAGCAGTGCTTCTTTCAAAACCAGCAGGAGTCAGGGATGAAAGAGGGAGAAGAGAGGAGTGGAGGGGTTGGTTTTATGAAAGGAGGAGCGATGGGAAATCCACGATGGTTTGAGATGAAGTGAAAGAATGAATGTCCGAGGAAAATAAAAAACTCACCCCAGGACAAAGCAGACAGAGCAAATGAAAGAGAGGAAGAGAGAGGAGGAACTTTACTACATGTGTGTGTATATATAGTCTGAGACCACTAGTGATGCTTTAGTGCAGAATCCCGGATATTTCTTATTTGTTTTGCTATTTTGTCAAATCTGGTCTGTCAAATCACTTTACAAATGTAGTCTCAGACTTTTACACCCCGCTATAGAAGTCCCCACTCTCTACTAGCATGTGTTTTGCGTGTCTATACGCATTTGCATGTTCGCACACTCTTCCAGCAGTATAAACGTCATACTAGGGGTTCGGTCACTGCAGTCAGAGTGACACACAAAAGGTAACACACGCAGACACACACTCCTCCTTAAGTCATGGGTGCAGCTGGGGGTCTGCTGCACTACACCCCAACTGAACCAAAAATACCCTCGTCCCCACAGCAAGAAAGAAAGACATGGGTCTTTTTTTAGTGGTGCACATGGATTTAAGATTCGTTCTGCAGATGGAGGCAGCTCTAGAGTGCAGCGTGAGCTGAGATAAACATAATCACGTGGCGCTTTTGGAGACAGAATGTATTTTCTTAAATTGGACATGGGCAGGGATTTCACTGCAGACAGGGTGTTTATCTCTTTTGCATGTTCTTTGTGTGTTTAGCCCTTTAGTGAATGAAGAGGGCGGGTGTGGTTACTTTGAAGGGCCAGCCTACAGTGAAACAGGTATGATGTGATAGCACCAGTGGATCAATTATGATAGATGAAGAAGAAATTAGAGGGGGTTTCGAGAAAAGGAGACAGACAGAGGTAGAGAAAGACAAAGAGAGAGGGAGGGGTAGACAGAAAGAAAAAGAAGAAAGAAACATTAATATAGAACATCCAGAGCAGCATAAAGGGGTAAAGAGACCTCTGAGGTCATTCTGTTTTCAGCGGCATGCTCATATTAGGAAGTCTGAGCCTAAGTAGGTTTTCTCTAAGGAAAATTGAGACTGTGGTAAACAAGAAGTTCCAAAACATTTCTCCTCTGTTTAAATATCCATCCAACAGGTCACTGAATTCTTTTGAAATTATAAGGTTGTTAAATAATGCTGCATGCTACAAGCAAGCTATCTCTCCTGCACACTAGAATGTAGTTGCATAACAGTAAAGTTTCTATTACTACTATTACATTGTTATAACAACACCGGCTACTACTGCTAACACTTGACAAAGCTATGACTACTGTTGACAAAGCAGTTGGTTTGTCTCTGAGATTATGATGTCAATTCAGTGTCCAGCAGTGTAACAGTCATCCTTTATGACCTTAGGAACGTTTTTGTTTACCACAGGATAGATTTCCAAAACTTGTAATCAAATTTCCCATACAGAAAACCAGCCAAGATCTGGATTTTCTTATATGGTCATGACACTAACTACAGAATGAGGAAACAACTTCAGAAGTCTTTAGATGGGAAAGAGTCCCAACAAAGATCAGCATAGAAAATAAAAAACACGACAGGAAAATGACAGAAGAAAATAGAATGTGTTTGTGTGTCTGAAAGTGTTTGTAGATGTGTATTGTGGGGTGATGCACTAAAGATTATCCAGACAGAGTGTGATTATCCATTGAGTGAGTCAGAGAGAGAGAAAGAGACAGAGAGAGAGAGAGAGAGAGAGAGACAGAGAGAGAGAGATGACAGAATAATTTTACGCTTCACAATTTTGCCATTTTCAACTGTGTGCATGAGTATCAGAAGTGTGCTAACATTTGTCTTCAGTCTTTTAAGATTTGTTTCCCCATTTTTTGATGACAAATGAGTTTAGACTGTGGTTACTACAGAATTAATGATTCTGGGCTCTGTGTACCAAGCTGCTTAGTGAAACACCACTACATGTCTAGATGCATTTCTAAGGCTAATGCAGGGCAAGCATGTGGCCTGCTGTCCAACTCAAATCGCTTTCTTACAATATGGTAGCAGGTTTACACATCAGTACTGAAAGGGGGCGACAGTGTACTAATCAGAGCTGGTGAACCTACTACTGTTTCAACAGAAGTAACACAGAATGAAGCCCCCTGATCCAACACTAAAGGCCACTGCACACCGGAAAGGTGGCGTCACACAACATAGCATCGCATAGCGGATAGTACAAAGCGCAGCTCTACCACATAAAATGCATCACAGCGAGTGTGCTAATTAACAGGTCAATGTACTCTCTGCTTGTACAGACTGAATACGATATAATAATTAACATGCTGCACACAGCACATCCAGTGTGCGGTAGCCTTTAGAATGAAACTTGAGGTCCGTAATTGCATTATGATGTTTTAGCAGGCATGACAGAGTTAACTGAAAGTGTTTCCACACTTGTGTGAATTCTGTTTGGGCCAAATTAGGGTTTACTCCACACCTCTTCAAGGCCTATTCTACCACCCCTCCTTCTCCACCTCCTCCTCCTCCTCACCCTCCATCCGTCCCTCGCTCACTCAGCGGAGTGTGATTTTGCGACCAAAGTTGGAGAGGGTGGAGAGAAGGGCAGCGGGACTGCTCTTGGCTTTCTCTCCTCCTTCCCCTCCTCCGGTCTGCTCTTGTTTCATGAGCTCCAGCTCGATGGTCATAAGGACCCTGTCCTCCCCTGCCTGCCTGCCCTGGGCTGCGGGCAGATGCTTGGCCCCCTTGCCCTGCAGCTCTAGCTCTCTGCTCCCCGACCCCTATTTCTTTTCTCTGCGAGACTCCTGCTTCTTCTTCTCGGACGCTGCCACCTTCTGCTTGGCCGGGTCCACCAGAACAGAAGCCTGGGGAGAGAGAGGGAGCGTGGGGAGGGGAGGATAGAGTCACTATTGCAGGAGTGAGAGGGAGAGAAAGAGAGAGAGAGAAAGATAAAGAGAGAGAAAGTAGAGAAAGAAGAACAAAAGAGATAGGATTGAGAATGAGAGTCAGAGGAAAAAGTAGGAGGAAAGGAAGAGCGAAGGAGAGGAGAGTGAGAGAGAGAGTGAGCAATAGAAAAGAAGAAGTTTGGTGAGGCGGTGAACAGAAATGCAGATGGATAACGAGGTAGTCTTCGTTATAGAAGCGAGAGAGAAGAAGAAGGTGGAAAAGGAAAAAAAGGAGAACAAGCAGTTAGAAGGAGAGGTAAACAAGGGGAACTTTCGGTGTCTGGAAGGGAGGACAAAACAGGAAGCCGTCAGTCAGTCAGAGAGAGAGTGACAGCATGACAATCACAGCACCTACACACACAAGAACCCTCACAACCCTGACCCCTGAACCTCCTGAACATATATGGAGGCTTGTATGTATTAATATAACAGCCATAGATATTAACAGTAGTAGGAGACCTACGTCTTATTGGCCTGTCCATGCTCGCAACTACTAGCTAGCTTCGATGAGAGCGCGCTGGCAAACCACTAACCAACAATTGACTTCACCCCAAAAAATATGCTAATAAAACCTTATTCATTTCCAGATTTGTGTGAGAAATGCCACACCACTAAACTAGATCAGGTGTAGTGTTTTTGGTCGTGTACTCTGCCTAAAAAACAGCATAAGCAGCATCAGCTAAATCAACATTTGTTTTGGATGCTGGTCAGCAGCAATGGAAATAAATACGCTGGTCATCAGCAAAACCAGCATATGTCGTGTTTTGATGCTAGTATGTAGATCAACCAGGATGACTAAGCTGGGTAACCATTTAAACCAGCACCAGACCTGCAATAAACCTGCTTAAACCAGCGCAGACCAGCGTAAACCAGCATGGCATGCATGATAGCTGTTTTTAATTAACAGGATTGTGGCTTCGGTCCACTAACTCCTGGTAGCTGGGCCTAACTTACAAGAGGCAAACATATAAACTGGGGATGAATGTGGGGTTAAAATGCAGGTTTCACAGCTAAAGTTGGAGAAATACTTTACCACTAACAAGCAGCTGACTTGTATAGAGAGTGCTTATTAACCCTGAACTCAGCGGTTGATCTCTATCTCTGTGCTTTGTGGCTCATGCTTTGGAGTGCATACAAGTCTCTCTTCACTATTTTTCTGTAGTCTGGCTATTTTACTGGCTTCTATCTCCACACAGTTACATCACCAAGCATCTCACACTACAGGACTCATGAACAATTTGAGTTGTAAATATTAAATGTGAGATTATTGGAAGGTCTCTGCTCATGTCAGAGATCGCTCTGCTAAAGACTGACTTGTTTCTTCTCTCACACTAGCAGATCATGTGCACGGGCCATCACTTTCAACCTGGAAAATCCTTTAGATTGGGAAAATTTGACAGAAGGGGCAAAAATCAGACCCAACCTAACCACATATTCATATTAGGAGGCTAGAGTTGCTAGCATTGCTCCAAGTTTGTCTGTTGTTGCTGTGTGTGAGGCTGCTCTTTTGGCTGCATGTGGGTGTACTCTGTCCAGCTTTGACAAATAAGTGCAAAAATATCCGCTATATAAGGACAGATATGAGGAATTTGGACTGGGGATTTTTTTGGACACAATATGCAGGAAGTAGAGAAAATCTCAACTTGATTTGTCACTTGTTGATGAGGCGCTTGTTGCTTGTTGTTAAATTGCAGATACAGATTACCAACTCTCATCAGAAATGACTGGTCACCTGCTGCTGACCCAAACCTCCTCCATAATTACTGTAGCACTGCATACTGGCATTACAGTAAAAACAGAAAGCACAAGTAAAGCCAGGAGAAGATTCAGTCTTGATGCTGCTGCATCTGTGAAGCAGGAATGAGACACTACCAAAAAAAAGAGGAAAAAAATCTACACCTGAATTCTTTCATGCATACAATATGAATATATAATCTAAATGTTTTAACAAAACAGAGTTCCCACTAGGCTGAAATGGATTTTTGCCAACGTTCTGTTTAACATGCCTAGCAGCTGCAACCCATGAATTTTTATGGGTGGCGCATGGATAGGTCAAATTATGGCCCTTTATGAGTATTAGGATTGGCGGTATCTGTCCCTTTTGTTTTGATTGACGTCGGGTTGACACTGATAGTGCATGTCTGTCTGGTAGAACATTGCTGCAGCTACTTGAGGGCCATTCTGTTTAAAAAGAAATTCATCCAGAGCACTTGCCTTATACATTAGTTGGTCATATATATTCAAGGTTCTCTTCAGTTCAGTCTCTCAGATCAGTGTAAAACCGATCCTTAAACTGAAAGGAAATGATTTCCAGCCTACAGTGCTCCTCAGTCAACCGACAGAGATTGGACTTCAGCAGACAGAGAGGGAGAAAAAGAAAGAAAGACTGGGAGAGGGGGGGAGAAATGATGACTGAGGCTGACAGGAGGCAATACATATAGAAAAAATGGAGTGGAGAAGGTAGATGCACGGATAGATAGATGGATGGATGAATAGATAGGTACATAGATAGATAGAGAGAAAGACAGCAGAGGAAAACAGGTATCATCTGCAGATTTCTGGAAAGCTCTTTCAGTAATATTTCAATTCCCCCTTTATGTACAGCGTGTGATAGTGAGGTAGTGTGTTGGCTGTAGATGATTACACTGTTAGTATTTATATTCAGCAATAAATGACAATCATAAAATCCAACAGCGTCTTAATGTGCACCTGCAGAGAGGAGAGAGAGACAGCGTGGAAATGAGGAAGACATCCAAAAAGAGACATGAGGAAAGAGAGAGATGAAGGCATGGAGAAGTGCAAATGAGAAACAGAGACAGACAAACAATAAAGATGAATGTCTGGGTGTGCGTGTGAAAGAATATGGCGCTATGTTGAACTCCATTTGAATGCCAGCTTATAACAACGTAACAAAATAACTGGATATATACTGGGAAAGATTTTTGTCCTTTCATGATTCTCATATATGTCTGAAGACTGATTCTGTTATCTATGACCTGTCCTGGATAGTTACATTTCAGAAACACCTGGAATTTGTGCTTGTAAAGATGAAATCTAATAGATGACATTTTTTGATGAGTGAATAAATTAAATCATATGCAGATTAACTAATGTCATCCTGCTCATTTCATCCAACTGTCACAAGAAGACACTCCTTGTACAATCCCAATTGGAAAAATGTGGAAATGATGTACAAGTAGAGAGAATCAGACGCACTACAGTCTGTAATTATAGAACTACAAAGTGCATCAGTGTGGTAAGTGGAGTTGATAAAATGGACTATTAGTGAAGATACAAGGAGGTGTATCTAGTGAAGTGGCTGGCGGGTATAATAAGTGTGTTTTCTTGGCTAATGATGATTACAGTCTGTTTCAACTTATTTTAATATGCTCTTGCGAATATGGTCTCACTATTTCTGCAGGGGAATGCCTGATGCCATGAGATGAGACCTGGAAAGCTAAGGACCTGAGTGAGCACAAATATGTTGATTAATGTAACAAGGTCATGCATTTTTTCATGTGGCAAAGTAGCCTAACACAACACAGCTCAGCATTTTGGAATCAAAAGTAATTTTTATGTTGTGTTACTCGTTTGTGTGTAACACACAATTTAACTATTAATTTAGCTATTAAAATGTATCTATATCGCTTATCCATGCCTGCACATAATTAACTGGTATGTATGCTACCAACAATATGACGAGGCATCTAATTGTTCTAATGTAAAAATTGTGAATAAAGGTCCCTGTGTTAAAGTAAAGAGAGACCCGAAATCACCTGGGCCAATTTTCTTTATGAGGATTTTATCTTGAGTCAGCAGTTTTTAAGCTGTTTGTACTGGCTTGTTCTTGGTTTTCAGATGGCATCAGCCATTCACTGTTTTAATCAGAATAATTAGTTTAGCTGTTATGTGAAAGGTTTTCAGTTATGTTCACTGGCTATTTGTGGTTGGAAATATATGTCAAAAGGGCAGTTTGGACCTTATCAGCTGTATAATCAAGTAATTACTTTTGTACATCCAAAAAGCAAACATGAACTGTTTAAATAACTAAATTAGCATTAAAACACTTCTAATGAATTACTGTGTTAAAATTATACCACTTGATTTTCTGTATTCTGTTTTTCTCTATAATCCTCTGTTAGCTAGTTAGCAACCTAAAGGCTGCACAGCTAGCAATAGCAAAAGGAAAGGTACCACGGTTTTAAACCAAAGCGTAGACCAGGACAAAGCATTTTTTTTCGCAAGAATTCTGAACATTAAGCTTAGTTTACTTTACATCATTAAGCTTACAAGCAAGCCTTATTAGCTCAGATAGGTAGAAATATCTACTGCTCAATATTGTCTCCTCTCCTTGTACTATAGACTGGACAATTTGTAACATAGGAGCAAAGCCCTCCTGAGTAGCAAGTTAAACACGGTGAGAAAATGTAAAAAAAAAAAAAACATTGAAACGGGGATCTTTAGAGCTGGCATTCAACGTGGAGTACAACCAGTGAGGTAGACCACCAGTTCCCAACCCTAGACCCCAGCCTGCTCACACTTATTTATTCTTCTTCTAACTATAAGTGTAAGAAATGATCAGAAACACTGAATATCAAAAAATTATGTTTTTTTAAAAAAAAAAAAAACACTACCATTTTTTAATCAGTAGCTTACAATTAATTTATGGCAGACAGCAGTTTAAACCCCTGACCGCTAGATCTGCATCATTAGAGTCTTCCACTCCAATATAAAAAGTAGTGGCAATGCTTAGGTTATTACCAAACCAATGCAGATGGTGGTGGGTTTTTTTGTACTATTAGGGTTTCTCTAAAATGATCTCAATATTTTGAATGCTGTGCCCTGAATCATGATACATACTGAATACTGCCAGGTTCTTGCCAATACACAGCCCCAGCCCTAACACAGCCAGCTCAACTCCAGAAAGTCTTGCTAATCAGATGTGTTAGGAACAGGGAAAACGCTCTAGTCTGCATGCTAGGAGGTACACCAGAGCCAGGGTAGGGTACCACTGAGGTAGACATAAACTGTGGCTTTGACCTTCACCTGCTGTCTGGCAACTCGGAAATCAGGCTTTTATTATTTTGTGTTTCCAAGACATGCCAGGACTTATCTGCCATTGGAAATGACCCTTCTACAGTATGTATACTGTCAGATCCCATGATTGACAGGTTTAGCAAAGCAATCCAGGTAGCGGAGGAGGCACTTTGTACTGCTGAGCAGATGATACTGAAGAAAACGGAGGTGATTTTAAGTCTTCTAAGCATTTAAATGACGCGTATGAGATTCCTTTAATGTAGGAATACCTTAATATCCAATGTAGCTAACTTCTTTTAGAGTGATACGGATACTTTCATACGAGGTGTCTGCTAGTGATAAATGACACTTCTGGGCTGAAAACAAAATGATAAAAGCTGACCATAATTAAAATGTCTGCATGAAATTAAGTTACTAAAACATTATTAGGGTGAGCCGGCAATAGTATGTGCCACAAAATGAAACGTCCTTGAAAGCAAAAAGTGGTTGCTCATCCAAAGCAATGAATTCCATCATATATTTAATGGTACTGATCTTTGTGGTGTTTTACATTGTTTCAATAACTCAGTCCACATAACTCAGACTGCAGATAGTGTCAGCATTGTAACAGGGTCTCTATCCTGTAAGGAAGATGTTTTTGGAATTAGTATCCATGCTTGCTACCTGACAGATTATAAATAGCTTGTTTAAAAGTCATAAATAAATTAATATTGCAGACGTTTTCATTATGCTGTTTAATTGCTTGAATGTGTTTGTGCTGAGGTTTTTAACAAGTGTTTGGCCCAGATATTTGCTGCATCTTGCTCAAATGTAGTCAGACACTACAAATACATTCTACATATTCCGCTGATACGTGGAGTGAGCGAAGAGGTGAGCAGAGGAGGCGAGGAGGTTTTTACAAGAGCTAAAGCAGACATGGTTATTTGTAGGGGAGGTGATGTATGTGCGTGTGTGAGTGAGTGTGCATGTAACGTGTGTGTGCATGTGTGGTAGAAGGTGAGGACTTGCCTGTCTTTGCTGTGATCCTTCTTTTCCTTTGCCTTTCTTGCCATGTTTGCTGAGGGGACAGAAACACAAATAATTTTGCATGAATGCTGTGGCCCTCCGGTGGTCGGGGGAGTGAACTGCTTGTTAGCTCCTTGGCTTAACCACACTGCCAGCTGTAAAGGGAAACAGTGGCCCAGCCTTGGCCTTGGCATAGATGTGTGGGGTCGTGTCATGTCTAGGTAAAGGATGGGCCTTGGCCTTGCTGAATGTGTGCATGTGGATATGCTTACGTTTGTCTGAAACCTGAGGGGACTTGGGCAAGGTCTTGCTCAGGGTGTGTGCCTGTACATATGTATGTGTGTCTACACCAGGCAGAGGTTCAGGACGTGCTTGAGGCAGCAAACGTTCCCAGACTGACCTCACACTCAGGCTGAAGACACGTCTGGCCACCAGGAAACGCATCAGATAGTAAATAGCCACCACCAGAATCAGCAAACCCAAAACCACCCCGATGATCGCTCCTGTTATCACTCCGGCCTGGATTGGAACTGCAGAAAGAGAGAGAATAATGGTAAGATGAAAGGCAAAAAGATAAGTACTAGAGAATTCATAAGTGGTGCCTGAAATGTCAACAACTGATAAAGTACTTTCCGATAAATGATGTATTATCATTATTTTTGATCTGGTTTGGAATTATAGCCAACCAGCATTTTAGCACCTCATTTAGCAGTGTGCAGTCATTAATGGCAGGTATTTAATCTTTTCAAATCCACTAAAATGGATAGCATTGTGGATAACATAATTCCAAAGATGGTAGGAACACCACAAGTACACCAATAAGAGTCCTTGGGCAAGATGTCTACCATTACAATCAGCTGTCACCAGAAGTGTTTTTGAAAGCCTGGTAAACAACTTAAAATACATTAATCTATTAAATTACTTTTAATCTTTAACGTAATCTGAAATTGTACAAAATTTGTGTAAACTTAAAAATAATAATTATAATTAGTATTGGTTCTGTTTGATTACTGGGTGAGTTCTAAGCCTACAAATCCACAATGATTAATTTCCACGTTGTAACGTGGGACACAAACAAATAAGTTTTCATGCATTTATCCATTAATCCAATCATGATCAGATCTGGCAGTTAACAAATGGTCATGCAAACCGCACACGATGGCAACAACATACTATGATGCTGAAATCCACTAGAAGTTTGAGGAAATTGAGATTGCTTGAGGGGATTCATATATTCTAGATGAGGTATGTTGATATTTTCTAATATTGTTTTTTAAAAAGTCACAACATGTATTTTTAGTTTTACATTATGTTTACAGCACATCTTCTTCTATGGGTTCATTGGTGGGCTGCAAAGCAAAAATCTGATTACTGCCTGATTGAGTTTTCCCATTTTCTGATTTCCCATTAGTGGATTTCTAACAAAATCGGATCTTCTGCAGTTATCAGAATATTAAGAACACATACTTGATGATAATGGTGGTGCTGATGGTGCTGATGAATTCTTACTTTTCTCAAATACCAGAAGTCGTACACTGGAGGGACGGCCCACTATGTCGGGAGGGTTCTTGGCGTCACAGGTAAAGGTTCCGTTGTCACCAAAGTCGAGATTCCGGATCAGGATAGATCCATCACGACGAGCTGGATTCCCCACAAACTCCAGGCGGTCCCGGAATGGTCCCTTATTATCCACGTAGGCAGCTCCACCCGTGTAATGGAAAATCTGTCCAAAACAGAAGTTAATAGAATACATAGTGGACAATATCATATATAAATATACACCTGTATACTAAAACAAGATCCACTGGAGCAGTCTATTGGGAGATTTATTCAAACCCACTGCTGTAATTCTGCTACAAAACTACTTGTCAGGCTTGTCATATGCAACATTGTAATGTCAAGTTTCATTACACTTCTCATAATATCTTCCCATAAAAACAAAGTAGACACTGTTACTGTAATTCGCAATGTAATGCAACAATTTATAGAGTTTTCTGCGAGGCCACTGTAGACTTTATGTGAAGTGATTTTGTTTTTACATCATTTGTATGAGAGTGTCTAGCTGGCACTATGCGATGTGATATGTTACTGTGCTTTTTTAAGACTTAAATAAGCGCATGTTGTTTAAAGCATAATATAAAGGAAACATGTTTTAAGTAATAACCACTAAAGAGTTTACTGTACTTTGGAACTACATTGCTGTTTAGAGTTACAAATATTTATTTTACTCCAATTCAAAAGTTCTTTGCCCTGATGGTTGTTCATGTTTTTCCTCATAAACGAGGAGGGTACAGACCCTGGAAAATGTTCTGTGCTGCTGTTGGACTGCTATTTTAATTTGTGTAAACATTATATTTTTCATAGTGCCATTTCTCAACATGTGCTTAAGTTATTGTTTGCTAAAAATACCACAAACAAATGAATCCACTAAGACAGGGTACAGACTCAAGGGTTCTAGATAACTAAACCTATAACTATAAGTGCCCAGATTCATCAGATTCATCAGGTTTGGCTTGATGTTTAGGTCTCCAATGCTGAATCAACATTATGCTAATGAAGATATGTAGATCATTTATTTAAGTCCTCAGATCTTTTCTCTTTTTCAGTTTATCAACATGCAGTCCGAAACGAGTGTAACAGAATGTGTGATTACACATCTACTATGTAACATTGCAAATTATACATAGTGCAGCTATAATAATAATAACTATAATATAATTAAATATTTTTTTAAAGCTTGAAAGACACATAATTTATATCAAAGTAACATGTTAGTCTGGATATTTTGCTTTTGAAAGTTTATTTCAAAATCTACTTATGTACTCTTGTTACAATAGTTGTATGTTGTGGTTCTAACTCAGAAATGCCATCAAATGTGCATGTGCTCATGAATAATGTGATGGTTACTAAGATGCTGCTTCTTATTATGTATTGGCTAAAGCTTCAAGGAAAGCTTGTTGTGTGCTGAAATGCTGTGCAAAATATAAAACGTGTGCTTGAATATGAAGAGGGATGATATCTCAGGTCTGTCTGATCTGCAGCTCTAGGAGAATTTGTGAAGTGAGTGAGTGTGTGTATGTGTACATACTGAGATACTGTCTTTGGCTCCATCTGCTCTGTAGCTCCAGGAGAAGGTGACATCTTCAGAAGTCCATCGCCAGGAGAAGAAAGAGCAGGACAGCCGGACATCCGAACCCACGAGAGCATGCCTCTCCCAACCTGTGTATATCACTATAGCTTCTGACTTAGGTGCTGTAACACAAACACAGAGCATTCATTTTATCAGGAAAGTACACATTAAAACTTTCTGTGTATGTACATATGCAAAAGTTTGCTGGAACTTGAATGTGTAATTTTCTGCTAATGTGTAGCATTTCTGTTTCTCTTAAGGTTTCTTCCTCTTACTCCTAAAAAGTTTTCCCTTGCCACTGTTGCCCTTGGCATGGTCATGGGAGGTTTGGACTCGCATTCCATTCTGTACATCTATACATGAACTTATATAATGTTCCTCTTAATATTATTCTGGTATTCTCTGTTAAGCTGCTTTGAGACGACATTAGTTGTACAAACTGCTCTATGAAGAAATGACCGACTGAGTCATATTTATTTGCTGGTCAACCTACTGGGGATGCAAGGTGTTGTTCTGACAGTAACAATAAATTAAAGGACAAAACAGTCAGTTAACTAATAAATAAACTAGATCATAATCAATTAAGCTCCTCATTACTGCTATGAAAAGTAGAAGAACTCAACCCTAACTACACAAGCCCGAAGTAAATAGAACAGAAAACAAGTTTCAAGGTCATTTTCTGTACTTATAAAAACATAAAAACAACAGCAGCAGCTTGGATCTGTAATCACCACAATCATTCTTACATATTAATTATACATGAGACATAAAATAACAATATTATAAAAAAAAGAGAAAAGTCTACAAAAAAACTGGAGAAGTAATTGTAATTAACGAGTTTGTATATTTCATTTGGCAGAAATGGCCATACTAAATTATAATAACACATTAATCAGTGAAATTATGAAAACTGAGTACTGAGAATGTTTTTGAAGGTTTCAGGGTTTAGTTAGCATAATGAAGTTTTTTCTTATACATTTAAAAATCTATAACAAATGCAATTAAAACTCTTTATAAAAGACATCAAGTAAACAACACACCTTAGTATAACTGGATTAACAAACTTTAAAATGATCTGCAATTGGTCTGTAACTCTAACTGTAAATAAATGAATAGGATGTCATAATTTGAAGTAGTGTTGTGTTTATGCATAGTTTTCAGGTCAAACAGATATTTCATATTTAGAGTATTCATTTATTTCATTATGTTATTAGTATTTCTCAGGGAGAAAACAAAATAAATGATGCTAAAAACCCTTACAAAAAACCTAAAGAAAGACTTTTAATTTGGAAAACTATGTTAATGAAGCTGCTTGGGGATATTTACATGCCAGTGATCATGAAAGCTATGAAAGCCATAATTTGATTATGAGCATCAAATGAGTCACTAGCGTAAACAATGAACACCTGCTGTGCCTACATTTATAATTGAAGGTGATGGATGATCTGACTTTTCAGAGCATTCCTGTTACTGACACTTAACAGTTATGCTTTCTGACCTGATTGAAAAGCACGAAGAAATGTCAATGCAAAACTAAAAGTTCACATTAACATTTACACTGGGTGTAAAATACTACACAGTACTAGGTACTGTTTCTGCAGTATCCACCTAAGCAAAGTGGATTCAGGATTAGCACTGAATATTTACCAATGTGAATAGGTTTATGAGTCAAACAGACAAATACAATTACAGTTAAAGATGAGTAAATAAACGTTTAATTACTTATTTATTAGGAAAACCAGGTTTACATAAGTATAAATAATTACATTTACACCTTAATGAGCTGTTTTATTTATTTATTTTTTAATGTAATAAACATTTTAAAAAATATTATTTAATATATAACTTTCAATAACTTTAACTTTGCTAATTAACTTTGCTAATCAAACACTTCAAATAAACTTTAAATAAAGTTACAGAGTTGCTTAGTAAAAACACACACCTTTAAATACCTTAATGTATTCTAATTTTAATTAAATAAATTACTTTATTATTTAACTAGCAAACCCGTCATTCATGTAAACAAGACATAATTATCCATATATATACATATATATACATATATATATAAATGAATAAAAAAGTTACCTGCACTGAGCAGCACCGTAGCTGTGAGCACCAGTAGAGTCAGCATGTCTTCCGTCTGTCGTCCCCTCTGGGCAACTTGTGGAAGAGCAGAGACCAGGAAGACGAAGGATAAGGAGAGTGGTGGAGAAATGTAGGGATGAAGGGACTGAGGTCGAGGGGCATGCGGATGAGTGTACGCAGTTTATACCCAACCACACCCCTGAGCCAGGCCCGGCCCTGGGACCACTTTATTGTTCTTTTCATTCTCCATCCATCACTCTCCTCCCTCTCTTCCTCCACCCCTAGGCCAGGCCCTGCCCTAGTACTACTTTCTCTTTTCTTTCATTCTCCATCCATCACTATCTCTCTCTCCCCACTCCTCGCTCAGCCTTATGACAGCTGATCCTCTCTCTTTCTCTTTCCATCTTCTCTCTTTCAAAAAAAAGCCCATCCAATAACATTGCAAAGACAAGATATTATAGAGAACAACCTTGAGGAACCTCTTCACTCTCGCTCATGCTTTCTCTCTCTCTCTCTCTCTCTCTCTCTCTCTCTCCCTCTTTCTCTCGCCTTTTTAATAAAGAAATGATGTCCATTTGACAAGACAAGACTGCAATTTAAAAAGGCTAAAGTGAGACAGATAAAAAGGCTTAGTTAAATGAGTCTGGGCCGGTGTAAAGTCAGACATGTGCGCCTGTGTCTGCGAGCCAGTGAGTGGGAGAGGATACGATGTACGCCTTGCTTTTAATTGACACATCATTATATCTCCTCTCTTGATGTCAGCGGCAGTAGAGCGGGGCTCATCTTTAATCCATGCCATTTCATGTCGCAAAAGCCATTATAGAGTAAGCCTTTTAAATAATACAGTCACAGCGGAAAAGCTGCAGATGACAATAATATAATGTCCTTTGTAGTGCATGGCGGATTCCCTACATATGAACCAGCACAAACAGAATGAGAGTGAAGTCTTATACAGCTATATGAAAAACCTTTTGTGCACCATGGATTATTACACGTTTTGCTGATTTTATAAAAAAAAGAGTCATCCTGCACAGAGAGCAACGTTCTGCACAATTATGTATCAGCAAATAAAGATGCAGAAATGCAGAAAATAAGCCATATTAAAAGTATTCAAACTTCTGCAGTCCGCTGCACTCATTACACGCCCTAATATCATTTTACACACATACAGTAACTTAACGATGTTTCTATTTTATAAGCCTCTTCTTGTTGTGAATGCTCTTAATAACTCTATATCTTATTTACCACCAAAAAATTAATGAATTCTGATGTTATCACACTGTCTGAGCAAGACGGAGAGAAAGAGTGAGTGAGTGTGCACGAGAAAAAGAGAGAGAGTCACCTCCTCACCCCACCCTGTTTCTCCTCTCTTTGCCCTTTCACCAGGACAAGAACAAAGGGCGAGACAAAGACTCCTCTTTCTTCATCCCTCCATCTCTCCCCTCTCTCCAGATTCCTCTCCTCTGCTGACGTCTGCCAGTCAAAACAATACAGGGAGGGAGAGCAAGAGACAGATCGAGATCGAGAGTCCTATCCCCCTCTCTCTCGCTCTCCAGACAAAGCTTTGCATTCTTTACTCCCCCAGTCGCTATCCCACTCCTCTTTTTTCCAGTAAAATGGACAAAACGAAGAAAAAGGACAGACAGAGCAGCTATAAATAGAGGGGTTGAGATAAGGGCACTGTCAGGAGAGAGACTGAGAGAAAAAGAGAGAGAACATCGCTTTTCTGTTGCATATATAACATATTTACATATAATCAACATGATGGGTCAGGCTATGGGTCAGTTAGCCTGGACAGGCCAGGAGAGCAAAAAGATGTGTCAAAACGTATGTAGACTGCTGTTCATCCAACTCTTCTTCTGAAATGAAGGGTAGCTATATGGAGTGGCATCTCCTGTCCTGGCATGGCTTTACTACTAGATGTTGGACCAGTACTGTGTTGAATGATTCATTCTGGGTCATAAACTTACCACAGGGTACGGAACCCCATCGTACCAGAGAACACAGCTATACAGTCCCATGCTTGAGGCTTTATACCCCTTTAGCCAACACCTGGCATTGAGCATGGTCCTAAGGCTCATATTTGGCTCCCACCGAGAGTCTCATATAATCAGCATTTCTGGAATGGGATGTTCTACAGTATACACGAAGGATTGAAACTGCAATATGTCCACACATTCCTGTATGTGAAGGAAGACTGTTAACCTTGAATAACATACCAAGCAAAACAGATCCTTGAAAGAAAGGCCTGAGAGACGTTTGCTTTGGCTGAGAGATCTGCTGTCCAACCATCCATGTTGACCTGCAGTGATCATAATGGTCACTGTGATGATATACAGGCAACAGAGCAGAGACTGAATGGCCTCTACCAAGAGTGGACACAGAACTAGGAGGGTTATTAGATCACACAACCGGGAAGCAAACAATCACCAAGAGATATGATGGAGTGACCGCACACACACACACACACACACACACACACACACACATCATGGATGAGTTCCTCAGCAAGCGCTAGGCACTGTGGGTAACCCTTGCTGACCAATCAGAATATGCTCTACACATGTGTTGACAAGAAAAGCAGCCAAAAAACACACCAGAGACTGAACAAGAGATTATTATACTCACGCACACTCGCACTACACAGCCAAAAACTCAACAGTGCTCACATACAAAGGCCAAGACTCGTGCATACGCACAGACCCAGCTAAAAGTAAGTAAAAAAGGCCAAAGTAAGTGACTAAGCCTTAATTAATATTTAGTCAAAATGTCATCAAGCAATACCTTATACATGGTACAGTGTCAGAGAAGTATATACACTTACCGTCAAAACAATAGTAGCACCCAGAAGGGATCGGCCAACAGGAATGATATTTGGTGGGTAGATTTGACATTGTGAGGCATGCAAATAAATTAAGTTTCATGCTTGGTTGCACATGTGACATAGGCAACGATGGGCATTTTCGCTGTCCCTGACTGACTATGTAAGATTGTCCTGTTGTGCATGCTTTATGTTTTGACTTTGACTCCTTTGCATGCAAAGTATGCCTTAGAGATCATTCAAGCAGTTGGAAAAGTTCAAAAGGGGTCGCATCATAGGATAGGCCACATCAGTCACATGGATATTATTATAGTGTGCTGTTGGTGGATAGAGGGCGGCACATGCCAGCCACATGAAAGATCTGGGAGACCTACACAAACCATGGAGAGAGAGAACTGATGGATTGTCCGAAATGTGCGGAGTGATTCAGCATCCATGATTGCAGACATTCAGCAAGCAGTGATGCCCTTCATTAATCATCCTGTTAGTACGGTTGCAGCACACAGGAAAAGCTGCATGCAGACAGTTACAGCGGCGTTAACACCACGGCAGCGTTGTCATAGACTGGTGCCAGGCTGTCATGAAATGACGCATCCTTTTTTTTTTTTTTTTTGGGTGGGTACAATCAACGAATCAGTTTGTGGAAGCATCGTGGTCAGCAACTAGATGATCAGGTGTCACACGTCCAGAAGGACTGGTGTTGCTCCACCCCTACCACAAAATCATTTAAGCTGCATGGGATGGATTATTGCAGGACACCATTAGGGACCTCTACAACTCCATACTGAGATGTCTGGCATGTTGTGTCAGCAAACATGGAGGCCTGATGCCATACTGAAAGACACTACTTCTGTATGTGTAGCTCAATAAACATTGCCCCTATCAGTCTAAATGTTTCATCATTTGTTCCTCCTTCCCAGCAGCATTGCAATCCAACACTGCCTTCTGGGTGGAGCTATTATTTTGATGATCAGTGTATTTAACTAAAATTACACATGACCACAATACACAAATAAAGTCACTGGCCATTTATTTACGTGCACCCATTTTTGCTTCACTTCATCAGCTCCACTTATCATACACAGGGGTTGGACAATGAAACTGAAACACCTGTCATTTTAGTGTGGGAGGTCTCATGGCTAAATTGGACCAGCCTGGTGGCCAATCTTCATTAATTGCACATTGCACCAGTAAGAGCAGAGTGTGAAGGTTCAGTTAGCAGGTAAGAGCACAGTTCTGCTCAAAATACTGCAATGCACACGACATTATGGGTGACATACCAGAGTTCAAAAGAGGACAAATTGTTGGTGCACCTCTTGCTGGCGCATCTGTGACCAAGACAGCCAGTCTTTGTGATGTATCAAGAGCCACGGTATCCAGGGTAATGTCAGCATACCACCAAGAAGGACGAACCACATCCAACAGGATTAACTGCGGACGCAAGAGGAAGCTGTCTGAAAGGGATGTTCGGGTGCTAACCCGGATTGTATCCAAAAAACATAAAACCACGGCTGCCCAAATCACAGCAGAATTAAATGTGCACCTCAACTCTCCCTACACCATACACCATACTAATAAATGATTGTGGTCTAAAACCAGGTGTTTCAGTTTCATTGTCCAACCCCTGTAGGTGCAGTCTGTAATCCTACTTTGGGCAACCCCCAGAGGACCACCACAAAGCAGGTATTACAGGATTTGGGTGGTGGATCATTCTTAGCACTGCTGTGATTTTGACAGGTATGACTGTGTAATGGAGTACGTGACTGCAGATCTACAACAAACGAATAGGTGTTGATCCAGGTACTGCTCCAGACAGAGGTCTGGGAGTCGAAAAAAATGTATTGTCTTCTTTATATTAAGTTGCAAAAAGGTGCTAGCTGGTTAGCGTGCTAACTTCAGTAGATATCGCTGCAACATACTGTCTAAACGATACATATTTGTAGTTTATTTTGGGATGTTTTAAACTAAACATCTTACATCTTGCTCCTTTTATGCGTCCACACCTCACCTTTATTACACTGTCCATGGTTTTCAGTTTTCCAAAGAAGATGCAGTGAGATTTTCCCTGCCTCCAAAGTCAGTTCCATTTTCCCACTTTCAGATGTAGCAGTGTTGAATCTGGGTTTTTCTAGTGTTCTAAGAACACCAGCAGGTTTGTTTAATTTGGAAATATTACATGTAATTTTTTCCTCTTTTCTTCAAATTCAGAGCGTGAAGTTGTCTTCTCACAGTGAAAAGATGGAGCAAAACACCTGTCTGATTTTCTTTCAAATATGAAAGCTTTAAGTGCTGTTTATATGATAATAACTAATCTGATAGGGTATTTTAGGTAATTAGGATTCCCATTTTTTTGTACTCTGGTTCTGGAAAACTCTGTTTTTTCCCCCTTCACTCATTTCCCACTGATTATGCAAGTGGATTGTATCTCCTCAGAAATATCTGCTGAAAGTGGTAAATTGTACTTAATGACTGTTTTGACAAGATGTTAAATGAAGGGTCGTCTCTAACATGTGCATGTGGTAGCCCTACAGCTACAGTTAGAAGCATATCTGTTTCTCTGCATGCTTTTTTCCCACCCCACCTCATTTGCCCTGTTCATCGTCATGACCCATCAATGATCAGTCTCAC
>JAMWET010004751.1:112500-383918 GCA_024036415.1 Prochilodus magdalenae
ATCAACCACTAAACATACAGACTTGAAAAACCACTTCCCATTTCTCATTCCAAGTAACCGCAAAGACATTCAGTAATGTTGAGGTCTGGGCTCTGGAGCGACGAACACCAGCACCTTCTTCGTTTGATGTGTAAATTTTCCTTTATGATCCTTTACTTTTGCCAGAAACAGCCACAGTCTTGACATCTCACAACGAAAGGATGGACAGGATGCACTTTACAGTTACAAATCTGGCGAATCTTGAGGGTTGGGGGGGGAGGGGTATAAATGATGAAACACGTCTTCAAAGCCACTAATCAGACTTAATTTAGAACTGTGGGGGCGTGGCTAATGGCCTAGCCTGCCCAGTCATGCACACAGAACTAAAATCATTATCCAGCTTTCGTGATGCTATTGTGATGGGAAAGATGAACAGACATGAAGACTATATGACAAATTGAAGGAAGAGGCAAAGCATGAATGAAGGGAGGAATCAACATAATGGTGGCATATGGATAAACAAATGAATGAGGACAGGCAGCTACAGAAAGGTGGCCTAGGTTGCTAGCTTTTGGTTATGCTGGGTTATAACCTCAGCTCAACAAGTTGGGAGACATCAGTCTTCTGATGGGTTAGGAAATTATTAATACAGAGGTATTACCTAGGAGTAGGACCCCTCCACTCACTTAATATAGTATAGTATAGAAATATAGTGAGATACAGCAGACATTTATAGACCAGTTTACACAAAATTCACCTAATTCGAACGAAAAATACGATTTAGGCTTCTTGGGCCTTTAATTACCGAATATCTGATGGTGAGAGTTTTGGTGGTCCACCACTTATTGCAGCTTTCTGTACATCTTTTAATGAGTGTTTGGAACTCCATTTGTTTTTCTTTTACTTGTTTTCCTTTAAATGTTACTTTAATGTGAAAAAGGACTGGTTTCTATCTAATCTCCTGAGAAATACCTTCATGAAAATGAACAGCTTGTACTTAATAGTTGTTCTGAGTTAAATTAAAAGAATTCTTTCCTTAAAACACCCAAAAAACTCCAACCCCAACCAAAGCAAACGAGCACTCATTTATGCGTAAATTTCACATTAAAAAGACGCAGCACAGCTGCTTTATAACATTTACTTCTTACTTCCCTCAAAACACTCACTTATTTCCTTCACAATCCAATTGCCATTCAGGGTTTGATGTAAAGTGATGCATTGGTAAGAATCTTACGATCAGTAGCAAATCTGGGGGAGCTTTCAGCATTTTTCATTACAACACTCAGAACGTGCCTCTGCAACACCAAAATGAACAAAAAAAAAAAAAAAACCTTCTCAAGAGTACAGTAGACAATGTCTCGGGCTGTAGGCAGCAAATTCCCAACCAATTCATGAATAAGCTTTTTATGAGTTTTTTTTTTTTTTTTTTTACAACAGGCCAACCCCAGTAAATAATTTAGACTTCCATGTCTGTTTTGCTTTTAATTTTCTTATATACTTGATGTTTGATTTTGCTTTTATTTAAATTTTTAAAAATTATAGAACTCAACTTTCCTTGCCTAAAGTTGGAGGAAAAAAATTAATTACTCTGCCGGCCCTTTAAGAACGCTCATCTAGGAGGCCAAGTATCTCTCTAAAGCTATTTTAGGCATTTAAACATTCTGCCAAACCAACACCTCACCCCACAGCCCCCTAAAAAAAAATTAAAACACACACAAATACCATTCACACACAGAACCACCCACACCCCTGACCGTCTGCACATTTCACACTGACCCAAAATCAACAACTCAGCACTGGTGTAAACTTCAGCTAACCCCAGTATCCCAAGTGAAAATCTTTATTTTTTTTATATTTTAAAACAATAATATTTCTCGTAGGAAATCCAACACACCCAAAGAAAGCCTTTTTTCAACTTTGTCAGTCCTCTTGAGGGCAATTAATTAGGATTACACCCAAAAAACACTCCCACTTATTAAAGACATTTTTATTTGAATTCCCATTCCAAAGCCTATTTACAATTGCCTTTCCCATTTTCATTTAAAACGATTGAACAAACTGAGAACAGAAATATTGAACAACATAACAGTGAAATTCAAGACCTTTTCACAACAAAGCATCATGATCAGGTTTTCTGAGGTTTATTATTTAGTAATAGCAGTTTTAAAGGAGAGCAAAACTGGTCATTTTAATTCAACGTTTAACCCACTGCTCTGTACTAAATCCAATTTAACAGGACAAAACAACGACCTTTGTAACAAAGCATGCAGCTGTTTACTAACAAAATATTTAGAGAAGTATAGAGTGATGTAATTTTTGACAAGACAGAATTGTCATATTGCCCACCCCTATACTCAATTATACAATTTGTACCGAAACCACCCCAACAGCTAACAACCGAGGAAAGTGAGTCAGGTTCCCCCCAGAGCCAATCGCAGTGGATCAGTAGTAATCCTCCAGATCAGGTTTTTCCCCTTGATTCTGAATCTGTTGCTGCTTCTTATAGAGATCCGCAATCTGAGAGGGAGGGGGGAAAAAAGCAGACAGACAGATATAACTTCCTAGTAACTGTTGGGAACAGTAATAAAAAGACTACACAGCGGCCAGTGTATTCAATTGTTGTCTGGAAGCCTGGAGTTCAGTTTGGTGGGGTTCCAGCACACATATCTGATTTCCTGAGGAATTAAATCAGGTGTTGTAAATACTCCTGTAGACTACATAATCAATTTATGCACTTTCTGCAACGGGCAATTTTATCAAAATTACTGCTATTCCAGATATGATCTGTCCGATTGTTACACAGCACTTTGTCGTGTTGTTCAATTTTGGTTGTAGAACACTGACAAATCACCAATTGATTTAGCAACTGATAAATTGAGAAAATACCTGTTCTTGTATTTTTACTTCTGTCTAGTGTTTGTCTTAATGGTTTATAGCTTTTGGAATTAATAGGGCTGGATCCCAAAATTTAACACCTCAAATACTGTTGTGCAGGTATGCATTTTTTATTTCTGCATTAAAATTGTTGGGGCTGTTTGGCTAAATGTAGGCCTTCAATAAAGACAAAGTGCAAAATTTTTTTGCAAGACCTGAGATTACAGACCATAATGGCACTGACTGAAAACAGCCGCAAACAGAAACCTGTCTCCTGCGCCAACACCCAAAACAGGCCTCTGGTCAATGCAAAAAACCCACCACTCCACAAGATTCCACGTCACAGTTCTGTCAGAGCACTCCAGAACAGAGCAGAAAGCCTCAAGCAGGCAAGTCAGTGACCATGAACACTTCCACAGTCAGTGCATGAGTGCAGCTTTTTCAGTTTGAGCAATTTACCCATGTGAATTACATCACCTCTGGTACCTGTGTGTAATGCAGCTACTGAGTTACATAACTGATGCACTGACTTATTTCACTTGGATTATGTTAATGCTGTCTATGCTACAAGGCAATTTAGCAGGCATCTTTTCGTTGATCATCTGTGTATAGGTCAAAGTCAGGATCAGTTTTTTTTTCCCCCCTTTTCTTCTATTAGATTTTTTTTTTTGATTGATTGATTGATTGAACTAAATTCAATTCCTCAATAGAGACCTAGTGATGCAACATATGGTACATATTGTATACAGTGGTCCTATGTGTATTGAAGATTATATTATTACCTGTGCTCCAGTAGTAGCGTCCTCTGGCTTCTTGTCGTCTCTGATGTGGAGGAATCTGGGGAAGCGCAGTGAAATCCCTTTCTCTGGGTCCACCTGGTGGACAATATGAGAATTTAAATTCAAGTAAATTCAAGAAACACTTCCCACAATCTTCTACATATGGTCACCGATCTGCTTTTAAGGGCTCAAGCCCCAAACAGTCAGTCAGCCAGCCAAAACACATTACCAAAAAACACACTCATTTAACAACACACTTATTAAAACATTAGCACAACAAATGCCATGACTGATCAACATATCTAAAATAACAGGCAATTCAGTGCAGATAGCTATACTGACCAATCCCATTGCTGCCTTGTAGACCGGAGATAGTGACAAGTCAGCACATTTCACTTCCCACACTTGTACAGCATCCAACCAAACATCTGGCTCTGCTGATTGATCCACTCGGTAATATGGACGAGGTTTAGGGAGGATATGCTCCTGAGAAATATAGCATGTTAGACACGGTTAAATATTACTATGCATTTAATATTTATTATAATATCAAGTAGGGCTGCCCCTAGAAGTCGACGAATCAAATCATCAGTCGGAGACCCTTCAAGTCGACTGAGACCCTTCAAGTCGACTGACAACAGTGACCTTTTTTTTCTTCTGTTAAACAGACTAAAGCTTACAAAAATGCACAAGAAACTTTAAGGATGTAAAAAGACATCTAAATAGACAAGGTCTAGCTGGGCTGTGACGCGTGCTTGCTAAAAATTTAAATCCACGTGACAACGTGCGCTGGCGGTTCACCACTGAAGGAAGCTAAGGCTGAGAAACACGGGTGGAACGATGTCTCAGAGAAAGTCTGGAGGAGCTTTTGAAGAAGAGAGTCCGAACAAATTAAACCGAATTCTGCTCTTCAGTTAGTCAGACATCGAACACTGCTTCAAACGAGTGAGCTGACTTTAGTTTTAGACATAACGGCTGTTTGCGGTGAAGGAAAAACGGACCGGAGACATTTGTTTAATTATAATTCCATTATTTTAGAAGCTAAATTACAGATATGTTTATTTATCCGTCTCAAGCTAAGATAATTTTTATTTAAAGATAAGCACAGTCACTTAATATGCCTGCCGATAAACGAGAGATAATTATTTCAGTGCGGGGAATATAATGATTAAACGGTTTCAGGTTTACCATTCTTCTTTTCATCTAAAAATAATTTAAATATGGACTAATCTGGTTTTATTTAGCAGTGTATTATTTATGAGAGATAAAAGATGAAGGGTCCTCCTACTGAAGAAGCTGTTAGAAGTGAAATTAAAAAGACTATAAGCTATAAGCGCTCATGTTTATCATAAAGCAGCACTGCTGCCCAACGCTATACTCTGTAATTAATCAGGCTCCAGTTCAGATCGATCATCATACGCCATGTCTCTTTTAGTTCAGAAATATGTTCCTGTGACTCCGCTGACTTTCTAAATGAGGAGGACATCAGATCTGAACTGTATGCAGATTGATTTACTGATTACTAGATAATGAATATGGAGAAAAAACATGAACGAATAGTCGAATCGTCGACCAAGACGGGCGAGTCAGGTACAGCCCTAATATCAAGTAACTGAAATGTACCATTTTATACTTATCATAATCACTCTGCAAAGACAAATTTATTGGCTTGAATAGAATGAAAAACCAAACAGTACCTTAAGAAAACGGTAATGCTGCTCCAGATCCTCATCCTTAAAGCCAGTTCCTATCTACAAGCACAAAATCAAAAGTCGTTTATAGATTCCAAAAGAACTGACACACACATTTATGTCTGAAAGGAAACAAAGAAAATGTCTTCTAGAACACAGACTCTGGACATACAAGATGTGGTGTCAAATTCATAATTACTTGGATCATGAAAATGCAACCAACTTCTAAGACTGAACACTGGAGGTGTTAAACAAGAAACAAAGAATATCCCCACAGATTTTTCTGGAATGAACTTAGACTCCTAAAGCTGTAAAGAATGGAAAGACTAAACCCTCAGTATTGCAATATTTCATGCAGTTGTTGATGTCGTAAATGTATATACAATATAAATTAAATATACGGTCATCTTTATAAGAAAGTAAACATTTTAGAAATGGAGCAACTTTAGTGCAGTACAATTACTAAGAGAGAGTCACTCATGCGCTGGGTCAAAAACACATAACAGTAAATAAAAGCTATGAGAGCTAAAGAACATCATTCATACTGAGTCCATATCCATCAAGCTTCTCAGACTAAATCCATATTCCTCTCAATTATGATGACCTTATTGATGGACTCAGTATATCACCAGTACTCTATTCTGAGAAACTTTCTGAATTAGTTGTGGTATCATAGGTTTTTACTAAAACCCACATAAGCCTGGTTTAGATCAAAGATTCTGCAACCAGTTAGCCAAAACCCTGCAGACTCCTACCTTACAAACAGATTGAAACTCCTCATTCTCCTCATCATAACAAGCAAGTAGGAAGCCCCCATAGCTGCCAGCTCTCTTGCCCTTGCCCAGGTAGGCACCAATCACACAGAGATCCACTGTATCCCCCACACCCTCCAGATAATCTTTTTTCAGCTAGGGAGTGGGAGAGAGGAGAGCAAATAATTTTAGAGCTTTTTGACACTTAAGAACAAAACTATCAATCCAGTGAATGATTGATTGATTGAGTGTGTGTGTGTGTGCACAGGCGTGCCAGTCACCTTAAGCCAGTTGTGAGAACGCTTGGCAATTTCGTAAGTGGCGTCCTTCTCCAGAGTCTTCACCATCAAGCCTTCACAAGAGTCTAAAGGTGAGAGAAATCACTGCTTAAACTTACAGCATACTACAGCAGCAGAAACAGAGAGGCCAGGGGCCAGGCTACTAATGTGTGTGTGTGTGTGTGTGTGAGATATATATATATCTATATATATATATATATATATATATATATATATATATATAAAAGTGTGTGTAGTGCAAGATATATATATATATATATATATATATATATATATATATATATACATACACACACACACACACACACACGTGTTTGTGTGTAAAAGTGTGTGTGTGCGAGCAAAGAGGTAATATGCGCTTTCAAGACTATTTTATTCATATTGGACCAAACATTTATCATTTACTGCCTTTTTTTTTTTTTTTTTTTTTAAATGTACCATTTGGTTTTAAATAATAGACTCTTTATCATCTTTTCTCCCAAAACATTTGTATTAATCAGTCTCACACACACCTCGAACAGACTGCTCCAGGAACTCAGCGATAGTTTCAGTGTTGTCAGAGTCGATAGAACGCGCAAAGACAAACTCTCCTTCCTTTTCCACAAAGCTCTCCCTTAAAAGAGCACGACGCCTACTCAATGGCTCCTTTACCAAAGACTAAAGATAGACAGAGATAGAGAGAATGAGACAAATGATGAGATGATAACATTAAGAGTAAATATACAAAGTGGAGCAAAGAAGGAAGGAAGGAAGGAAGGAAGGAAGGAAGGAAAAGAAAGAAAGACAGAATAAATGGCATATCAACATAAAAGCTCACATTTCCTTCCAGGTACGTTGAGTCTTACCCACTAACAGCTCAATACACCTTTTAGTGAGTAAAAATGGCCAAGTTGTGCAAACCCATATTGCGGTTTAACAGGACAGGTTTCACTACGAACAGGCCTAGACATGGTCGACTAAAGAAGTTGCACAGGCTTAGAATCATATCCAGAGGTTGCCTTTGTCTGTCAGTGCTCAGACCACACACTGCATACTGTATCAAATTGGTCCGCTCGGCTGTCATCCCAGAAACAAGCATCTTCAAAAGATGATGCACAAAAAAGCCCGCACATAGTTTGCTGAAGACGAGCAGACTAAGGACACGGATTACTGGAACCATGTCCTGTGGGCTGATGAGACCAAGATAAACTTAATTGGTTTAGATGGTCAACCGTGTGTGGCAGCAACCAAGTGAGTAGTACAACACTAGGTGTGTCTTGCCTACAGTCAAGCATGGTGGTGGGAGTGTCATGACTTGGGCTGCATGAGTGCTACCGGCTGTGGGGAGCTACGGTTCATTGAGGGAACCATGAATGCCAACATTTCTCTGACATACTGAAGCCGAGCACGACCCCTCCTTACATGTGAACGACCACAAACACACCTCCAAGACGATCACTGCCTTGCTAAAGGAACTAAGGGTAAAGGTGCTGGACTGGCCAAGCATGTCTCCGGACCTAAGCCCTATTCAGCATCTGTGGGGCATTCTTAAATGGACAGTGGACGGTAGAGTCTGTGATGTCATCAGGGAGCAGTGGAAGAGGAAAACAATGGTAGCCACACAAAATATTGACACTTTGGGCACAATTTGACCATTTTCCACTAAGGGTGTACTCACTTTTATTGCCAGCGGTTCAGACATTAATGACTGTGTTGAGTTATTTTGTTAGGGCACGGCAAATTTACACTGTTATACAAGAGTCAATGCACACACTTTAGTGTCTATGAGTAGTCTCTCTCAAGAGCCCTTAAGAATTCTCCAGAGCTGTGTGCTTTCTTGCAGCTATCAAAAGAAATGTACAGAAATGTATAACTGTCTATCATTAGTCTGAAGCGATCATTACTTCCAAGGTCTACTGCAGCATTCCGACAATAATGGGAATATGGGGTTAACCTTTTAAAAGCTGTGTGGGTCATCTTCAACCTTCACAAAACACCACCGGTTACCGCTCTACATATTGGCATCTTTTTTGTTTTAATACACCCCAGTTTATTAAAGAAAAACACTTATAATAAGCTGATAAATAACCAACTAAAGGAGCAGCATTCAAACAAGGAAACACCATAAAAATAACTCAATTTCCATCTTACCTCTCCATTCAGGTACAGGAGGTCGAAGGCATACACACACACCTGCACCTTTATCTCCGACGTGTCCACGTCCTGCAGCAGACATACACACACTCATTAAATACAAAAACCATGTAATTCCTCCCACGCCCCCTCTCTCCCACTCACCATCTGTCTATCCTTACACACCGCTTCCTCTTTCTCACCTCTCCTCCCTTTGCACCTCTGTCTGCCCACTCCTTCTCTCATTTATTCCTTCACCTTTTGAACATCTCTCTCTACCCCTTCCCTCCCTTCCCCTTCTAACTCCCAGCCCACCCAATGAAGCATCAATTACAGGAGTTTTTACTTAATAAGCATGAATGCTTTAAGCCCCTAATTAAACCATTAAAAAAAAAGATTAATATTCTAAAAATTAAACTCCTTAGTAGCATGCCAACTGGGATTAAGATTCCTTGCCAAATGTGGACTGAGGATGGCAAACTGAATAAAGTTAACTTTTCCTTCCAAAAGAAGAAACTTTATTGCTTAAACTGCACCAGTTTAACAGTAACCCCTTCGAAATGACCTGTTTCAATCACACAAACATTCTACTCTTGGGCTACACAGCAGTAAATGTATTCCATAGTGTTTAAAAACAATGTGTCACTTTTAACAATCATATTTCACATAAAATTCCAACTCTCTGGCTGGTGGTGTGGAAGGTGACCAGCAATTGTAAAAATCTAAGTCGAAAAAAAAAAAATTTAAACACTCAAAATTTAAGCATGGCAGTAGCTCAGCGATTGCTAACAGCTACAAACACAACAGAATAAATCTGATTGCAAATTCTATCCAACAGTCGTTTTTAGTTGTGTTATCAGACGGTCTCTAAAGTGTATAATTTTAGCCGGTGCAATGACAAGTGGCACCTTGGGTCGCCTAACAAAGCTATCATTAGGTTAGTTAAAACACTACACGAGTTTCAGCTTTATCAGTCCAAGGTCAGTCACTCTCAGAAATCAAATGATCAGTGAAGCTTGCTTCAGCACCAGGTCACTGTGTCAAATTCAGGCAATCACTGTGCCACAAATTTTTGATGTATTTTGAAAGACTGACAACACTGAAGAAACTCTGAAGACAAGCTCATAATTCTGCTTTCCTGAAAACCTCACAGAAATTGCACTAAATACTTAAATAAACTACAGGAAAAGCATGGTTAATGTGGGCTTACTGTACATATATTCGGATTAAAATGACAGTTTGAATATAAGCCCATTTTATTATAAACGTTATTATTTATTATTATAACCATGTTAGAGGTGACACTATGACGTCTTTCAACAAGAAAAACTCAATATTCTAACACGTACTGCAAAAACAAAATAAAACAAAAAAAGCCAACAACAATCATCTATCATGACATTTCTACCAAGTTTTCCCAAGCTTACTAGGAAAACATTCGCTCTCCCCAGTCTCTTACCTTTCTCTTGCGCGTGGTAAGAACCTGGAAAGGTTGGATCTGTTTTTTCTCCCTGTCCCATGCAACGGCTTCTGAGTCCAACACACAGCAACGCACTGATTCCTTCTTTACCTGAGAGAGAACAAGTGAGAGAGGGAGACACAGAATCAGATAGACCTCTGTACATACAGCTTTGAGTTATGAGTGCTTGTAGACTCACTGATAAGAAAAACAACGTCTGGGTGAGCTACTGCTATTGCATTTCAGTGTGTGACAGAGAGCGAAGAGGGGGAGCAGGGGGCAAAAAGCAAGAAAAGATTAGGTAAAGGACACAAGGAGAATCAGACAAAATTCAACACATTAAAGCAGAGAATTATGAGTGTGTGCAAACTTGCTGGTAAGTGACTGCTACATGCATGTGATATTTACTCAAAGACTAAAGACACAGAGCGAAAATGAGTGACAGCCTGCTTCAAGGACTGGTTTACCTGTGGGATTCGTGAGATGATGTCAGGGTATTTGCTGGTGTTGTCCTCCTGATTTCGGCTGAAAATACGAACCTCTCCACTTTCAAGAATATGAATCTATATTGGAAAAATGTAGTAAAGACAGAAAGTAGCAGATACATAATTCGGACGACATTAAACCAGAGATGTGCACAAATCACTTTATGCAAGTCCAATTCATGTTTTAAGTCGGCGGCCCTGATCTGTCTACAGTCATTGAGGTGCATCTAGTGTCTGAAGTGCATGTCTGAACCACGACTGTGTGGTACATGTCAAAGTCAAATCTTGACTCTTCAGTTGCAAACTTCAGTTAAACATTGTGTCAGATACTACTGGCGGTGAATCTTAACCTTTTCCACCATTTATACAGGGTGCACTGCAGCACACACAAGTCCATGTCATGTCTCAAGTCTCGGTGGTGAAGGCCTGAGTCTTTAAAAATAAACTTCATTTATAAAATTAACCTGAAATTAAGCTAAACTTGCTACAAATACAAAATGCACTGAACATATTTTGCACTGGTACTCTTGCATTATTTACAGTCTTCTGTCTGGGAGAACACTGGCTGTATGCTTACAGACAACATAGTCTGGATAGAATAGTCAAATATTTGTTTGGGATATTTATAATCTAGCCAACATGTGAAAAAATGGCATTGCAAGAATGTACCAAGCAAAACAGTCAATAGGCCCAATACTGACCAACAACAGGCTGACCTGTTCTGATCAGAAAGGTAAGAACTTTTGCTTGTGTATTTCCCAGAGTTCATACACTTTTAAACAGTAAAATTCCATGACTTTTCCATGACATGTACAAGTCAAACATTTAGCATACTACAGAGCAATACATCATCTATGCCTGTACACTGTTGTACACTTTTGTGACATATAAAGCATTTTGTTTTAACTCCTTCGTCATCTCATATGCTCATAAAACATCCATTGTTTTATTTGTAAAGAGTGGTTTGGCTATACTTTTTCTTTGCAATTTTCATGTGATACAAAAACAAATTAGTTAACATATAAACAAAAACATATTTCTTTAGTCAACAACTACTTTTTTATTTATTTTTTTTAAAGGAGGCACTGGTGGGAGGCAACATTTGTACGGCTACTGATGCTTCTCTGCAATTTGCTCAGGCTGTAATGTTCCTATCTCTGCAATAAATATCAAGCATGAAGTGCTACTGCTCCTCCTAGTGGTGTGACCATCAACACCCAAATACAGACAGACTCACCTGTGCTCTCTCTCCATCATACTTGTACTCGCAGGTGAAGGCAGCCTCATCAAACCTCTTCATCACCTCCCCTACTCCTTTAGTGGGGTGAGCCAACATGGGTCTCAGGGGCACACCTGGAAGTAATGCACACATAATCCAGAATTAAGGACAATACACACAGTTGTACAAACATAAGCAACTCACTGTACATCTCTCAAAATACAGGTAACGTTAACCATAAAACAGTGTTTGCTCTGATTGGTCAGTACCTGGAGTGAGTTTGCAGTGCTTGGGCAGCTCATCTATACCCTCCTTTAGCAGGACAGGGATGATGACATCATAATTAGGCATTTCACTAGGTAGAAAATAGAAAAGGAAGGTTCAACAATCATCAATGAAAGTTAACTACTCTATGCCAGAATCTAATGCATGATAAACTGCATTTTGTAGAATTTGGTATAAATAAATGCCACATCGACCATGCAAACATCCTCACAAACGTCAACTGCTGAAAAAAATAATACTAGTAATATTTCACATTTAGGTAGGCCACTATCAATCTCAAGCTTAGTACAACACGGCAAACAGATGCGGTCCATGCTTTAGCAGCTAAATAAAATTAAGACCTTTGTCATATACAAATACCCACCCCCAACCCGCAGTCCCCATCCCAACCCCTTTGAAGAAACCTGAGGCAATACATTTTTTTGTCTAAAGTTATACCACTAAACATTAAACCAGCATAAATGACTTTGACAAATCTCAGTGAATAAATTACACATTTTCTTAATCAGTATGTTTACCCTTGAATACTGGTAATATCAAAACCACTGTACCTGAACAACAACAACTAAGATTATACCTTGAGCCTCAACAGTCATTCCCAAAAAATGATTTACAAATATATTCATTTTAATACAAAGTAGTGGATAAAGTACTGATTTGGAAATTGTTTTTGAATTAGAGCCATTGTGAGCACTTCAAATACACCAATACCTATCTATGTCTAGTACAACTAAGAATCTGTGTACCAGTAAGTCTGTTTCAGAATGAGGCCTTTCTCTTCCAGCCATGTCCTGCGGCTCTCTGTACTCATTCCCTTTCCTGCATCAATCACATTCGGGGGAAACTCTGAAAACACACACACATACCCAGTCAGACATGGAAACACAAGGTTACACTATCAAAAAAAAGTTACACTATCAACATACAAGCAAACACAAAAACATATGTATTCACATAAGACATGCACACACCAGCATGCCAAGTTGTATTAGAGGTTATGCAATAACATGATGCCAACTAATGTCTGAAAACTAGAGTCATTTTGAAAATAAGACCTTTCCAGGCCCCAACCCATTTTCACTGTCAGACATGAAAAACAAATTTGCTCCCTGGCATTATTTCAGGACGAAGAAAGCGTGTCTATCATTAAATGTCAGGTGAATTGTCATTACATTTACCTTGACCTGCGGGGGTCAGACACACAGCCTGACTCAGAGCTGTTAGAACACTCTGCTCAGCCAATCCAATCCTCAGCTTTCCTGCCAATGACCTGTCAAATCAAAGCATACAGTCATAGTGATCTACATACAATAAGAGGCATGTGCAGTGCATCTACAGAAAGGATAAGAGTCAAAGTCGTGACTGACCGCACAATGTATCTGGCCTCTGAGAAACGACAAGCCACAAAAAGACCCTTAATGATGTCAATTTTCTTATTCATAGCCTGGAGACAGAGGTGAAGAAAGAAAGGAATTACACAATATGAGAGAAAGTGTGAGTGTGTGTATATACACACAAATATATATATATGAGAGAGAGAGAGAGAGAGAGAGAGAGAGAGAGAGAGAGAGAGAGAGAGAGAGAGAGAGAGAGAGAGAGAGAGAGAGAGAGAGAGAGAGAGAGAGAGAGAGAGAGAGAGATGAGAGAGAGAGAGAGAGAGAGAGAGAGAGAGAGAGAGAGAGAGAGAGAGAGAGAGAGATTTAATATAGCTGAAGTGAATGTTATTTGGAGGTTAGAAAACTGGCACAAAAGAAAGCATGAGTGTCAGCAACCCTATTTTTCTTCGTCAGCAGAGTTTCAGGGGTCTCTGGACTTACGGAGTTGCCGCTCATGTTGCCAATTTCCTTCAGTTTGCTGAACACGCCTGTCGCCGTCAGATTTGCCGGAGCAAACATCATTCTCTGGTTGCTACGGGAACTCTCGGCTACCAAACCCAAGTCGCCTTTTTCCTGAGCCTCTGCCTTAATTTTGTCCAACTGTCGCCCTGGAAACCACAATAAGCAGTCATTCTGGCAGGATGTAAATAGCGGGTGTGAGCAAAAAGATAGAGGTCATATAGCTTTTTTCAGGGAGTCTGGCCAGGTGTCCAAGAATAGACAGCAATACTGGTTGAAAGTATGTCCTCTGGTATTGGAAACAACCCTGAATATCAGAAGCAATACTGTTTTGTTTGAGTGTGTGGGCTTTTCACTGACCGGTTGCTTGGGCAACAGCTTTCATCAGAACCGTCTCTCCAACACCTAGCTCCAGCCCCTGATAGGCAGGGCCCAGTTGATTGAGGCACAGGTACACACAGCACAGTAGATCATCTACAAACAAAAGGACAAAGCAAACAAACAATTCAACAGATAAACAACAGCAAAATAGCCACATACAGCAAAAGTAATGCAACACACTGAAGAGCTCCAAGCAGGCAGTCAAGAACTGCCTCTAAGCACTTGTAGACAGCAGCAGTGGAGCATCAAGATTCACTGGGTGGAACTTTCTAACACTTAAATAACAAATTTCTCAGTTTAGTTAAGTAGTTTAAGGGAGGGTGCGCTGCACTGCAAATGTATTTTAGGAATTATTTTTTTGTTGGTTATACCCCTCATATTCCTTCTTTGCCAACTTCAAAGAAAAAGAACGTCTCAAATTACCAGAAGAAAAATGCTTTATTATTATTATTATTATTATTATTATTACTACTATTATTATTTATTTGTAGCAGTAAAAGAAACTCTGGAAATACAGTAAATACCTAACTTTGAAGCAGACACAGGAGTACGAGTAAGAGGATATTGTTACCAGCACAGCCCTAGACGAACAGCGAAATGCTGTCAGATCATCCATGTCATGCTCTATGAGCTGAATCGAAAGGAAGAAAAACGATGAATGTCCAAATTCCCTTTGTTATCCATCACTTTCCAACACTGACAGGAAACGAACCCCCCTCTCCATCATACCCAACAAAATAAAGGACGGCATGAAAGAAAGGCCTCTCTTTGTACTGATATTCATCAAACTGTTCAGCCATTAAAAAGGAACCCCAAAAAACAATCTGAACATGAAACCCAGACAAACATGTAGGTACAAACACACACCTGGAGACAGCAGGATGACAGATCGCAGCAAGTTCGACAGTGTCTCAATGTTTCTCAACCTTGTAATAAGCAAAAAGAAATAAATAAATTTAAAAAAAATACAAAGACATTACACAAACTCTCCAAAACATACTCATTTACACTTAGGCTACATTTACATTACATTCGTTTATCAATCCTGATATTTTACTCAGATGTCAGGTTTCTAACGTTGTTATAATACAACCGACAGTTCACTGTAGAACAATTAGTAATGAGAATTTCACAACTGGACTTGTTGCACAGATGCCACAACCCATTCTTTCACTAATGTTTGTAGAGGCAGTCTGCATGCCTAAGTGCTTAATTTTAGACACCCTGGAAGGGATTGGAACACCTTCATGCAATGATTTTGATGGATGAATAAATATTTTGGCAAGATCTGCAAAATCACATTCATTTTCAAGACATACAACTGTGATTGTTTAGTCATCCGTTTTAGGTAATTTATATTTTAAAAAATGATTGTGCAACTAGAGGGTTTACAGAGACTGAGCATTCCAAAGTCCTAACGCTAAAAAGCAACTATTTAATGGAAGAAGAAACGCTGTGTTCATATTGGTGAGGAAGAGATTGTTTTAAAACGTTGAAAAAGAAATTTTAAAATCATATTAGCCAATATTAATATATTTTCTGAACCTCTTTAAGTTTTTATCCATCAGGCCACAATACACAGCAACTGTCTAAGCACTCATTCCCACCCAAACATAAAACCATACATTAAACTTGTGACAATGTGTGCAATACAGCATCATTCAAAAACAGAAACCACTAGTGAAAACTGTAGGGTTAGTGAAACAGGGCCTCATACCTGCCAGAATCTTCCTCAATTTTTTCAAAGGTACGAGCAACAGCAAGATATGGAACTCTAAAAGAGCGAGAGGGAGAAAATGAAGAGAGTGTATAGAATGTAATTAATTAATTAAGTAAAACACAAAAAGTTAAAGTAACCAATAGAGAACACTGTATGAACGTATTTACTTCTGGCCCCTCTTCCAGCAAGCATCATCAATGGGATGGTATTGAGCTTTCGAAGGATCGTACTGGCTCTGGTTAGCAGACTCGGTTCCCTTTTCACTGTCAGAGAAACAAATTGGTAAAACATAACTAATCAACACAAGTGAATTCTGAGATACTCTTCTTTATACAGTACTTAAATTTTTTTTTTTATAGTAGCTAAAAAAATGTCTAAATTGGTTATCTGGGCAGTAAGTAAACAAAATCATGACTCATTTGGAACACAAACTGTCAGGAAAGGAGACCGTCAAATTTGACCAGTAGTTGGTTTTAAATAACCAATTTAACAGATTAAACAAAACGAAGTGGCCCCCCAAGTTAGCCACTTTCAACAGGTTCTGTTTGACCTTAAATTAAATTTTGTATGACCTTTATTACAATAAAACAGTACACACAATTTTATGTTATAACCCAAATTAATTTTTTTAGTAAAGATATAGATATATTGGTAGTGTTTTAATTCTAAAATGATTAAGCAATAACAGTCCAAGCAGCTGTTAAATTTTCAGCAAAACAGACAAGTTTGTGCAGTTAAAAGAAATATTTGTGCTGTTAATTCTGAACTACACACTGCATGACGGACTACATGAACTTCTGCACGGACGTTGTTCCTGTATAAACTATGCGCTGCTTTGCTAACAACAAGCCCTGGATAACCAGCAGGGGTGAAGGCCTTCTGAACAAGAAGAAGAGGGCCTTTAAAGACAACAACCAGGAGGAGCTTAGGAGTGCACAGAGGGAGCTCAAAGTCCACTTGCGAGAGGCAAAGGAGTCCTACAGGAGGAAGGTGGAGCAGAAGGGAGAATAACACGAGGGAGGTATGGAGTGGAATGAAGACCATCACAGGCTATATGCAGAGGACAGACAGTGCTACAGACGGTGATGTAGAGAAAGCCAATGAGGTCAACACCTTCTACAACCGGTTTGACTGCCCTGTTCCAAGTCTCTGCAGCTTCAGCTGATACCTCCAACACGGCCCCCGTTCCACCATTCTCACACCTTGTCTCATCAGACCTAACCTGCAGCACCACTGAAGCCCACACCTCGCCCCTCCTGCACACCTTCACCGCAGACCAGGTTAGAGGTAAGCTGAGGAGACTCTACACTAGGAAGGCAGCTGGACCGGACAGAGTGTGTCCCAGACTACTGAAGTCCTGCGCCGCCAAGCTGGGGGCACCCCTACAGCACATCTTCAACCTGAGTCTGCGCTTGGGCAGGGTTCCCACACTGTGGAAGACATCATGCCTTATTCCAGTAACCAGGAAGGGACGACCCAGTGAGCTCAATGACTTCAGGCTGGTCGCCCTAACATCACATCATGAAGACCCTGGCACGCCTCCTTGCAACACGCAATGGACCCCCTGCAGTTCGCCTACAGGGAGAAAGTAGGAGTAGAGGACGCCATGCTGTACCTTCTCCATCGTGCCCACTCTCATCTAGACAAGGGGGGGCAGTGCTGTGAGAGTCATGTTCTTTGATTTCTCCAGTGCCTTTAACACCATTCAGCCCCTCCAACTGAGAGACAAGCTGGCAAGGAAGCAAGTCGATCTGCACCTGGTCTCCTGGATTACTGATTACCTCACTGGCAGACCTCAGTATGTCAGGCTGAAGGACTGTACATCAGAGACTGTGGTCAGCAGCACAGGAGCACCACAGGGGACTGTACTTTCGCCTTTCCTCTTTACACTGTACACCTCAGACATGCCACATGCAGAAGTTCTCGGACGATACTGCTATTGTGGCCTGTGTAAGGGGAGGGCAGGAGGCAGAGTACAGAAACCTGGTGGAGGACTTTGTGGCATGGTGCCATAGGAACAACCTGCTACTGAACACTTCCAAGACCAAAGAGATGGTGGTGGACTTTCGCAGGGCGAGGCCACTCACACAGCCGGTCTTTATTGAGAGGGTGGAAGTAGAGATGGTTAAGACCTACAGGTATCTCGGACTGCACCTGGATGAGAGGTTGGACTGGTCAGCCAACACTGATATCCTGTACAGGAAGGGGCAGAGCCGACTCTGAGGAGACTGGGGTCCTTTAACATCTGTAGGAAGCTCCTGCAGATGTTCTATCAGATTGTGGTGTCCAGCTGTCTCTTCTATGCTGTGGTGTGCTGGGTCTGGACAGGCTGGTCCGGCTGGTCCGGCGAGCAGGGTCAGTTGTTGGTGTGGAGCTGGACTCGGTGGTGAAGGTGGCGGAGAGGAGGACACTGCACAAACTGCTGTCTATTATGGATGATGATGGGCACCCACTGCACACCATCATCATGGACAGAAGGAGCAAGTTCAGTGGCAGGCTGCTGTCACAGAGCTGCTCCACGGACAGACTCAGGAGATCAGGAGATCCTTTGTCCTGAGAGCCATCAGGCTCTTCAAGGACTAAATTCTCTTTTCAATAATAGGCTTATTTATGCATTATTACACTCTTTTCTACAGCCTACGGTTATATTTGTATTCTTGTATATATTTCCTTGCGAAGTGAGATACATTTATATATTAATATTTACATATTCATTGATAGTGACCGGTACTATGTATAGTTTATATTTTATAGTCTAACAGTTAATAATACTGCAGTAGGTACCTACTCATTTAGGTTTTTTCACAATGCTGTTTTTATTTTTTAATTCGTATTTGTGCCGTTTTTTGTGAAACCGCTACTGGTTGCTAAATTTCATTCTGCATCAATAAATTATCTATCTATCTATCAACTACTACTTTCGGCACCATTTAGTGATGGGGGCTGAGTGACGCAATGCCTTAAAACAGTACAAATATTTATTTAAACTAAAACCAATCTAGCACAAAAGAAACAGACCGCTTTGGATTTTGGATTGAAGGAAGCTAAATGATGTCATACATTAAAACATTATCCTTTAACTATAAAACTAAAATACGACAAAACCATCAGCTTTTTAATGAGCAAGACATGTACATGCACAAATGAACTGTCTCAGCTTTTTAAAGAAATGCATTATTTTTCTTTTCCCTCTATAAACAGCAGTCTTACCCTTTCTTCTCTTTCTCCTCAGGCACAGTAGCAGCCTTCCCCTCATCCGTCTTTTTCTCACCATCGCTCTTTTCTTCTGATTTTTCCAGCTTGACTGCAGCTTTCCTGGGTGCTACATGAAGGGAAAAGCAGAAGTGGAGAGAAGTTTAATAAACTACAGGAATTTAGGCAAATAAAGATTAAAGAAAATAATAATTAATAACTAAAAAATAAATAGATAGAGGCTCACCAAAGAAACTGCTGATAGGCTTTTTCTTGGCAGACCCCTCTTTCTTCTCCTCCCCTGCATTCATCTCTTCCTTTGTTACTTTTTCAGGACTGCATTTTTCCTTTTTCACTTTATCCACATTGTCGTTTTTAGTTTTCACTCCATCTTTCTCTTTATTCTGTTTAACTTTATTTTCATCACTCTGTTTTTTCTTCTCTTCCTTTACTCCACTGCTCTCTTCAGCATCCATCTTATCTTTTGATTTCACTTCTTCCTCCAACACCTCAGCATTTACATTTTTGTCCTCAAGCTCCATCGCCTCTTCCTTGTTCTCTGCTTTCAAACAAACACAAAACATGAAGTTGGAGAGCCTCCTGCATGACCTCCGTGGTTAATATCAGAAAGACACTGATTAACAACTCCATCTTCTAACAAAAATACATACATTCATTTTGTTCTTCATATAGAAACCTTTTTTTTTTTTTTTTACAAAACGCAGTGACAGCACTTTAAATTATTCATAATAACAAACATGCAAAGGGCTGAAACAACCAGCTATGCTAACACCCAAGAACACTGTTCTCTGTTCTGTATAAGAAAACTCTCGACTTAGGGTGGGTGATGCTAAACTGTAGCTTCAGCTTCAGTACAAACAACAAACATTAACAGATCAGTGTTGGATTACAAGTCATACTCCTATCACATCCATGTCCCAGCACATCACAGTATTCAAACAAAAGCTGACGTTCAGATTTTTATTCTGTTCTAGTAGTTCAAAAGGGTGAAAGATCTGCAATATATCCGATACTGTCCGTATAAAAGAGACCTAAAAGCATTAACTGCAGTGGTTCTGGCACCAGACATACAACCTCCTCTTTTTAGACATGTTTAAACTGAAAACAGCAGTGATTTGATAACTGTAGTTCACTATAATTAAATCAGAACTACAAAAGCACTAGAAAGCAGAAAATGGCTCATTATATGGAATATTTACGAACTATTTCTTATATTTCTATATATATATATATATATATATATATATATATATATATATATATATATATATATATATATATATATATATACACATATAAGTATATTGCAGATGACAATATTATTATTATTATTATTATTATTAATAAATTTGTGATCATGAAAATTCAGAGCAAATCAAATATCTAAACATATGGCTTGTTAGGTTTTTTTATTTCTCCAACAACAAAGTCCACTTTCAAGAAGGTCAAAGGCCAAAAATATTTTAACCAGTCTCACCGGCCTGGTCAGCAGATTCTTCTATCCGTGCTCTTTTACTCTCCTGTTCCCCCTCTCTCTCCTTTCCTTCCTTCCCCTCCTCCTCTTTTTCTTTCTCTCCATCACTCCTGCTGTCCAACTTCCTCTTGGGAAACTGCTTACGGGCTACAGAAAGAGAGCCACAACAGTAAAGAGAGCGATACATTTTTTATAAACAAGTCTAGCAGAACATTAACAGAAAATAAATAAAGGACAGATGCACTTATTTATAGAGACATCCAAAAGGTAGGAACATACTAACCAGTTTTTCTTTTTGGAATGCCAGAGGGTGATGTAGATGTTGGGGTAACCGGCGTTCCAGGGGTGCCTGAAGCAGCAGAAACAGCAGGCGTTGCTGGGGTGGCTGGGGTAACAGGGGTTGTTGGTGTAGCAGCTGGCTTTGGCGAAAGAGGGCAGGGGGTGACCTTAACATCAGCACTCTATGAACGAGAGACTGATGTTAGAAATTAAGAGCAAAATCTGGATTTAAAGACCGCAAATGAAGACCTCAGCCTAAAGTAAATCTTAAGAATCTGCTAGTAAACAATATTCTGTACCTTTTCCTTGTCTGGCCTGGTAGCTTGGTCTCTGTCCTGTTTGGAGCTCTCCTCTTTTGAGCTCTCCTCTTTTACTTGTTGGTCTTCATCATCACTATCTATGATTGGTCGCCTGCGTTTGCTCATCTTTACCGGAGAATCACAATCCTTTTCACCATTCTGAGTTTTGAGGGGGCTTTTGACTGGTCTAAAGGTAAAAAGAGAAACTAAATAAACCTAGCAAAGGTAAGGTTAAGAATACAGATTAATTCAGGGGGAACACAACAGTATACATTTTTTGATACAACGTTACACAATATGCTTCTCTGAATACATAATGCATATCCTCAGTACTTGCAAAGCACTGAACCAACTGTATTTTTTAATTTTTTAAATAGAATAAAATTAGTCTTAGTGTTGGCTAAAATTAGTTTAAATATCTTTTAATGCAACGCAGCATGTCAAAAATTGAATTAAAAAAAAAAAAAAAATCACTGTTTACAACTAGGTAGTTTTTGGCAGTCTTTTTTCCCCTCTCGATTCCATAATTAGATATATTTAAAAATACATGAGGCATCACAATATTATCATTTTGCCATATTACCCACCTCTAACTCTATCTCTAATGCTCCAATGCAGCCATAATTACTGTACACAACTGCTACAATTGTCAATATCAATAACATTTGATTTACGATAGTGGGTCCACTATTCAACATTCTTACAATACAAAAAATGAATGAAGATAAATTAATGACTACAATAATGACTATAACACTGGAGCTGGCAGACAGGAGGAGTGATGGAGCAATGTGCTAATTTGTAACCGTTTGATAATCAGTGGTGTTTAAACTAGAGATACACCATTTCTTTCAGCAATTTTTTTTATCGCTCACAGATACAGAGTTCAATGCAATAAACCAGCACCACAATTGAAGTCTGTGCGACAACGTGAGGTATTGACACCGGTGTACTGTGGTTGCAGCCATGCAGCTGTAGGCCGAGTGCTTATGATCAGCAGACCAGTGCCAAAACTATTTCACGATTACACTAACATTCTATTAGCACTGGTTATGGTTACCTTTTGCTTTCATGTAGTTTTAGCTTTACACTAAAAAATGAAACAGCAAATGTAGCTTTGTACATTTGTGTTTATACATTCATGTTACATACAGTCAAAAAACAAAGTGTGTAATTTGCACCTCGCCATCATTTTGTCCCATAGTCTCCTCCTGTATTGAGGTAATAGCTGTGACTGGGTGGGTATAAACGGGCTAAATACAATGTATTCCTGGCTGGAGAACATTAATGTTTAAAGTGATCTCTGTATCCGACAGCCACAGCATCAACAGCTATCTGTTTGAGCAGACCCTCCTTTGCTGCCAGCTCACGTCATTTGTTCGCTCGCACAGTGGTCTACATTCAGCTTATACCAGGCAGCAGCACATATTTAGAAGTACAAGTACGAGTAAATGAACTAGTTATCGACCTGATACCTGACACTGGTAATGCATCCCTAGTTTAAACACTGCAGTCAGAATGTCCTGACTAACTATGGCAATCATTTCGGAGAGCATTGTACACCAAGAATTATTCACTCTAAGACACGAGACTCCTTTTAAAGCATTTCTATCAGATACATCTCAGGAGATACCTGCATCATTATCATCATCATCTTTATTGCCTCCATTTTATTTAGGCACACAAAAACATTCTCAATGAGCAAACGTGTTTAAGGTAAGGAAGTGCAGATTCACTTACTCAGACTTCACTTTAACTGGTCCATCATTCTTCTCCTTACTTTTCATCGGCTGGAAAAAAGACCTGAAAAAGCACTTTAGGTTTAAAAAAAGAAAGCCGTATTTTGCACTGGTTTAATCTCTTCTTGCACAACAGCACTAAGCAAAGAACTACCAGAGAAATATCCAGCAGAGCTTCGTAGTTTGTTGTTCCGGCCTGTTATTCTGGAAAGCACATTAAGTCTCATCATGTCAGAGACCGCCAATGCCACAATACTGGGTGACCCAGTCAGCTAGCTGGCTGCTTCAGCGAACTTTGGCTAAACCCAAACTAAACAGTTTCCCTCAAATACTGCTCTTCCTCCACAGTAGACCTTTCCCGACTACGCCGATAAACAGAGGTCTCTGCTGAAATTAACATTTACTCATTTGTATATCTAATTTGCTAACTCCTTAGCTAGCTAGCGTTAGCCGAAGAGAAAAACACTTTGGCTTTAGATTTACCTTGCACAGTAAAACAGATAAACTGAAAGATTTTACACGTGTGTGCTACTATAACTAAATATTATACATTCGTGTTCCCAGACCACTTAGCGTGCTAATCCGGCTAGCTAGCTAAGCTAGCTCCATTAGCTGCGTCCACTTTCTGCTGCCGTCATTTCCAACACACAACAAACATTACATTCACCGCCGGCACATGAAAGAACACCACGAAAACACTCACGCTATACTTCGCTGCATGTTAGCTGTGTAATAAATGCACTTCAGATGTTCAGACACTCCGTATTTCCTTCCCCCTTAACTTCGGTGTTATCATCCGCGGAACTTCGCGCGCTCAAACCCGAACCATTCGGCGCCAAAGTGACGTCGTCCGCGCGCACTGGCGACATCCGATTCACTAACAATTCAGTCATTTGAATCGGTTCGAGTCGGTTCCCGTTTAAATTCGGTTCAGAGATTCTCCCAAAGACGTCTGTCCTACAGATCGTCCTCATGTCTCCCCCTCCTGCTTGCTACTGATCGTCTATACTCTGAACGAATGTGACTGAGTCGAGTGGAGTATCTGAATGAAAGTAGGCCTCAGGTAGACCGCTCATCGGTTTACCGTCATACTGCTTTTAAAGAGAACCATGTGTGGTAAAACAGTGAACACGTCCAAAACTATTAAATATGAAATTTAAGCCACAAAGGAATGTTTTATTTATTAATAATTTAAAAAAAAGATGACAAAGCAGAATTCCTCTACTCATAGGCCAACATAAACGCATTGTGCTAATGTCATACAGTTGCAGCGGAGCCAGTCAAATAAGATAGAGCTTTAATGGATCTCATCACCACACATTTTGAGAACAAACCGGACCCAACTTCTGCTAAACTCCACCCATATCACCAAGTTGAGTCTAGTACAATTCAATCTATCCAAACTTGATCAGAACCAGCCCTTTCTCATTCATAGTGGCAGTTAGTTTATTTAATTACTGACAGTAATGTCAGCTATTAGATCAGAGATGAGAAAATATTAAACAATAAGATAATCAGTAAAGTTTAATCCCACATCAGTGTATTCAATGTAGCTAAAAACAAGCAAACTCAAACAAGCATACAAACCTACTGGGTTGACTACTGACTCGAAGAGTCATTGAAATGAATCAGATCGGTGAAGTTCCATCACAAGCGCGCGCTCTCGGGAGGGTGGGGAGTGGGGAGGGGCGGGGAGATGGCCGCGAGAGCTGGCGAGCGCGCCGCCTGCTGGACTGGATGAGATGAATCAGACCCGTTTGAACGTGTAGCCTCCCATTAAGGTTTGTACAACGGGTTAGGCAAAAAAACTGAAATAATTATAAACATGTAAGTCTGTATTTTAGGCAGTAAGCGACGGGTATAGCTGACAAGTAGCTGATTGGATGATGTTGACGATCCACTATACACTATCATCTTGTGTAAGAAAAGTAAGTTCAGAGGCAGGTATTACAGTGCCAGATTGATGCTATTGTATACTGAAATGATATCTTAAACCCTGATTTAACTAACTGTAAAGAGGACCTATTATACTTTTCTGGTTTTCCTTTTTCATTTGGTGCGTTATGTAGGTGTTTGTGTATGGCAATGGTCTGTAAAGTAATAAAATTCTTCAAGTACACACCAGAGGGGAAAAACTCTTCCCTACAAAAACTCTTTGCTCAGCTGACTGAAATACCTTGTTGGAATTCCAGCCCATTTCTCTGTGACAAGGTGATGTCATCTCATAACACACCTTTCAGGATAGGACTCAACTGTAAGAATAGCCACCATGTGAGAGGGTGGAACTTGTAGTAGGTTGCTACTCTGGCAGTTGAAGAATCAGAACAGAGTGGGTTAGCTGACCAACAAGAGCACATTGGGCTCAGAGTGTGGTGGGGGGGAGTGTTTCAGACAGTGGGTGAATAAAGACGTACAGTATGAGAAAAATACTGACACGTGTTGTGAAAACAGACACGTGTAAATCTCTCTTGTATTTTTCACTTAAAGGGGAATTCTACACATTTTGTATGTTGTATTCTGTAAAACTAAATCCCTGAGATGTAAATAATGTAATTTAGAGTCGTCCGATGTGAGGTAGCTATTTGTAGAGAACTCACACTACTTGTGGAAGAAGTAAGGATGTTGCATTTGTGATGTCTACAGTGTGGGCTCTCAACCTTTTTTTCCGCTCCAAGGCCCACCTGATAGAGGCCCACCAACTACAGGGTAGCAGGTAAAATACAATTGTTCCAAGAAATGGTTTAAGAGAAATTGACTTCAAAATCAAATAAGTGAGCTGCAAAAGTGCCATAATAAACCTCTCCATCAGTGTCTAGCCAGTGGCTACGTTGTCTTAAAATGAAGATGTGTAATTGCTGTTAATGGTTTTAATTGCACATGTGCACATTAATACACTAAAATATACATAATATTTTATATAATTCTACTTAATATAACAGTAATATGGTTATATATGATGTGTGTGGCCAATTACAAGCGATTGCCTCCAATTAAGTACAGTCCCATGGACCACTAAAGGGTGCTACATGGCCCACTGGTGGTCCACAGACGCCAGGTTGAAAAAGCCCGATTTACAGTAGAAATAGAGCCATTTTATTTACTACCCAAAATCGCCAGTGAACTATTTAAACCACATCATTTTACATGTTAACAGTTATCTTTTGGTGCTATTTGCCTGTCAGCTATGTGTATACCTTAAAAGAAGCTAAATTCACTAATTAGAAGGGGCGTCTGGACCTTGCTATGCAATTTGAATACGATGTGATATTGATGATACGCCTATTTAAATAAATACATCAAATCAAGAAATATATTGATAGAGAATTTTAATCTTTTATTCTTTACAGCTGGGCTGCTTTTTGAAGAAGGCACAAGACAATCAGGACAGAGAACACCCACACAAATGAGTCTTAACAGCTCAGAAACAGCCTGTTTGAGAATAAAGAGCGGATGGAAAGCGGTCATGTAAAATAAATATGATATATTTTCACACTACATACATGTGCTTCAGCATGTTTCTATAATAATAGTAGAATAGAATAGAATGCTAAGAGCATAGTAATTCTGAAACTTAAATCATTTAATGTTGTGGCATGGTGGTTGTAAACCTGTTACAATGACAAGAAATGGTAAGAGAAAGAAATAAAGAAGAAAAAACCACCCTCAATCTACTAGGGATTACACCTTCATGATGCCACCAAGACCTATCTTGAAATTTAAATGAGAAAAAGCACATTATTCTCTTTAACCGGAAGGAATTCTAATTCATTTAAATTCACAAATGGGAGAATTAGTTTTGAATGGAATAGCAACTGTTCTGATCCTGGTGCCTTTAAAACACTAAAGACATCCTTTGCAACCCCTGCAAGATCTAACTAAAGCTGTCTACCCTATTTCACTTATTAATATACACATGTTTTTACAGAAGGTAAACATTTTGTCTTCTGCCTACATGACTATCTCACATATTTTTTGATATTTGCCTCCATCAGTCTAACCTGAAAGGATGCTGACCTTCATTTCCTTACAGTACTTCTTAGTATCTGCCATTTGTTAAGTTTTGCTTTCGTTTTTTGATCATTTCTTGAAGACATTAACATGCCACATGGCATTATCCGACTGTTGTTATGTGTCCACAAGTCATTTACAGTTAACTGGTAAAGTTACACCTAACCCCCATGTGACCTGCAGTTAATTCTCCACTTGTTTTATTGAGTCAATATATTACAGATATAAACACATGCAAATGTTCGGCCACCCCAGCTAAATTATATTGTGGCATGAAAGAGAAAGTAAAGTAGATTAATTTACAAATAGAGGGGGAAACTAGATAGGTAGGATATTAGATTAGATTAGATTAAACTTTATTGTCATTGTGCAGAGTACAGGTACAAAGCCAATGAAATGCAGTTAGCATCCAACCAGAAGTGCGAAATACATCACAGAATGTGAGATAAGGGGGTGGTATATAAAATAGAATATAATTTACTATACATATATACAGTAATGAGTGAAATGCAAGATTGCACCGAGCAGTATATGATGAGCAAGTTGTAACAGTGTAAGCAATAATTACAGATATAAATAGTGCAATATGAACAGAATTGCGAATATAAATAGAACTGTACAGGTATGAAATCTCAAAAAAAGATGTGCAGAATGAATAGTGCAAAAGTAATAGTATAGTGCAGTGCAGTGAGTGCCAATATGTGGCTAAAGTGACGGTGTAGAGTTCAGCAGGGTCACAGCCTCAGGAAAGAAGCTCTTCCTGAGTCTGTTGGTGCAGGAGCGAAGGCTCCTGTAATGCCTGCTGGGTGGAAGGAGGGTAAAAAGTTCGTGGTTAGGGTGAGAAGGGTCCTTGATGATGCTTCTCGCCCTGCTCAGGCAGCGCTTGATGCGCTGGGCAGTTTTCACCACCCGCTGAATCGCTTCACGGTTCGATGCCGAGCAGCTGCCGTACCACACTGAGATGCAGTTTGTGAGTATGCTCTCAATGGTACAGCGGTAGAAGTCCACCAGTATCCTGGGACACAGGTAAGCTTTCTTAAGGCTCCGTAAGAAGTAAAGACGCTGCTGCGCCTTTTTGACCATGGTGGAGGAGTTCAGTGACCAGGTGAGATCCTCCGAAATGTGGACGCCAAGGAACTTGAAGTTGGACACACATTCTACCTCAGATATATATAGTGTATCTTTCATGCTTCCAGGGTGCTACTGTACTCTGAAAAAAGATCTTACAAACCTGATATAACTTACTTTGAGTTTCCACTTTTCACAGTTTCCATAAAATCCACAACTAGTTTTATTGCTACCGGATTTATAGTACCAAGTCCCTTTCTGGACTATTTGCCATATAGCAACCTGGCCTCAGCCAGTACATCTAGTATGGTTACCCCTAAAAGTAACCAAATGCACTATTTAGAAGGGATGCCTGGACACTTCGGACAGTATAACATTGCTGTAGTTGACACCATCCTTGGGCATGTATATCTATTTGTGACTTTCGTTTCTGTGCATATGGTCATAAAAATAGATGATCTATTCTCATGCACTTTGATGACTTCTATAATTAGCTGTAGTGCCAGCAGGCTACTGGTCCAGTTCAATATATCTCAATATGAAAGTGAAAGAAACTGGAGTTTGGAGTGTTTCAGTTTGGAATGCTTTTTAATGGAGGTGCAATACAGGGCACAATGCAGTCAATCAGAGCAGAGAACATTTACAAACATGTATAATAAACGACCAGTAACACAATCAGTTGGTTTAATTGTAAGAGATAAACACTAACATTAAAAGTGGACTGTAGGATTTGGGCTGTTTAATATGTAGATTTTAGCTCACGTGTGGCTACAGCGTGCTTTTTCTTTCATTTTGTTTAGGCTAGGCAAATAGGAAATGGCATAGTAATACTGAACTACATTAGTTGTAGTTCAGTATTACTACAACTAATACTGTAGCATAAGTCCCAAACCTGTTAAAATGGCAAAAAAGACAAGAACAACAAATGAAAGGCAGTTATGACCACTGTCCTGACAAATACCAGTTTCAACAAGCAATATCTAAAAAAAACTGTTTACGCCATTGAGTATGTTGTTGAACATATTTGTATGATATTTGCCTCTGTCAGACTAACTTTAAGCGATGCTCCACATTTCTCTCTTAAACATCTGATCTGTTTTTAGTATCTGCCATTTGTTAAGTTTTGCTTTTGTTTTTTTGATATTTCTTGAAGCCATAAACATAACACATGCCATTATCCGACTACTAAAGTTACACCCAAACCCCCATGTGATAACAGTTAATTCTCCACTAATTTTATTGAGGTAACATATTACAGATATAAACTCATGCAAACGGTCGGACACTCCAGCTAAATTATATTGTGGCATGAAAGAGAAAGTTGAGTCAGGAAGTGTGATTATTTCTGCTCATGTTCTACTCAAGGAAAGTTCTTATTCAACCAAGTAGAAATGGCCATCTAAATACAACAAGAACAGTGGGAGGGTACCCTCCACCTCCACAACTTCACTCTAAGGTGGACAATAACTCAAATTAAATGACCCATGTGTGCACAGCAATGGCAAGCCAGCAGGAGTGGAAGAGGTCTTTGACTGAGTGATGTGGCTCTGAGGCTACATCAGCATAGTGTAAGGCCTCTGATTGACACAGTGGTTTTAGACTTGAGCTATAACAGAGTTGCTGTATAGCTCTTATGACACTCTAAACCAGCAGAAGTAGCTGCCATCGTGCCTGTACTGTGATCCAGATCTGAAAACCCCTCTGGCCATTTGTGGAATAATCAAAAGCCCACAGAACATAATGATTTCTCTCAGAAGTGGGGAAAGAGTCCAGGACCTTCATGGCAACTCTTTCCAAGAGTGCTTTGTGTTGGAAGGACTGCCCATGCTGAATTGACAAATGCCAGTTTTAAGAAGCAAGATTTAAATAAAGCTGTTTACCCTTTTGCATATGTTGTTGAACATTCTGCCCTCGGGCTTCATGGTTCAGTCACATATTTGCCTTGCATTTGTTAAGTTTTGCTTTTGTTTTCAGGTTGTCCTTGAAACTATAAATGTGCCACACAAAGTTATCTGACTGCTGGTACATGTCCACCACAGCCACCATCCAGACCACACCTGAAGCTTGTCACCTAGAGTACCTACAGTAATACAGTAAAGCTTAGATCATTAAAATAAGCAAAATTAAGACCAGTGGGTCTTTCAAAGCAGATATGCAATGCAATGAACTAAAATGTAATATCTTACATTATTTGGAATGTATAACATGAGAGTATTAGTCAGACAAAGTGTTAGAAAAGTTCCTACTGTCAGACTAAAATTAATATTTGTTTAATTAATTAAAATTAATAATTCTAAAAGATATTACATCATCAGTAAAGTGCAGAAATGTATAGATTTTGGGAAATTATATAGGTTTGGTATATTTAACAGAATTTTATTTCATGTAGGGCAGCACAATATATTGCTTTTTTTGTTGCTGATTCTGTTGACCTTCTGGGTGGTCTTTGTCCTTCTTCAGTGGCATTCCAGTTTTGATCTATTTGTGTAATTCCTGTAATAATCAACATTGTGTGTTTAAGTATTGCATCTATATATATGGGTAAAAAGTTCGATTAACACCTAACAGCCACACATTCCGTTCTGTCTCCACTTTATTCACCACCACAAGTTTTATATGACAAGTTTTTCTTAACATTAACACAAGAAAAGAGAATAGCGGAGGTTGTGTCTGCAGTATCCAAGATTATTAAGTGCAGAAGTAACATGTGAAAGCAACTTTTTACCCTGTAGAAAAATTTAGTGTCATTATGCCTTTTATAGTGAAGTATATCCTGTCTGTCACTGCATAAATCAACAGAAATAGAGGATCAAAGTTAGGACACTTTTGGAGTTCATGCTAAAGTTAGGACAGTATTTAAAAGTTAAGTGTAAGGATGTTTGTGTAATACCTTTTTCTCATTTGCAGTTAATGGATAAGATGATGGGCAGTTAACTGATAATGAACTGTTGTTCTGTAACAGCTACTCTCCTAATACAATTCTAACTAATGCTGATATCGTGATAAGCCGCCTTTTTTAAGGTAAGCAAAGTGCATTATTAATATCATGGCATGTTATATTACTGGCAATAGCTAGGATGAATAGGAAAGTACTATGTAAATATTGTGATGGAATGGTGAGTCAAGCAGTGAGTTAAACTCCCTAATTTTCCTCCCAAAACACTTCAGAAGAACAAAACTGTAGCTATAAAGTTCAATTCCTATCGTTTCTTTTTGTTTTTCAATGCAGATGCACTTCACTACATAATCACCCTAATCATTCTAGAACGATTCATTCTTTACAAATAAAGGTCTTCAAGTCACCAGACACTTAACTATAGCCAATCAAGCCTGTTGACTGCTACTACAGAGTGTAAGGGCTGTGACTTGTTCTCTGAGTGAAGTGTATGTCTTCATCCCAGCAATGATAACTAGTTGCCAGGTTTTGCTTTCGTTTCTGTGTAGCTGTTGGGCTATGACGTCAGACATTTCAGATGTTTACCTGGCAAAGCAGGTGTGTCTCTCTATATAACATGCTCTTACTGGTTTACTGACACGGATCTGCAAAGTCTTTCAAAAGAGCAGTTTGATCTTCCAGGCCTCTGGGCATCGTTAAAATGGGCATAAAGAGCTTTATCATATTATACTGTTGCGTGGTCTGGGTCTTGGGGCACGAGTTCCACTCATCCACAGGTAACGTAATGTTTTTCTCTCTTTTCTCTACGTTTTTACTCTTTTAAACATTGCTTAATTCCTCTAAAGCCAGAGCTGTAACACATTTTAGACTTGGACTTTAGACTGAAATCTTTTTGCGTAAAACTTGATTAGTTGGCTTTATTAAGAAACCATTAAACAAAAAAAAGAAAATGCCACATGTCCAGGGAACTACGTTAGCAACTTACATAGTTGGAACGACACAGCTGCGACGCAAATGTTTCCCAAAACCATGGTTCAAACTATGGAGGTAACCACGCTGGTAACTTACATAGTCCGAACCATCGTTAAGCGACACAGGTGTTTCCCAAAACCGTAGTTCCACCGAACGTTCGCAAACACTGTCGTTAAGTTGAGTAGTTGGAACTACAGCTGTAGACCTGTGGTTAGAAGCTTAGTTCTTGGTGACCGCGTCATCGATGACGCAGGATGCCAGGTACCGTGTCAGTAAGCTGAAAATTTACATGAAATCCCAGGTACCAACATTTATACTGTCAAATTCTTTGAACGTGTAGTTCCCAACACCCATCTCAGTGTATTTCTCTGTTTATACTTACAGCTGCATTCTTTAAATAATGTCGCTATAATCCATGTGTGTGTGTTAGCTGTGTACCGTTAGACAGGCTTTGCTTTTCCAGCATTATTTCACTCTCAGGTGTTTCTGTGGTATCACAGGTAGAGCAGGAGGTGGGTAAATAGGCTACATGTTGCTGGTCCCCGTTCAAGACATGTTAGGTTGTAGCGTAAATCGTTTAAGCAAATATAGCCCTAGTATTAACACCCAGTCATCACTTAACACCTTTTAATACCCCATCATGTGTTCTGTTTTAGACCTGAGGTTTTAGAACTAGGAGTGACCATTATGAAATAAACTAATAAAAATGTGCGTTTTAACAGAAGGAACAGGAGAGACAAATTCTGATTAAAGGGTTAACAGCTGTTGTTTCCTGATTACTGTGTTGTGGTTTTGTGTATTTCTCAGCTTGTCTTAGAATAGCTTATTGAAACAACATGACATTATAGCTACACGTTGGGGTATAGTAATCAAAATCTAGTAGTCCAAGAAAAATTTAAAATCTTTTATTTCCAATTTACTGAAGGAGCCCCAACATGGCTCTGTAAACAGATACATTATACACCTTCCACGACTACGCTCAGAATTGCTAAACTAAGTTTGGCAAAGCTTCGCAAAGTGTGAGTGTTTGAGAGTGGCTTAAATACAGGAAGTAATCGGATACAGCTGAGGTTAAAACTCGGGCGATCTAGAGCGAATCACAGAGTCCAACTGGGGGTGCATAGACATGACGTCATCGAGCGTGGCCCTCTGGGAAGTGGAGTCCTGAAGAGCGGAGAAGCCGGGGAGACGCGGAGGCGTGACATAAATCTACACATTAATTTCTGATAAATTCACATATAAAATGCTTTCACTTACTATATTCATCTTCCTACATTGGTATAAGCCTTAACACTATGCATGCACTAATGCAGAAAGAATAGAAAGATGTGTGTGATGAGTAATTGGGCAGGAGAAAATCAATTACTCTTATATTAATAACCTAATTCATTTGTGGCTGCTCAGTGAAGCACATTCTGAATAATTGCTCTTTATTAAATGCCTAAATTACTGTAAGATCCTACAGCCATAGTGGTCTGTGTTACCAATTAATTCATATATGCTTTCATTGTTTTTAGATCGAATGGCCACACTCCAAGTATTGGAGCAAAACCTTCTAAAGAGCTTCAGTCACTTCATTGAAGAGGAAGCGGCGTATCTGGAGCAACTGAGAGAGTAATGTTATTTACTAGGCCTCTTTATTTTGCTTGTTCTGGTGGTGGAGCAACTACCACTTCAAGCATTTTGTTATGACCATCTTTATATTCCCTTTTTGAACGAATCATGGCCTTGTGTATTGTAAGCCTTTACATAATTTTCTAAAATGTAGAAATGTGATAGTCAGCAGTTTAAACTGCAAAAGTTTGTATGTGGACTCACATTTTACTTCCATGGGCTCACTGATTACTTTCATATCACTGAGTAATTCATAGATTCACAGATTTTGAATAATAGATCACAAGATAAATATCTAAATAATAAGTCTAGGTTTTGATGGGCTTAATGATATTTCAAAAACAGTATTTAAGAGATAAATAGTCTACGGTAGAGTTTAGATGTGATGACTCTAAACTAAATAAAATAAATGTTTATTCTTTATCTTTACAATTTGGTCTTATCTTTTAGGTATTCTTCTATTGATAATTGTAGAATCATATGGTGGATGTGTATGTTTATACAGTGTTCAGCTGGACCTGGAAATCCGGTTCTACTTTGAGAGAACTGAGACAGAGCTGAGTGACCCAGTGGCTGCTTACAGGTTAATGTGGAGACTGAGAGATGCATGGGATATTATCTTTGAGAGCACTAAACTGAGTCCTATCTGGGGTAAGGTCTTGTAACTTTAGTGTTCGAGTCTAGAACCTATCATAGATATACTGCAGTGTAGCCTGACATTAATTCAATGTTATGGAAAATGTTAAGCTAAGCAAATGTACCCAGATCAATACAAACTACACATTTGTGTAACTGTTCCTTTTAAGATGAGTGTATGACACAACTACAATTAACAAACAGTACCACCTACAACAAATGTCTCTGTGTACCACAGAAACTGTCAAATGTTAATTAGGCTTTAACCATTAAATCAAGCTCTCTTGTAAAATAGATGTATCAGTACAATTTGAACCTCAACAAACTTCAACGTTTGATTTTCCATCACGCTGTTCCTTTAACTAATACATGGAACTTCTGCATCTAAAATGATTCAGGTTATCAGGAACAGTTGAAAAAGGAGTCACATCAGTTTCCTGATCAGGAAGATATAGATGGAGCTGCTAATCGCATAATTCAACTAAAGCAGATCTACAATCTCTACCCACAGGACATCTGGATCACTACATATCCTGAAACAGGTCAGGACTTTAGGTTTTCACAATTTTGACTTTGATTTAGAGACTAGATCAGTCTGCTAGATCAGTCATGTCCTAGAACATGACATTTTATTGACTTAAAGGAGCTATATGTAAGCTGACACAATTTGCTCAAACTAGTTTTCCACAAGTTCAGCAGTGGGCATTGCTTCTTCATCTACTCAAGGAATAAGGGCAAGTTGACCTTTACAGTGACTCACTATCTCTTCTTCAGGTACAAAGTGGTATTATAAGACCGTACAGGGCTAGCATGCTAATTTAAGTAAAAGCTTTACAACATGATACTCAAATGTCTTTAAACATATGGGCATTTGCAATGTTTTAAACCAAATATCTTACATATTGAATATGTCACCTTACATAGTGCTTCTTTAAGATAAACACGAAGCCTGATTACACATTGCATTAATTAACCTTTGTTTTATGTCCAAGTCCTGTTTTCTGTTTACATCTTTCATTTACGTGTGCCCAGATGAGATCTGATTTTGCTTTTGTTTATTTTTCTGTTATGATATGAGCTGACAAGTTTGTCTTTGTTACTGCTATCATTGTCCAGTAATATGAGTCAAACGAATTCATTTGTGCCTGCTTAATGAATCATTATATCCTGATTTACTGGTTTTCACTAAATGCCTTAATTACTGTAAGCTCCTACAGCCCTGATGTACAGTGTTACCTATTAATTCATATATGCTTTCATTGTTTTCTTAGATCGAATGGCCACGCTAAAAGTAATGGAGCAAAACCTTGTAGACAACTTTATTGACTTCATTACCGAGGAAGCGGCATATCTGGAGAAACTGAGAAGGTAGCTTTTTTCCCTAGAACCTGCTTATTCTGCTGTATCTGGTGGTTTGCAACTGTCATGCTTCTGTGTTTCCCCGCTACCTCAGATCTTACAAACTCCATCTCCCAGAACCCACCGCCTGATGACGTCAACGTCACATGTCCGCAATCCTCCAGTGACATCCTGTTTTATCGTTGCCCCAGTCACTTTGCAAAATATTGCCACTCCCGTAGCGTACTAAGAGCTCTCTCTCTCTCTCTCTCTCTCTCTCTCTCTCTCTCTCTCTCTCTCTCTCTCTCTCTCTCTCTCTCTCTCTCTCTCTCTCTCTCTCTCTCTCTCTCTCTCTCTCTCTCTCTCTCTCTCTCTTTCTTTCTTTCTTTCTTTCTTTCTGCCTTCCTGCTGACCACTTTGCCTACCATTTTTCCCTGCCACTGTTGTCTTTGATGTATAAACATGTGTATGTTTATACAGTGTTCAGCATGACCTGGAAATCCGGAAAAACATTGAGAGAACTGAGCCAGAGCTGAGTGACCCAGTGGCTGCTTACAGGTTAATGTGGAGACTGAGAGATGCATGGGAAACTATCTTTGAGAGCATTAAACTGAGTCCTATCTGGGGTAAGGTCTTGTAACTTTAGCGTTCAAGTCTAGAACCTATCATGTATTTACATAGATATTCAATGTTATGGAAAATGTTAAGCTAAGCAAATGTACCCAGATCAATACAAACTACACATTTGTGTAACTGTTCCTATTAAGATGAGTGTATGACACATCTCCAATTAACAAACAGCACCACTACAACGAATGTTCACCATTAACTCAAGCTCTCTTGTAAAATAGATGTATCAGTACAATTTGAACCTCAACAAACTTCAACATTTGATTTTCCATCACGCTGTTCCTTTAACTGATACATGGAACTTCTGCATCTAAAATGATTCAGGTTATCAGGAACAGTTGAAAAAAGAGTCACATCACCTTCCAGATCAGGTAGATATAGATGGAGTTGCTCATGGCATAATTCAACTACAGCGGATCTGCAATCTCTACCCACAGGATATCTGGATCACTAAAGTTCCTGAAACAGGTCAGCACTTTAGGTTTTCACAATTTTTGACATTGATTTAGAGTCTGTCAAACAGATATAGCTAGATTAGTCATATCCTAGCACATCACATTTTATTGACTTAAAGGAGCTATATGTAAAGTGACACAATCTTTAGAATTAATTTTCTACTAATTCAGCATCAAACTTCATCTCTTTCTTTGCCAAGATATCTGCCATGGTGGCAAGCATTACTAATGTTAAATCTTTTTTGGTGCAATTTTTGGTGCAAATTTTTAAATTACGTTTTTAGGTGACTCATTTTTGTCCAGTGAGTTTGTATGTATACTTACATAGCATACTTGAGTATCTGTTTACCTGCTATTGCACAGAATTGCACAATATTGTCATTAGCTGTCAAACTGCATTCTGTACATCCGTTCTGCTTCTATGCCATAACTACAAATGCACACAGACTGTGCAGCTGCTTGTTTATCTCTGCATATGACAAACTCTTGAATCTTGAATCTGGAAAGTGGTAAAGGTGCATTGTGTAACGTTTAGATGGATCTGTTATCAGAAATGGAATGGAGCAAAAACAAAACTGTTTTTAATTAGAAAATAAAAAACTCCAAATTGTACAGATTTTGTTAGAGTTGTGCACTGATTACTTAGAAGAATCATTGGTTGCTTCTGGTTCTGGATAAACATTTTGTGTTGTGGGAAGTTACTTATACGTATAAGTTACTTAAAACTTAATTATTATTTATTACAAGCAGATTAAAGTTTTGCTGTCATAGACTCAAAAATGTGAAGAAGCAGAACAAAAACATAGGTTCTGCTACAGGCTTGGAAAGGGAGGGGTATTCAGTTCATTCTGCAACCTCGCTGCTAGATGCAATTAAATATTATACCCTGCACCTTCAACATATTGCATTGAAAATCATTTTTGACATGCAAACCATTCCCATCAAACTCATCTAATATGCTAATTTGGTGTTACAGCAGAAGATGACAGTGGTAGTATATATAATTACATTAATCCTTCAGTCATGTGAAGGTAAGGCATGTCAAAAAATGTGGTGCTAATATGATCATGATTAATATTCGACAGGCAGAGTAGATCTTAACCTGGATGAAATCTTCCATTTGGGGAGAATGGCATACGAGCTGAAAAACTTCCAGCATGCCTTTCTTTGGTTCAACCGGAGTTTCATTCACAATCTGGAATGTGAAAACAAGAGGCGTTTTACAAAGTCTGAGTTGTTTGAGTACCTTGGCTCATCTGCCTACGAATTTGGAAGTCTACTTCATGCAATCCACTACACCAAGGAGCTTTTAAATCTAGGTAAGTGCCATTTACAGATGCAGAGCTAAATGGTGTCAGAAAAATCTATTCCAAGTAACCATGCTCAATTTCTATGTGTGTCTATGTCAAGTCTGAGTCTGTATCTATTCATTCCCATTTTAGATCCCACCAACCTGGAAGCAAGACATCGCCTAGATTATTATGAAAGCAAACGTGCTTCACACATCTCATATCCTGACATACTCACGCTAGAGAAAACCTCAAGCAGGACCTATGAGGCTCTGTGCAGGGGAGAGGCAGTCAAGATGGCAAGTTACAAACATTTCAGATTATAAGATGTCCTATGGATCCTTTAAAAGGCTTCAAATAGACATCATAACCTTTTGGTTATTAAATGTTTGCAAATCTTAAATGTCTGCAGTGTGGAACTACTTTAAGGTGGACAACTGAGACTCATAGCCTCTGCTGTGCTTGTATTTGTAATCAATTGTTGTAATCAATCATTCTTAACACTGGCATGTTGACAGCAGTTCAGTGGTCAGAAAACACTGATGAGCTTAAAAGTGATAACACAGTCATTAACATATTCAAAAGAAACAGTAAATGACATGGGCAATATTCATTTAGCTACACATACAGGAGCAGTGTGTCTCAGTACACACTGTAGAAGTTGTAGAAGTTCCTAATGGTGTCATCCAGACCATGCAGCTTGAATATTTTCACATGCAGATTTTGTGGTGGAGGTGGAGTGACACTAGGCCTTTTGGATGTCTGACAAACCATCTTTCGAGACACTGACGTAGTGTTTAGGGCAGCAGTAACAGTAACATAACATAATAGTGCTGGCACTAACAGGATGAATCACTGCTCGCTGAATGCTCATAATCATGGCTGTTGGGCCAATCAGATACAGAGAAAAGGCCTGTCCTTGCTTACGTCACATGCACTGGATCATTTCCATGTCTCATGTCAGTGTCAAACCTTCCTATCAAGTTTTGATTCCTTCCTTCTTTTTTTATGATGAGTATATAATACAAGACATAGTTTGTGTGTGTTATTATGAGATGTAAATTTGTGCTTTGGTGAGGTATAAACAAGCACTGAATTTGATTAAAAATGGCATGGACCAAAATAATTAAGTCATAATAAATTTGACTGGTAAAACATTTGGAACATATTAGAAAAGTTTGGGAATAGTTAGTTCAGTCCTTGTCTTGACTTTGTTTTGAGTTGTTGATAAAGTGCTAATGAGGTAAAGAAAGTTTAAAAGTTTACAATGCTGTATTAAAGTTATACCCTTGCATATGCTATAGTGATGTTGAAGTTTAACATGTTGCTTATTCATGAATTCTTTTTTTCATTAGAAGTCCAGAAGAAAAAGGCAGTTGACCTGTAGATACAGCACGGTTGGAGGCAACCCCAGGCTCATGTACACTCCAGTCAAGGAGGAAGAGGAGTGGGATGAGCCACAGATCATGAGATATCACAATGTTGTCTCAGACACAGAGATAGAGCTTCTGAAAAACCTCTCAAGGCCTTTAGTAAGCCATAATGTATAGTCACACAATTAATATTTTAACCTGTGTCTTAAACAAGAGTCAATCAACGTACATCAGCTTATACGTAATCAATTACCATCCCAAGTAACAAGAAAAACTGCTAATGATAGAAATGATATTTTAGCAAGTAATGTTTTATTTCTGATTGCTAAGAAAATAGGGGGGTGTATCCAGCACTCATTTGGTGGAGGGCAGAAAACCCACCAATCTTGATTTTAGGAATTTGCCCATGTGAAAATTGCATATTAAATACCAACTAGTAAAATATGAACATGGGAGAATTTAACTTGTAAGATCATTCATTGCAAATAAAAGAAAGACAGAAATATTAAATCTGCTTGCAATTAAATTAATTTAAGCATCTGTTAATTTAATATTTGAATTTTAAACTTTCAAGCAGCACTGTAAACCAAACGTTCTGCTTATTACAGAAAAAACCTAGCATAGTCAAAACAGATCAAAAACAGGTTCAAAACTAGAGAAAACAATAGCCAAAGCCAAAGGGACATCCATAGAAAAAAACAGTCAACAGTTCAAAACACAAATTCAAAACAGCCAGTGAAACAATGTAAAAGGGCAAACATGAAAAGAGAAGACAAATAAAAATACACTGAAAATAGTCCATGCATAACAATACTTTACAAAGAACAAAACTGAGGACAGTGGTTAAAATACTCTCTACATGGTTACCAAAACAGGAACCAGGTGTAAGTGGTTAGAATTCAGGTGAAGAGGAACGCTATTGGTTTATAGTGATGATTTAGAGGACAGGTGATTTACTGCTGGCTCACAAGAAATTGAGTTTTTAGGTCAGTTTAGAGACTCAACAGAGCCACCAGCTGAAATAGGAGGTGTCCTCAGCAGGGGCCATAAGTAACCATTTCACATCAAATCCATTAAAATTATTTTTTACATTCTGTCATTTGTTGAATATCCCTTTTAAGCAAATCAGATTCATCAAACTTATATGATGTACACTGACATACCAATGGTCATGACCTGTACATCCACAGCAGGATGTTAATTGATTATGAAATGGTGTTACCTCAGGGGATGGCTTGAGGCTTGGGAAGGCCCACACAAGTCGAAGTTGTGAGTATGTTATCCAGTGAGGTCAAGTGAGGGTGTACACTGGTCAGTGTGCTCATGGCAAGGTGATGTGATTATCACAGTTCAAACGGTGATAATAGCTCAGAGACATGATTGTGCCAGATGAATGTCACATTCCATTTTTTGAGTTGTATATAACATTCCTTGACCACAATGTCACATGGATAGAAAGCATTTTCACCCACAGTAGACAACGCAGTGACTGGCCACGGGTGTTTAATGATAGTGACCCATGGTAGTGAAGCCATGGTCCCCTTTTGCCAACCAGGCATTGTGCAGGTGGTGGTTCCATACTGGTGTACGATGTGGCATGGCATGGGTTGGGTCCACTGCTCTGCTTAAACACACTTTGTTTCACTGCTTGGTGACCATTTGCAACCCCAAGTTGTAATGGTTTGAGGTGCACTCTGGAGAGCTCCGACAAATGGTGTGCCCTGCACATTCCCCTGACATGAGCCCAGTCAAGCCATTCCACTGTAATGCCTTGCTCAAACTCCAATGATTCACACCTCCTTGCCATCAGCATGCCCGCCAGTGTTCAACTTCACTCACAAGATAACATCTTCTACAGGTATGGGAGTTCCCAAGCTCCAAGCCATCCCCTGAGGTAACAACACTCCATAATGAATTTACATCCTGCTATACCATTACTTTTGTTATGTCAGCGTAAATGTACTGAACTTGCATGTGAATGGCATTTTTACTTCTTATCCTCACTACTTTTCTCTTTCCGAAGCTTAAAAGGTCTAAAGTTATTTACGATGAGGGACTGGGTGAATCATATGACCGTGTGTCACAAAGGTTAGTCTTTGTTTCATTTTCATTTTAAATGACTGAAACTAACAATAAGAATAAACAACAATAAGAATAAGATTTTTTTATGTGTGTAGCTGCATGCAGTTAACTGCCAACCCCAGTTGGTGATGAACTACAGATAACATGACACATGACAGCAGCCACAATCTCAGTTCATTTCATGAGTGGATGCATGTGTGTTTCATGTTTCAGCACATGGATCAATGAGGAGCATGACCCTGTTGTGTCACGGATCACTCAGAGACTGTCTGATATAACAGGCATGGATATGGAGTCAGCAGAGATAATGAAGGTGCCATCAGTTGCCCATAAGTGATCACCAGCTGTCTAGCATTTACACACAATCACAAATGATCTTCACAATCATCTTCACTTTAATGTTACAGCACAATAGCATGTTTCATATTTAATTCAATAAAAATGAACGTATTTCATGTAATATGATTTGTTTCAGGTCTTGAATTATGGAATTAGTGGATATTTTGAACCACATTATGATGCTCTGGTAAGAAGGACAGTTGGTAACTTGATAAACAGTAATAACAGCAATGTCCTCTGTTCACTAAAGAGTTTTTTTTGGGGGGGGGGGGGGGGTTCCTAAAATAGGGAATGGAGAAATTCAATTCTCAAGGAGACAGGATTGCGACCATCATTATCTATGTAAGGATACATGTTTGGTATCTCCATATAGAACCTGCTTTAGGTTGTTTTCTTGTGCACTCCTAGAACTGTGAATCTGTTGCTCATGAAAATGTTCCCTTGTCCTTTACAGATGAGTGATGTGAGCATTGGAGGGGCCACTGTGTTTCCTAAGATAGGGGCTTCACTGAAGCCTCAGAAGGTATGTTACGCATTATAAGCAAATTGTCCTTATGCTAGGTCAGTAGCAGTGCTTCCAGTGCAAGTGCTAAATGTTTTATTTATAACTGAGAAGTTAAAGCAGGTTGCATGTGCAGAGAGGCTTTATTTCAGGCAGTCCAATTTTCAGAGTCCTTAAAACAGGAGTGTCAATTCACAGGGTCAGTCCACAAGAATAATAAACACAAAAGATCCAGTCTTAGTATTAACTACATTGTAAGCTACACAGAGACTTTGCCAACACATATGGAAACCAAAATGGTATATGCAGGTGTCTTAAAGAGTCCTGTATCAGCTGTAGATATTTAGAATACACAAAAACCATCAAACCACTTACCATTCTGGCTTGTGTGGGGTCCTGGAGCCTATACCAGCGCTAACCCAGGCAGGAAAAAACCTAGACAGGCCGACAGTCTATTGCAGGGCAGACACACACACTTACATCTAGAACCACTTTAGCATTTCCAGTCAACCTGCATATTTTTGGACTTGGGGAGGAAACTAGAACAACCGAAGGAAACCCACACAGACATGAGGTGAACATGCAAACTCCAGACAAAAAGGACCCTGGCGAGTAACAACACTGCTGCCCACTGTGCCACCAAGCCGACCTGATTCATTTTTATGCATTCCATACATTAATATTTGTTATTGTTTCTTTGCTATCGTTTTTTTTTTTTTTTTTTAAGCAAGAGAGAGAGAGTGTGTGGAATATCTGCAGTGAAGATGTTGGGAATGAATGCGGAATAGAATGTGGAACAGAATCTACAGCATCTAATGTCTGTAAAAGATATAAGATCTCTTAAACCCTTGAGAATTGCTCTATGATATTTTAACAAAAAGTTATTGGCATAAATTGTGTTTTTAAAAGTGTTGTTTTTTTTCAAGTAACCACCCATTTGAAGTGTCATTTTTTAAATAGATAAATCCTTTTGTTATTTCATTGGCAGCGTCTCAGCGCTTAGAATTGGCAGATATTTTTTACCAGCATTTGATTTATATTTGTTTATTTTGCAGCACAGTGGGTCTTGTGAGCAGTCCACTGGGCCCTGTACATTTCTCATGTATTAATATTTTTCCAAAAAACACAAAAGCTGATGTAACAGGTCTATGGGATCTGTGCTACCAGTGACATTTTCTTTCCAGGGTTCTGCAGTGATGTGGTACAATCTCTTACGAAGTGGGCAATTGGATAGCCGCAGCCTGAATGCTGGATGCCCGGTCTTTCAAGGAAGCAAATGGGGTAAGTCTTATTTGCCTGTCAGTGCCAATACCGTTATGCTCATAATGTAAGACCAGGGCACTTTTGTGTGTCTGGGTTTGGTTAGATTAATTTCACTTGGATTTTTTTAGATTTCTGTTAAATTTCCTGTTAATTGTCTTTTCCAGTTGGTGTCATATGGGTGCATGAGAGAGGACAGGAATTCAGGAGACCATGCTCTCTGTCTGAGACAGAATGAAGACTCGGCTTATTCTTCAGCAACTGTCAATATCTGACCAAACAGAAGTGCAAATTCAATATATATGCAAACTATGATTTAATGTATTTGTGAAAGATTTATTAAACATGTCAATCAGGCCGAAATAGCACCCCAGGATTACCTCTGAGTTTATTGTTAAATAATGTATTAGTTCCATTGTGCTACTTGTATGTTAAAGACGTATGCAATACACTTTTGACCACCCCTTTAGTGGGTCATACTACTTTTGACTGTTGATGGCACTCAGGCTTTAGTCTCTCATTACATAGCCATCCATCATATTCATTGTGAAGAAAAAACATTTTTATTAATAGGCCCTTCTCACAAGAAACGTAAGTACATTAATGGCAGGTGAAACCAGTTCTAGCATACGTCCATGCTGATTAGATGTGAGTTGTTCAACCGAAAGTATAAGCTTTATGCCTACAAATGTTCTGTCTGTGGTCTGTATACATAACTAGGGCGGTGCCTTAGTGCTGCTTGGCTATAATGAAAAGCTTACTTTCACTTTCACTTTTTCACATTTCACATCTAGATGTTTCTCAGACATCACACACTGGCCAGGACAAGGTGTATTTTTTATTTGTGCTCATGAACTTCAAAAACATACATAAATAAGGCCGATTGATTTAGCCAAGTTCTTGGAGCGGCCCCCTGGAGGACTATGACGTGCTAATGCATAGATTATTTTTTCACAATACAGGTTTGTGTTTTTAGCAATGTAGTTCTTACAAGTATTACTAGGCAATAGTCTATTAATTTTATATCTCTATGAATATAAATCATTTTTACACTTTTTTATGCTCATGAGACTACACATTTTCTCAGTTTCTGAATTCAAATGTAATATAAAAAAACAGAAAAACATTTCGTCAAAAGCAGGCAGCTTTGTTGGCTCTAAGAAGGAACTAAACCACGAGTTTGTCAGACTAATGGATAAAATTCTGGTCATAGGTTGGCTGTTGCGATACGCCACTGGAAGTGTATCCCATCACATGTTCTCAAACACGCTAAAATGAAATTTCTGTGCTACACTAGGAAAAAAAATCTAGTTCTTTTAGAGCATGGGACTGCAAGGATTCTATATTAGTTACTGTCTGCAGGGTAAATAATATCAAAAGATTCAGAGAATTCAGTCAAATCTTTGCATTTGTAAAGGGCAAGGCTGAAAACCAAAAATAAATGCCTGTGACCTTTGACCTCTCCAAAAACACAGCATTAAAAAACAGATTTCTATGATTGTGATTGTGGCATGGGTTCAGGAATACTCAGTACACACAATCCATTACAGCATCCACATCAACTGCGTAGAGAAATTGCTGTCTAGGAGAAGTTTAAAGGTTGGCTAGCTAGAGTCCCTCGCCTAAAGGTTATGTATTTTAGAGATGGATTTGGGCACCCTTTAGCTCCAGCACATGTTCTACTGCAAGGTCCTATTATTGCATCGCCCAACCTAGTCTTAATAAAATGCCGCCAGCCTTTTTCAACTCAAGCTTGCATAAGTTGAAACTGTTAAAACCAGATTGGCTGATGTAACACAGTGGTAAACATGCTCCTGTCCTAGATTTGTAGAATGTGTTATAGGCATTGGAAAAAAAGGTCATTATTCAAAAACTAAAATATTGTGTTTTATGGCATTTGTGTCAATTAAATACAGGTCAAACTGTATTTCATAATAATCACTGTTTTCTGGTTACATTAGCATTACACATGTTGTCCCTTTTTTAGGATGTTAAACAAAGTAAAAGTTTAAAGTTAGTGTTTACAAATATTATGTTACTATTTTATTGTCATATCTAAGAACTATGATCACTTTACTTTCCAGTATTTAAGAGAGTGTCCATGATGTGAGAGAGTCTTATCTGCACTTTCAGATTCAAATTATGAAATTCTCCTAATGTGACACACATGACTTCTTAAGGGCTTTTGCTGGCATTTTGCATCACCTTGCAGTTTTTGTAAATGGATTCTCCATGATGAAACAGCACACTGTTTCAGTTCTGTAATCTGACTACTGCCTGCCTTTTAGTCATCTTTGAATACAGCTGTAATGTAAGTGGGACATAATTGGTTTGGGTGGGGTTGGAAACCAGTACAACGACAATACTTATACAAATGGCCTCATGCCAAAAATAGTCATGTAGCATGTAGCATACATGCTAAGTGGAAATGTGTAACATATACTCTTATAAACAAGAGTACCCAAAACAACCTGTTTCAGTTCCTCAAAGGACCTTACAATGAGTGGTTCATTAAAGGAGCAATATGTAAAATTTATATTTTAAATTTATCCCAGAACTAACTAACCTTATCAACAGAATGTGAAGAAATAATACTTTTGATGGTATGTCAATGAACATTCTCACAACCTTCACTGTCCACATCAGTAAACCATGTTCAGCCTCAAACCAATGAAGTACTATAAATAGAAACAAAACAAGAGTTATTAATATTGGTTTTGCTATCTACCACTGGTGATTCTTTTATGAAAGAAGCAAATAAAGCAATTAAGTTTAATTCTATAACTACAATGTTTCTTCCAGACTGGTAAGTGAACAGCTGTTAATGCTAACATTAAGGAAGAGGGACTGTGCATTTCTGGTGGACAGCACAGCTTTCTGGTTGTATAAGGGCCTCTGTTTGGAGTATGAATTTGGCAGGTGGCATGATTTTACACATTGGTCCTTAAAAAAAAACATTTTTGTAAATGAAAATGAGATGTTGTAAAGTTTTGGGCCAACTTTGCGTGGTCACTGACTAAAGTAGCTAGCAACCTGCAGCATTTTATATCTCATAATTCTGCCACAATATTTAAAACAAACATATCTGTAGAAAATTATTAGTTAAATAAAGTCTTGACAACAGCAACATTAAAGTTTAGCACTAGCTTGGTTATTTGCTAGCAGCCTACACCCACCTTTGCTTGTTTACTTTTACCCTGTTTTTTTTTTTTCTTTTTGTTTTTGGAAGCAGAGAGCATGTTCCACTGCCACTTTACTGCTATCAAGTACCGTTTATACCAGACCAAATCATGTAATGTAAATACAATAACTCTCTGGATGTTAACATATTGCAAAAAAGAAAAAAGAGAAACATTGTTTTTCAGGTACATTTCAAATGAAATAATCTATTCAAAATAATACATAACATTAAAATATACATAATACATAATATTAAAAAACACGTACTGACTCCTGCCAGTCAAGCCTAACTTTTCTTCCCTATACAGTGCACCTGTAGAAGTGTACAGAACCTTTAGATTATAAATAGGCTCCTTGAACTTCATTAAGATTCCTCTGAAGTGTGCTTGGAGTTTGTTTATCAGAGCCTCACTGTGCCCATGGACATGATGCCTGAGGTGTGGCTTGCTGAGAAACTACTTTGTATTCCTGTAAATCATGCCGGTTTGTATATGGCATCATCTCACCACTAACAATCAGGTTTTGCTTTTGTTTCTGAGTAGCTGTTGGGATGTGGTGTCAGTCAGCTGTCAGGTCAGCTGATGGGTATTTCCCCAGGTGTTCCTCTATAATACGCTTGGCTCTGCGCACTCCCAGCACATTGTCTGTATCTGCAGTCCTGTATCTAAGAACCGCTAGGATCTGACTTTACTGAAACAGACTGGAGAAGTCTTTCATGCTACTATATGAAATCAAAACTTCATATTTGATTTGAAATCTGAGCATCAGTAGAATGGGTACAAAGAACTTTATCATATTTTTCTGCTGTGTTGTCTGGGTCACTGGGCATGAATACTACTCATCCACAGGTAACGTTCAGGTCTCTTGCAGTTAAAGAATTGTGTGTGCTTTATTATGGGCTACTTCAGCTCTAGTTTTAGAGTCTAAGATAAATAGGTTCCTATATTATCTACACTTAATGCAAAATATACATGGTTTTCTTAGATCAAATAGCCAGTCTCATAGCAAAGGAGGAAGAACTGCTGGAGAACTTCACTGAGTACATTGAAGAGGAAGAGGCATATTTGTGGAGACTGAGAAGGTAGCGTCATTCAGCTTTTTTGGTGGTTTCTATAGCAACATTAATATTGCTACTAATCTGATGCCCAGGACTTTAGTGTAAGTGTCTTTAAAGGAGCAATTAGTAAGGTGAAGCAACCTGTCAAATTCATACTCCAAACAATAGGGGGCGACATATTATCAGAAAATGTACAGTTCCTCCTTTTCCATCCTCACTCCTTACCAGTCCAGAAGAAACACATTAAACTTTAGCGCTTTACTCTGTATAAGGGTCTCCAGCAGTGGAAAGCAACGGCAGTGTTAACTTTTGTTTTGCTTCTAATTATATTACAGTTATAATCAAGAATAGTTGTGTTGGATTGCAGTGCTATTCAGGAAGATCACTAGGAACAATAAATAAGATAAGATAATCCTTTATTGATCCCACAGTGTGGATATTTGCAATGTTACAGCAGCACAGAAGAAAGAACAAAAGTGTCAGGAAATATACAAATAATAAATAAGATCTATATACAAAAAGTAATGAAAAATATATAATTATAAATATAAAATATATAAATACTATAAATTTAAACCCAGAAGACAGCTGTTTTATTGCACATAGTAGAACAGACTAGTGTAAAAATAGACAGGTGTAGAAATAGACTACTGTAGAAAAAGACTACTGAGGACAGCGGCCGGAAGGAAGGATCTGCGGTATCTCTCCGTCACACACCTTGGGTGCAGCAGCCAGGCACTGAAGGAGCTGCCCAGTGCTTCCAGAGAGTGGTACATGGGGTGGGACAGGTGATGGGACAGTCTACAGTCTACATGATATATTAAAACTGAAATGGGCAATAGCATCCAAATCATGTCCTGTGATAATCCATCCCATGCAGTATGAATATTCTCACACAGAGGTGGAGTCACACCAGACCTTGTAGATGTGTAACATGTGACACAGTGTTAATCTTGTTGATCACGGTGTCTCCACACATGGATTCGTTGGTTGTCTCCACCTAAAACCAAAGTGAAACTTGTCACTGAACATGACACGCTGCCATTCTGAGTTATTCCATGTAGTCATTGGCGACACTGATGTGGTGATTAGGGCAGTCGTCACAACGGTCTTTGTGTATGTAGTCTTGAGTTTTGCAGCCATCTGTGCATGATGCTGGCACAAACAGGATGACTCATAGAGGGCATTACTGCTCACTGAATGTACACGGATAAGTCAACTTGCTGAACTCTTACATGATGTTCTGTTTTTTTTATTAGGCACAGAAATGTAGGCATCATCCTCCTACAATTACCAGTATTTTAAACAAGATGAACAGAAATAAAATATAGAATATGGCTCCTTTGTAGATAAAGGAAAACCTTCTTAACTTTAACTGTCCAAACGTAATGACATTTTACAGTATTCCAGTGAGCTTGTTTGTCATGAAATGCAAATAGAAGTTTGTATGTTCAAATAAAAATGAAGAACATTTGCCACAAGTGCAGCCACAAGCACTGTTAAACTGGTAAATACAGGTATACTCGTTTTGATGTTTGTACATGTTACAGTGTTCTACTGGACCTTAAATTGCTGAAAGTCTCTCAGAGAAAGGACCTGGAGATAAACAACCCACTAGCAGCTTACAAGTTAATGAAGAGAGTTAGAGCTGAATGGGCGACTATCTTTAAATACACTAAACTGAGTCCTTCTCAAGGTAAGGTCTTGTATCACTCACTACAAATACTGATTGTTTATTGATTCTCTAAAGCTACTTTCCATGAGACAAAACTTCACCAAGATCGCCTTAGACATTCTTGAAAAAGGAAACAGGTCTGACAACCAGCATTAACCAGCTGTTTATAGTAAACAACAGTAACTGAAATACAATAAATGCAATGTAAATGTAAAATGACATAGACATCTGTATTTTGATATATGTTGCTAGGTTCTTGTGCACATACAATCCTAGTTGTATGTTCATGTTGATGTATATGTCTCTCTAGAATGAGAATTGTTAAGCAAATTTAGTGATGTGTTACTGCCAGCAGTGGCATTAAAGTTATAGTGTCTAAAACACATGGTTGATTACAATGACAATAATTTCAAGTATTTAGAAAGAAAGAGACAGATTACACCGTTACTCAAAATACAGTTATAATAGAAGCCAGTTGGCCTTGGCTTCTACTGTAGGATAATAATCACACAGTTCAGACAGAGATTATGATGAATGAAATCCATTTCTTATGCTTTAGATTCTCTTTAGATGCTTTTTCTAAATGATGAAATATTTTTCTCCATTTGAACATGTTAGTGTATCAGAAACTACTGGAGGAAGACTTACAACAACTTCCTGATCAGGACGATTTAGATGAAGCTGCTCATGGTATAATTAAACTACAGGAAACCTACAAGCTCTATCCCCAGAATATCACTACAGATCCTCTAACAGGTCAGACCTCTAGACTTTCAGACTTCTGTGATTTTGATCCAGTCAAGCAGAAATTATCATAAACTAGACCATCATTTCACTTTCACATTTCAATTATACATCCCTTATTGCCTGCCTACCAGCAAGCCTGGCACATCTTCAGACAGCACACGGAGAGTAGTGAAAACTTACTACTCTCCGTACAGAGTACAGAGAAGGCGGGGCTTAAAGACCCTGGAGCTATTCTAGTAAACCCCAAAAAATAAAATTATGAACTTTAAAAATTACCATAATTCAGTTGGTCCCCTTATTACAGCCTTACAAGGCAAAGACATTTTCAGAATATACTATATATATAATGTATGGTTATTTTTATAATTCTTGTTACTGGTAGTTCTGTAACTTAACTAATTTAAAGTGTAAATGTGTTATCTTCAGCCAGTATCTCTTTGACAGTAAGAACTGTCAGAAATGATTTTATGTTATTTATGGTTAACACTGTGCAGGCAGACCACTCCATTTAGACCTGGGCCAAAGCTTTCATTTGGGGCAAGTGGCTTACACAAAGAGAAGCTACCAGCATGCCTTTCTATGGTTCCTTCAGTGTCTCTCCAAAATAAAGAAAGGTGAAGAGGAGGACGAGGATATGGATGAAGATGCAGACCTTATAAAGGCCACGGTGTTTAATTACCTCAGTTTATCAGCCTTCAAATTTGGAAATCTGCCTTTTGCAATCCACTTCAGCCAGCAGCTTGTCAATCTAGGTAAGTGTTATTTGCTAATCCAGAGATTAAAATGTCAGAAAAATCAATTCTGTCTGACAAAGCTAAATTCAAAAATTAAACACTATTTTCAAGGTGCTTTTTGTCACTGTTGTAACAAAACATATTTTTGTATCTCCATTTTGGTCATTTTCATGTTTTTACATATCTTTAAGGTGCTCTTTACATTGTATCGAAATGTTCATGCCAATAGTGAAACAGTAAATAATGTTGAATAAATTCCTGTTACATTCATTTTCCTTAGTTAAAATTTTTTTTTTTCTTTTTTTTCTGTAAAGTTACTATTTTTGGAGATTCTATGTGTCTGTAGATATATGTTATATATGTATACCAACTTTTACTTCTTAGATCCCAGTAACCTGGAAGCAAGACTTGACCTGGCCATTTACAAAAGCAAACGCTCTGCTCACACCCCAAACCCCATACTCACGCTAAATCAAACTTCAAGCAGCACCCACGAGGCCCTCTGTAGGGGGGAGGCAGTCAAAATGGCAAGTTAACATGCAAAACAGACAACAGTTTCTGCATCCAGCATATTGTCAGTTCATTTAAAGGTGCCACAGAATGCATCTATTCAGTAATTGTTTTCTGTTAGCTAAATCATCCTTCTGTGTAGTATCTAGTAGTGTAGATGTACATGCACTAGCTACTTGCTTTTAATATGGACATCAACACAAAATAAATAAAAAATGATCTGGATTCAATCTTCAAAACTGACACTGCATGGCTGATACTTACAGGTGACTGTTGGAGTTGTGATGCTAACAAAGGTGGAACTGCTCCTCTCTTCAATGTCTTCAGTGCTGAATGCTAAGCAGAGTCTCAATATTTTATTTTTGAGTGCATAAATGGAAAGCCTGTCATTGTTTACAATACCATATGTAACAAAGGAGAGTTCGATACTGACACGGTAACTGACACACCATGAACCTCAAACAGTGTTGTTCCTCCTTCAAACACAAATCCTGCATTTGTAAAAGATCGGAGCAACAGTAATGTTGGGCTGTTTGTGTGGAAATGTACTGTGGAAGGCTGTGAAAAGGATGTTGACACTTTTCACACCCTTTCCTGTAAACAGCCTGTCATGGTTGATGTTCATCTTTAAACAAGGCTGAACAGACTGACTTTGTTTTCAACAACGTTCCATTCCACCTCAACTCCTACAGCTTGTACAGGAGCCAGAATGTAACTGCAGGAACAGAATGGAAAATGGTAAATAGGAAGCCAGCTTTGTCTAACTTCATCTTTAACAAGATCCTGGACAACTGTAACTCAAAATTTAAACCTTGGGTGATATCGTTCGACCATCACAACCCCAACAGCAACCTGTAGGTGGCAGCCATGCTGTGTGCTTTTATCCACTATTTATCATCTTAGACTGAAAGTTTCATAGTGAGTGAACTTTAATTTACTTTGTGTTGATAAGATCAAAAGCAAGAAGCCTGTAAAGCTAACATACAAGTAGCAGCTGCAAGCAACTAACAAATTGTAAACCAATCTTTTTTCTCTCTGTGTCTATTTAACCTGTTGGTGGAAACCAGCCAATCAGAGCAGAGCTCTTTAAATTATTCATCTCATACATCTCACCAAAAAAGTGAGAACCGTTCATTCTAGGGTTGAGTCGTTGGGTGTAATTATCTGGCCATTTCCGCCAGAATTGTATGTAGAACATCAGGGAACTTAAAACGCTGTATGATTTGCTGAAGAAATGTATGTTCTGACACATGTAGTCAATATTTATATTTATTTTTGGAATGACATACCTAAAATGGGATTTTATTTTACATTAGAAGTCCAGAAGGAAGAGGCAGTTGACCTGTAGATACAGCACAGTTGGAGGGAACCCCAGACTCATGTATGCTCCAGTGAAAGAGGAAGAGGAATGGGATGAGCCACTAATCATAAGATACCATAATATTATCTCAGATGAAGAGATAGAGCTCCTGAAGAACCTCTCAAGGCCCTGGGTAAGCACTCCTTTAAATCCCAAGGCAAACATTGCAAAACCAAAATCCAATTTACAGCATTATACAGGCCTCACAGTTCACCTGTCCATGCTCAGGCCACTAATGTAATTGGTGGCAGTCATGGGCTGAAGGTTAGGGACCCAGCCTTGTGACCAGAGGGTAGCTGGTTTGATTCGCTAACCTGACAAGACATTGAAGTGACCTTGAGCAGGCCACCTGGCTCACAAGATAGGGTTGCCCCTCACTCCGGGGAAGCGTGTTCACTGCTCATTAGTCAGTGTATGTGGGTGTTTCACTTCATAGCAGGGTTAAATGGGGTAGACAAACTCCCCTGTGTGCAAACAATTCTAACTCTTCTGTAGCCACTGCGGAGTGGCTGAAAAAGCTTTACAGGTCTGTGGCAAAAGTCACATTCAACCTAATGAGAAATTTTAGTTAGCTTCCAGATTTAAATGGACTGGATTATGTTGTTCCAAGTAGTCAAAATTAGCTATCCTGGAAATGTCAGGGTATATGTTGCCATACTAATGCTACAGTTATTCAGTAAGTAACTGTGTGACCTCATGCATAGAAATGATTACAGCAGTGTGATCAGTTTCATGTTAAACTGAATGGGAGGCAGCATTCTGTAAAAGCTTGTCAAAACTTCCAACATGCGAATGAATGTGTCTATGGGTGGGGCATGCCTAGCTCCATCATACATCCTTTAGGAATTTCTTAGAGTCATTTAGAACATTACAATTGTTTATGTTTAGTCTCAAGGCACATTCAACAGTCACACCTTTGATCACAACAGAACTAGTTTGGACCAGCCATTCATATTCATATTCATGTATTTCATTCACAATCCTCTTTTCTAAGCTTTCAAGGTCTAAAATTACGACTGAAGATGGACCAGGCAAAGTTTCATATTACCGTGTGTCACAAAGGTTAGTCATTTCATTCTTTAATAAAATGTTATTTGGACTGTGTACCCTAGCCAAAAGTGCTTCCAGCCATTCAATAGTGTCCAAAATGAAATTCACATTGGAAATCTGGGATTTTTAAAATCCAAACCCTTAAGTAAGCAGCACGGTTTAGAATTGTGTCAAGTTTAAAAATAAGAACGAATATGACATGTAAAGTATGTATATAGAGTATATATAATGATTATGCACTATTTCTGGACCACCTATCAGTTAAACATATTTGGGACATTGATCTTGATTATTTTGACTTTTGAATTATTTTGATTTAATCTTTTCCTTTACAATTAAGCACGTGTTTAGACGACTCACAGGTGGATTTGTGGGTGGATTCTACTCATCAGAGGCTTTGTGGAGCCAATAGCAGCTCACGAGCGCACTGTCGTTAAACAATTGCACCAAATACAAGTAATTAAGAAAGAATGCAAAATAGAAGCATTTTCTCTGTATATGTATATAGTGTATATATATATATATATATGTATATGATACGTTCGTAATTCAGTGTTCGTGTGTGTGTGTGTGTGTGTGTGTGTATGTGTGTGTGTGTTTCTATATCAGTTCTATGCTGAGTGAGGAGTATGATCCTGTTGTTTCTCGGGTCACTCAGAGACTGTCCGATATAACTGGCATGGACATGGAGTCAGCAGATTTTCTTGAGGTTCTATTAATTAGCCAATCATTTTAATGATCAATTAATCCCCATCCCTCATTTTGATAAAACCCATGAAAAATTGTGAGAACATGGGCAGGTTAGTTACCTACACAGGTAATCTGTACATTGTACCAGGCTTGAATTATTCTGTAACTTAACAGTTTTCTATTGAATGAAATTTCAATTTAATTTCTTTACCTCATCTAAAAATATTTCAGGTCTTGAATTATGGCATTGGTGGAGAGTTTTTACCGCATTATGATACTGGGGTAAGTAAGAGCATTCTGTCATTTGAGGGGCAGTAGTTAATAGGATTCTTCTGTTCTTCTAAGCTCTTTGTTCACAATAGGAATACGACAGGACACCTGAAGGCCAGAGGATTGCAACCATCATTATCTACGTATGGTCACATATAAGAACAGTTTTGGTGTTTTGCTTTCTAAAATTCTTTTTCAGTTGCAGTGCATTTCAACTGTTCCTTTGACCATTGCAGCTGACCAGTGTTAGCATTGGAGGGGCTACTGTGTTTCCTAATGTAGGGGTTTCGCTGAAGCCACAGAAGGTATGTCAGCTTTTATTTTTAACCACTTGTTATTAGTGTTGTAGCAGTAGCCAGTAGACACTGTTAAAAACCAGTATATTTCTGTAATGGCAATTACAAAACTTGACTACTATTGCACAAGGTATATCTACAAATTGAAAATAAAACAACCTTTAGTCAATTATGAGTCATGTTTACAGAATATCAGTGTGTTTGTAATGTATGTGAAAATTCTTTATATGTATAAATGTACTGTTAATAGCTATATGTAAATATATTAAATCTGTCAAACTGAGCCAGATTCCCTCAGATTTGCTCTCTTCAGCCTGTCAACCAGCACTCAACCAGTACCTGCCTTGTCATTCACTATATCTGAAAAACATGTTTGCCATAGTGCAATATACTGCAGTTTGCGTGGTATTTGTAATGAAATAAATAAATATTGTTAAGCTAAACTCCCTAAGTACATACTAATACCAATATATACTTATAACAATAATTATAAAGATATAAATATAAAACACATATAAATTTAAAAACCGAAACAAAGAAGCACTTACAGTGTCATTTGCACAACCAGTGACAAAGTAAAGGAAGCTGTATTTGTTATTCCTCATCATCAATGCAGCATGAAAACCGGTGTGGCACGGCTACTCAAATACTGCTAAATACACAAATAGAAATAATATAAACATAGAACAAGAGCTACTCCAAACAGTGTCATGGCAAGGTTTAACTCCAGTGGTAATGGTAAGAACCAGACAGTGCTTGTAAAACCCTGAGAGAGGGGCCTGAAAGACTGTTCATATTCAAGACATCCATGCAGGATGTTAAAAGGTGATTTAACCCATGTCATATATAAAGTCTTCAGAGCATGTTCTCTGCTGTCCCTACTTTACTGATTTGGGGATAACAAAATCAAGAGATTTGAATTCTTTCACAAACCACGGTATATTAAGGTGAAGCTTATTCTTTCTTTCGTGCACCGAAGAGAGAACCAGGGGATGGTTAAGGGCTTGAGTGTTTATTGCAAGGTGATTACTGTATCAGTTTCAGTTCAGAGTTTCAGCTCTTGTCCGCAAAAAAAATCTGGACACACCGTCACCCTTAATGTACCAAGAGCATGTATTCATGTGGTGTTTTACCGAATGGTCAGCTCTCCTAATCAATTATTACTTACAGGTATATGACCCTGATGATAACCCTTTTCCAGGGGTCAGAGAGAATACACGCTTAAACACATACACTTATATACACAAACATTGATACCCGACCAGGGACGGGACAGCTAAACTACAAACAGCTACATAAAACCAGCCCTATCTGCCTCAACACACCTCATTCAGCTTAGCTAATTATTTATTAATTAGAAAACTGTTAGAGATTCAGTCATGAGTTAGGGTGTGGCTAGCCAGGCATGAGCATTTTCCATAAACCTGATGTTGACTTACGGTATAAGTATCTCTCTAGGGTTCTGCAGTGATGTGGTACAACCTACTACGCAATGGTCAGCTAGATAAGCAGACCCTGCATGCTGGTTGCCCGGTCTTTCAAGGAAGCAAATGGAGTAAGTATCTAACATTCAACAGTAAAGCTCATAACATACTCTGAGTTGCCAGATATCCTGTATCTAAATTTATTGGCCACTTCATCAAGCACACTTACCACATAGTTGGTCCGTAAACTGGTGATATTGCCTAGTCTAGCAAATACCAGCTCAACACTGTTAAGTATCATTGCTAGGCTGACAGCGGTTCACCTATAGTAGTTCCTTTCTACTGGTGAATGGAGTGAAGGGGGTGTGATAAATTGTGTCGCCCCAAAGGTTACTCAGCAGTAAGTATGGAAGTATGAAAAATGGCCAAAAAGTGTAGGCACAAGTTAAGAGGATACAATAAAGTGGGAGTTCATTATATGAAAGTGTTGTCTGGCTTTTGCCAGGTCTGTTTTACTTTGTTTCAGTTGTTTCTTGATTTTTTTTTTTTCCAGTTGCTACCAAATGGGTTCGGGAGCAAGGACAGGAGTTCAGGAGACGATGCGCTCTGTCCAAAACAGAATAAAAAAACACGTGGCTATGCCTCTCCACGTCAGTGCAACTTATTATTACAGAAAGCAATTAAAAACAGATGCATCCCAATCAGTTACTCCAGTGGTCAGTCAACTCCTATGTTCTGATATTAATTCCAATATAAAGTGATTGGTAAAGTATCATTTACACATTTTAAGCAAATTAAAACATAAATAAAGTAAGTAAGTAAGATACCCTGTGACAGGTTCAAGAATTTTCACCATATTTTCAGTTTATTTGGACATACAGTTAAGTTGTTAGGCAAAGGAGATATGGTTTAACAAGTGATGTGATATGTAAATAAACATTTTTGCCATATTTTTGAAATATGCAAACAAAAATACAACATGTAATCTGTATGTAAATCGGTCACATCCTGTTAAGTCCTGCCCCTGTTTGTATTCTCTGTTTCTGTCTCTGTTACCCCTGCTGCTTTCATGTGTCTTTTGTTGTCCTGTGGCGTGTGATTCTGTTTGTTTCTTGTTTGTCCCTAGTTTGTGGCTCCGCCCCTTCTCAGGTGGTCCTAGTCAGTCCTTGTGCATTTAGGCTCCCTGTTGTTTGCTTTGTGCTTGCTTGGTGCTTTGTCTTCCTGCCTGTTGTTTTGTATCCCTGTTCTTAGTGGTATTTTGTTTCCTGTTTTTGTAGTTTCTTTGATTTCTGTTTGTACTAATTGGTTAATATTAAAGACTTGCAATTGTATCCTGCCTTCTTGTCTTTCTGTGTCACAAAATCAATGCATCCAATTTCTCAACCTGAAATTAGAATATTTCTACACTGTTGGACAATATCTTGGAGGAATTAGTCTCTAATTTGATCTGGTTTGCTCTTTGTTTTTGGAGTGTGTGGTACCACCATGCCATCAGGCTTTCTCAGGCCTTTAGAAAGAAGGCTGTAGGTGCATGTAAATCTGGGAAGGGATCTGTGGCATGTTTCCACATCAGTATTCAATATATTTTCATTGTACAGTCAGCTGGTAGCCTTTGGGATGGCACACTAAGTTCTGCCCACACACTGTTGTGGTTATTCTTACAATGCTGTCAGTTTTGGCATATCAGTCCAATCAGTTAAGAGTCCAGTCATGGTCAGGTAAAAGAAGTTCCTAGAACAAGACCTGATCCACCTTCACAAGCTAGGCTAGAGAAGGATGTTTCATAGTGATACATTTTTACAGTATGAACTGGATGTGGGTGTGCAATAAGGATTGTGTTATGAGATGATGTCATCTTAGAAAAGGGCTGGAATTCCAATGAGATGTGGTTTCTGTGGGAGAGGGGTTTCCATTCTTTCATGTAAAAAAAAACAAAACAGGAAAGGCATTATAAGTCCCCTTTAATAATTTTATAAGATCCAATCAACATTACCGGACTAAATAAAAAGTACAATTAACAACAAAAATAAATATAAAGAGACCTGGATTTTAACGTGTTTGGCCAACCACCGTTTTCAGGTGGAGATGTCAACTGTGGCTTGCCTCCAAAATAAGGTAAATGCAAAAATTTTTTAAAAACATTATTCTCATTAATATTCACTCTAAAACTAAGTATTTGTAAAGACCAGTGTGTTTTAATAAATGCTGTTTTTGCAGTTTCCTATGCTACATCAGCTGAATAATAAAACATCTGTCATATTGAATCATCGTACCCACTTTCATATTCCATTAAAACATTATTGATATTTTGCCATCATAAGGTAGCACTAGTATATATGGCAGGTATGATTTATTTATTATTCAGTCAGTATTTTATTTAAAAAGCAATTTCATATAAAGAACTGAAGTATACGTTATAATATCTCACAAGCATCAACATAACATAAATAGCCATTTTCAGAAAACAATTTATTTTAAAATACATAGTGTGACCTTGTCGCCAGCAGATGTCACCTACATAAACTATAAATGTAATGTACCAGTTTTTGATGCCTCCAAGATCACATCCTATACATACTATACTAATGAATGGACTTCTAATGGTGGCTGTGGCATTTCATATAGCAGAATGTGGGTTTAAATATTTAAAGGGTCATTTGCTTCTTATTGGCATACTTAACCAATTCTGACAAAGCCGTAGTTAACCAGCTAAACTTCAGCCAAACCATCCTAAAACCAATTAAGCAAAACTTTTTAGATCATTATCACTGGCCTCATGATGATGGGGCACCATAGGATCCCAGCGACACCACATGATCTAAATCTGGCACTGCCCAAAATGATAAGTGAACGTGACAGAAGTGCATTCCTTCTGAAAGAACCGGACTGACGAGTTCTCGGTGGCCTCTTCGTCAGCAGGATTGTGATGGCTAGCTTTCTTTGAAATGGATTTATTTCACCGGTGACTGCCAGTGACCCAGTAGCTAGGTAACCTTCAAGACATGCTTCACATTCTGTTTTCTTGTTTACTTCCTCTGATGATACTGATGTCTTTGTTATTGACATACTGTTGTTGTCGTAACTGTGTAATCATAGCTGCCCATGGCATGAGAACATTCCAGGACCATAAAAATGGAGCCATAAAAGCACATATAGAAAACGCTTTGTCATGTGATGACGTGCATTAATACATCAAATAAGGATTTTTTTTACTTCCCCTAAAATGTTATATTTTGGAGATACAAGTTACAGACAGCAACGATATTTTGCCTCATTACAACTACAAATTTGCGCTGTGCCTTCCTTTAAATGGGAATTTCTTGATTTTTCTAAATTTCTGAATTTAAATGGACAGGAGTGAATAGTAACTAGTTACATTTTCTCAGGTACATGTACTTAAGTGAAGTATTGATGTATTTGTTATCTGCATTTATCTCTGTGCTCTGAACTAAGTATTTTCAAATAGTAGTAGTAGCACCTCTACACCGGTACACTAGTGAGTAAAGGAATCTACTTATTACTCACTTATGTTTCAGGCATGTAGTCACTAATATACTTCTTGGCTTTAATTTCATTCTGTTCTGTTGCTGACAACACCTTTACTGTTTTGTGACTGATCATGTCTCTGACTTTTTTAGTAATTTATGTTAGACCAAAATTAATAATACAACTGGAGCCATACAAACTTCCGTTCCTGTGCTGATAGGTGCTGGAATACCTACAAAGCCACACTTCAGCTCTTTAAGTTACTTAGCACTTCAGTAATGTTTTTTGACCTGATGCTTTTGTTCTTTTACTCAAATTACCTTTCATGAAGGTACTTTTACTTTCACTTGTGTCAGTATTTCACTTGACTATCACTTCTTTTACCTGAGCTTTGATTTAGGCTACTCAACCCAGCTCTGGTTATAATGTATTTATGAGGTATTCAAAGAGAGAAAGAGAGTCTGAGATGAAATACAACCTTCTGGAGAAGTAGAGTCAGAACGTAGATTCAAGGATTCAAGGAGACTTTATTGTCATTCACATCACATGTGGTACATGGGGTGAAACGAAATTGTAGTACTCAAGGACCCAGTTACACCCAGACAGCAGTACTTAAATAAATAGAATATACATAAATATATAAAAAATATAAAGAGAAAGAGCAGCAGGAAATTGAAAAGGTGGCAGCAGAGTGTATTTAAAGTGACTGAGTGTCCACAAAGTGTCGGTGCAGTGGTTATGACTAAGTGGCGTTTAGAAGTCTTACAGCTTCTGGAATGAAGCTGTTTCTCAGTCTGTTCGTTTTACACTTAATGCTCCGCAGCCTCCTGCCTGAGGGGAGCGGGACAAAAAGTGAGTGTGCTGGATGAGCGGGGTCCTTCATGATGCAGGTGTCAGAATGGTTTACAGTAGTGGTGATAGGAACCTGACGTCTGAAAAGTTTAATCTCTCTAAAAGGCCTCTCACACAAAGTATTTACATGAAATGGCTATGAATACGCAGAATGATGCCTGTTTTGGATCATAATGTATTTTTAAATGCTGTCATATAAGCACTATTTCACAGCAAGCCACATATAAATTATTGTTAACATCCACTGAACTATAAAATTTGTTTACCTATGTAGCTTTTCTCCCTCAACAAATAATTTGAAATACCGTATGCCTGATATAAGATTGAGTTAATTCAAAATCAAATAGTGAGTTACCAAAAAGCAGCCTGTGTCTTAAGTTCTGTTATGTTAAACTTATTATCTGATGTTTCACATACTTCGAATTTAAAGTCCATAATCTTACTTAATATTAGAGAGTAGACATTCCTCCCTTTAGACCACTTGAATAAAGGTACTAAAGCATTTACCTTCAAATGTAGTTAGGTATGGAAAGTAACAGTAGTATGATTTATTATGGCTTTGATGTCCTATTATCATTTCTGGTACTAGGCTTTTGCTTAATCAACTCATTTTAGGTATAAAGCCTCTAGAGTCACTCCTGATAAACCGATCTTTTAACAGAAGGTCATTAATTAGTCTGACACAGATGTCTATTAAAATGATCATAAGCACTGAAGGAGAATGGTTTCCATTAGGTAGAACCAACCTCTGTCCGACAGATCAACCAAGCTCAAAACAAAGTGACTGTTGTATCCTGATTGGTGGGCTCATACTCATTGATATTTATGCCCACATAAGCCAAAGAGAGGACAGATTTGGTCATAATGTAGTGGAGTAAAAAGTAAGATATTAGAGTGAACTGGAGTTAAAGTAAATAGCCCTCCAGAATGGAATATTTCAATACAGATACACCAACACACAACTTACAGTACTGTAGTACAGTAGCCAATTACATTTACACCACTATATTTTGCCATGTTGCTGGTGTGTGATTATTGTAGTGTCTCACTGTATAACAGCCAATGACAGCAGAGGTCATCAAAATATTCATAAGCTCACCAAAACAAGGAAACAGAGCTTGTTTCATTCTAGGGTTAAATCAAAGGGTGTAAACAGACATGTTACACCACATCCTGACATTTTTCACCCTGAGGCCACATGTTCTGTATGTAGAACAGCAGAGAACAGTTTAAAATACTGATTACCTGTACCATGTCACCTTTAAAACCTTATTCAACACTCCATGTATCTAAGGACTGTAGACTCTCATTCTTTTCATTCCAGCATGTAAATACATTTCCAACATGTAAGAGACTCTTATCTACGTTGCTGTGAAATGGTGACATCACAGGTCACACCTTATCATTCTTTCAGTTTTGTTTACTGGCATTCTATGTTGCTGACTTAAGTTGAATGTACTAATTGTTTAAAGCCGGAATCAAAATCTAAATAACCATACTTTTCAGCATCTGCAGTCTGATGGCCTTTCATTTGCCTTCTTATACACCTGGACCCTTTATAGTCATATGCAAAAGTTTGGGTCAAATAACAAATCCAGCTACAGAGAACACACTTCTGCATGAATAACTAAAAATAGGAATTTTGATTCACAAATATCTTCCGAAAACCAAATAAATCTTATCTTAAAGCAACAGTATTTAACAATTTAAATCTCATTAAATTTCATTTAAATTTAAATTTTATTGGCAAGAGACAAGGAAGATAAAATAATTCAAGATTTAGTCCTACAGCTAATGGTAAAACAATCCAGGAGCCCATCCCTGCCAGTGTTATTTATGAAGGACTGCGGCTGTAGCCTTATGTGAGTTTTGAAGTTGCTAAAAATCATCTAACCTCTGTCCTGTTTCAGGCAGGCATGCAAAGAAATAAATGAATTGTACACTAAAAAGTTTGGTCAGTCTTTGTTAAGGGGAGTCTTGTTCTGTCCATGGGTGGCTTATGGCATGATTTGTACTTAGAAACCCAAGTGCCAAAAAATACCAATTCTCAAATAAAGCTGTTTTAATGTTCATTTTGACTAGAAATTAAATATATGAAGGCGGCCTCTGTGTGTGCAGTACTGTACCTGGAAATACATGGACACTTATTGCAGTTTTATTATGTTGCAATAACATTTACTTTGACTTAACTTTACGCTGACCTCAGGATACCAAACAGACTTCTTTGAAATGCAGCTAAGAACCACATTTTTGTTTTAATTGATGCACCTTTCAAAAATCACAAATAAGTTCTTCATTATACAATAAATTTACTGTTAGTTCTACAGGACGACTATGTGTATTATAACTTATTATACAGAAATTACTGCAGATAGTTTTACAGCACTTTACTCCTGTAAATGACCTAATCATCTAAATGTTTCAAGTTCAAGATTCAAGCTTCTTTATTTTTTATTCAAGTCTTTTTAATTATTATTTATTTGTCATTTGAACAACATGTCAGGTTACATGTCAGGTTATTAGTCTACAGTAGGCCGGTTCTAATATACATACTAATAATCTGAGAGAGAGAGAGAGAGAGAGAGAGAGAGAGAGAGAGAGAGAGAGAAAGAGTATATGTTTATAAATATCAAGCAAGGAATAATCTGAGAGAGGAAATAATAATGTAGTGTGTAATACAGAAGTCTGCAGGTTTATTGGTGTAAGTTACTATTATTTTAGCAATAAACTTCTGCTTCTACTGCTTCTGCTAACTGGTGTCCTTCAACAAAGTGCCAGAGGTGTGGCATGCCCAGAAACTACCCTGTGTTCCTGTAAATCTCTACGTGAGCTTTTGCATATGGGATCAACTTACAGCTGATAACTTGCTTCTTAAGTTTTGCTTTTGTTTCTGTTTAGCTGCTTTACTGTTGTGTCAATCAGCTGTCAAGTCACCTGATGGGTATTTTCCCAGGTAGACCTCTTTAAGACACTGACACAGTACATTTTTGGCAATCTGTCTGAATCTGTGTTCTTTCATCTAGTATCTAGCAGCTGTGTCAAGGTTTTTACTGAAGCAGATTAGAGAAGCCTTCCGCAGAACCAAAGCACAGCTTAATCTTTAAAATGGGCACAAAGAACTTTATCATATTTTTCTTTTGGCTTGCCTGGGCCAGGGGGCACGAATTCTTCTCATCCACAGGTAAAATTAGTTTGCTCTCTGTCTCTTTGTGTCTCTCTCTCTCTTAATCTTCTAACCTACAGTTTTATGGGAAGGCTTGGACAAATTTCTTGTGGTGTTGTTTTTCTTATTAAAATTAAAATTAATTAATTAATTTAATTAATTAAATATTTAAACACACACAAACACACACACACACACACACACACATACATATATATATATATATATATATATATATATATAAAATTAACATTTTTAAAAATCTCAACTGTGCACTAAATTTAGCATCAAAAGATGCTATTTTTAAATTAAGGTCTTAAAACTTATTTTCCCACAGGAAAAATACAGAATACATGTAATTTGGCTAAATTTGAATCTAAAGTTTTAAGCTCGTTGTGATTATGTTGTGTTATGTCACCGTTTCAGTTGTTGACTTTGGTTTTATCACTTTTACAAAAAAAATAAACATGAGTTTCAGAGAAACAGAAATGAGACCCTGAAATGTCTATTTTTAATGCTTTTCTTTTTCTTAGATCACATGGCCATACTCATAGCTAAGGAGGATGAACTGTTGAAGAGCTTCAGCAATTACATTCTAGCAGAGGAAATGTATCTGTCAAAACTCAGAGGGTAATATTATTCCCTAGAATTTAATTACTCTGGTCTTTCTGGTGGTTTATTGTGGTTATGGTGTCCAACATGTCAAAAGTTACCAGACAAAGCTGTCTTTAAAAACGCAGTTTCAAAATATATTCCACAATTAACTAAAACAGAATGTGAATATAAGTTTTAATAATACATCAAAGACCCTATTGCCTGGTGTATTAGTGTGATGGGTTGTGTCATCTTACACACTACACCCTCAAACCCTTATAATGTTTCCGTATAACATTACAATTTGCTTTCATGTTTTACAGTCCATGATAACAGAGACATGTTTTCTTTTCACAGTCAGTGTGCTGCAACACTTCAGGGTGTCTTAGACACTAACAACTATGTAAACTATGTGAACTATGTGCTGCTAAAGGCAGATGGTTTATCCTACAAAATATCTGTAATTAAATACATTAGCAGTTCGTTATCCAAGCAATATTACTGATATATTTCCATTGCTGTAGAGGGAAAAGGCTAAACCTAAAGCCATAGCAGAGCTTTAATGGGTCAACCCATTCAGCATGCAGATATACCTTTAGAATGCGCTAAAAATAGAATGTTTATTATTATTTAATTATATATTATATATCTTCCCCGGTAACTTATTTTATTTTTTATATTATGCAAAATAGTAACATATTGTTTCACAAAATGTTAGATGACACAATCTGTTGAATGCACACTCCATACAGCACCTTTTTTTCTCCTCAGTCACACACATAGCATGCTAAGCTAGCACGCTAACTTCAGCAGATATCTCTGCATTACAATACTGTCAAAGCTGTACTTCGTTACATTCTGTTAATCATTTTAGAAAGTTTTAAATACATTTTTACAGTATTATCGTGTCATCTTACATAGTGATCCAATTGTATATCATCAGTCAGTTGTAGTCTATAGATGCATTTATATGCACTTAATGATCTGATGAATGCAGAAAATCTGATTTTGTCAGTACATGCACTTGGGTAATTACATCATGGAAAAATCAGTCTACATGCAGCAATCAGATTTATGCTTTGCAATCAGACAATAAACTCAGACAGGAACATGTGAGGTAAACATAATGTAAAAGGTTAAACTCTTTCCCAGAATACGAAGAATATTTAGCTGGTTTGAGCAAGGCACCTAACCTGGTTGCCCACCAGATGCCATGGGTCGGACTGCCCATGACTCAGTGCCCCCTAGTGTGTTCACTGAGGTGTGTGTGGGTGTTGCATTGCATGGATGGGTTAAATATGGAAGATGAATTCCTCTGTGTGGAGGCACACATGGCAAATTATACAATCGTTGTTGTGCATATCTGCTGCATGAAAACCGAATTGATTGATTTATAATTGTATATAGCGGCCAACAAAAGTTTAAACACCCCATTCGAGAGCGGACTGCTTGGAGCCGGACGTAGAGCCGAGACAGCCCCAGTTGCAGCAAAAGTTTTATTAATGAATATTTACTCGGCTTACTGGCCAGGTTCTTGTGTTTATATTTCGTTCCACCTTAAACAATGCACACCGAGTGGCTAAAATTAAGGTTTTACTGTTTATTAATAGATCTTTCTGTTTCCAGTTTCTCGTGTTTTACGCAACCTGCTCTCGAATGGGTCCGTCCACTTTCAGTGTCCCTCGGAAACACTTCCGTTTGAGGCTTTTTGCGTGTGGATTTGAAGTTGCATGTGTTTTCAGTGTTTGCTGCGCGTTTGGCTAATGTTGTGCAAGTCGTGTCATTTTGATTCTTATGTTTTGAGACTTTGCAGAGCGTTATTAACTCGATGCTTGTGTTTTGAGACTTTGCAGCGCGTTTTTAACTTGCAGTGCGTTGAGCTTTCTCGGCCACGGTAGTCTAGTGTTTAAAGAAGCAAAATATAGGCACTTGAAATTGACCTTGAAGTATAACATTAATTTTAAATTAATATTAATATATATACAAAATGGGTCAAATATATATTCATATAACAAAAGGTTTTATATTTAAAAATAGGGACGACATTTAAAGATGAACTATCCAAATAGTGAACATACAAAAAAATGGTGGGTGTGTTTTTGCTAACATCAGATTTATCCATAACAATAATAATCATAATAATACTTTTTTCTAATGTGGCACTTTTCAAGAACACAAAGACACTACAATTTGTAGTTCACAAGAGCAAATTTAGTGCACCTGCACCAAAATTTAGTGAACTATTTATTTGTATTTAAAATAGTATTCCTATATTATTTCAAATATAAATATGCCACAACCTTTGCACAGGGCATATTTCATTTTTTTCCTTTTATCCAATAGGTTAAAATAAAACCAGTAAATGAATAAACAGCAAATGTGTATTAAAATGTGTAGGAATGTGTTCTCCATAGAGGATGTACTGATTTACTTGCACTAAAAAAACAACAAAAAAACAGCAAAAACTTTTTGCATGCAATTGTGCTTGTTGTGTTTTTAATATGTCCCAAAGGGTGATTAGTATGTCACTTTTGAAATTGCATTATTAAGTGTGGAATGTGTTAATTACAGTGCTCTACTGACCCTTGAACTGCTAACACTCTATCGGAGACCAGACCAGGAGATGAGCGACCCACTGGCAGCTTACAAGTTAATGCAGAGACTGAGAGATGAATGGGCAATTATCGCTAAATACACTAAGCAGAGTCCTTTTCAGGGTAAGGCCTTGTATCTGTTAGGTGTACATTGGAATTCCACAGATTTTACACTGTTCTATATTGCAGCCTGTATTCACAGAAGGAAACATATTTAGTCAAAATGTGGCACATATAATTGTAAACACATATGTTTTTTGGCACACTTCACATGTAAAATACACATTTCATCAAAAGGATAGTTGCACCCAAAAGGAAGTGTCGTAATGCAATGCTATTCAGAAGTAAGAAAAATTCAACAGGAACCATAAATGATGATTTAGACTGAAATGGAGAATATTTATTGAGCTACACAAACAGAAGTAATGTTTTTCATTTTGTGGGAGAGGTGGAGTGACATCAGATCTTCTGGACATGTAATGCATAATAGCAAACCATTTATGTTGGTTCTGACCGCGGTGTTCCTCCACACATCACTTCGTCACCAAGACAAAGCGCGACACGTCACTAAAGATGACCAGCTGCCATTCTGAGTCACTCCATAACAGTCTGGCACAACACCATTGCAGTCTTAGGCAATATTGACATGGTGTTATAGGGGCCTGTTTGTTGTAACACATCTGCTAATGGTGTTGGCACCCAGAGGATGACTCACAGAGGGCATCACTGTTCGTTGAATGTACACCCACAATAGTGACTATTGCAGGATCAGTCCCGTACAGTGATAAGGGCCGTCCTAACTTATGTCACATGCGTGATCAAGAGTGAGACATGAATTTGCTTCCTCTGCTCACATACTTTTTTTTTTTTTATTATTCAGGTTACCAGGACCTGTTGGAGGATGAGTTACAGAAAATCCCTGACCAAAATGATTTAGATGGAGCTGCTCTTGGAATAATCAGACTTCAGGAAATCTACAACCTCTATCCAAAGAACATCACTACAGATCCTCTAACAGGTCAGACCCTTCAGATGAATTATCCCCCCAGTTTAAGCTAGCAGAGCTTCAGCAATGATCCCATGCAGGGCAGGATGAAATTTTTTTATAAATATCTTTAAAACAATTTCTGACAACTCTTCTTTGATTCACCTTGTGTAGGGTAAAGTGTCTGCTTCCATCAAATCAAGGAGTATGTTTTAGGCACCAATCAGAATGAAATGTTTTACTATTCTTAGCCAGTATATTCATAATATTCATAATTGATTCCTGAAGTCTCCTGGTTTCTTTAAATTTCTTAACAACCTGATGGCAGATATTAGGCTTTTATTTTATTTTATTTTTTGCCTTAACTAGCTCAGTTTCCTCAGTGCTTCCAGGTTGAGATGGTCAGGGTTAGAAGTTGCTTTCTCTAGGAGACTGCTTCTTTTTTCAAATTAGCATTAATACAACTCAATGAGCTTGGAGGACAGTGGTAACTGACAGATATGCTATGCTACCTAGCATATGCATTTGACTAGAGAGAGGTGGGGCAACCCTGTTGCGTGGCCCTAACCCTAGATTTCTTTAGGCATCTGTTAATAAAGTAATGAAGTGGCCCTTAAGAGATGGAGTCAGGGTTTCCAAATGGTGAGGAAAAGCTGACGCGAGCATGTTAAAACTGAATACATAAACGGGTTGTGTGAGCTACATTTCTAGTACTTGTAGGCCCAAGTCACCAGATCAGTGACATTATTTGTAGTTGAGCTATTCATTTCTTTCTTTGCTAACAAATATACGTATTTTGGTGTGTTTTAATGACTTACAAAACCAGAAACAAACTGGACTTTTGTCCTCGTAGGTGAGCAAGTCAAGAGTTCTAACAATACTTTTATACTGCAGTAATGTGTTTTATCTTGACACAGTCATCTTTGTGGCGAGGTTTGGTTTTCATAGCAACTCAATATGGAAAGCCAAGAATGTCCTAGTTCATCTGACCAGATGAGTTACTAAAAAAATCTCTTAATAGATTATATTGATAGGCCAAGAGGGAGCCTGCAGAAAGAAGTCCATAGGCCAAACTGGCATTGAAAAGTAAGTGGTAGCTGGTTCTAGAGCACAAGCCAGGCAAAATGATGCTATAGCATATTGGTGTAGATTCAGCAGCAGCTTTTAAGCATGAGTCCATTTACTTAACTCAAGGTATTAATGCAGTAGACTGCAACACAGGTTAAAATTCTAATAATTAATTAGTTGCTTGTGTTTTTGAAGCCAATACCTGCATCCTTACTAGCTACTAACCAGCATTTAGCCTTGCTCACACATATAGAAAATAAATCAGTGTTAACGTAAGTACTTATGTGTGATCATTACTGTTATCATTATACAGGAACAGAAGTCTATGTAAGCCTGGACCAAGCCTACGATTTGGGAAAAATTGCTTACCTGTGGGGAAACTATCAGCATGCCTTTCTGTGGTTCGTTGAGTGTCTCCGTAAGACACAAAAAAATAAAGACTACGTAAAGACGAATACGGTAGACGCTATCTTGTTGCTGAAATACCTGGGTTCCTCAGCCTACCACTTCGGACATCTACCCTATGCAATCTACTTCACTCAGCACTTTGTGGATATAGGTAAGTGTTGTTTGATGAGGATGCAGAGCAATTCCTAACTTTAAAGAACTTTCCTCTGAAAACTTCTTTAGGGAACAAAATTTGTTCTTCTATGACACTGTGCCAGAGATCTTTATTTTAAGAGTTTAAATATGTCTACATGTTTACTTCACTTTTAGATCCCACCAACATGGAAGCTAGACTTGAGCTGGCCAGTTTGAAAAGTCAGCGCTCCAGACACATCTCAAGTCCTGACATATTCACTCTAGATGATACCCCAGTCAACACCTATGTGGCCCTCTGCAGGGGGGAGGCAGTCAAGATGGCAAGTTACAAATGGACGAGTGTAATGTATTGTATCTACACTGTAAATGTATTTACAATGTTGCTACAGCCATATAAAACATTTAGCTGAACCTCAATAACCCCAACTTTCATGAGGAGGATAAAGAAGTAGCACTGCTCTGACGGTCCCGTTCAATCATTTAAGAACAGGTAGCCAAAGAAAAGAATCACAAAACATAACGATGGGTGAAGCTTATAGTCAGGTGACCAGTATAATGCCCACTACTGCCCACTCTCAGCAAGAATCCACTTTAAGCAGTAAACAAAATAAAAGAAGTGATAAAAACAGAAGCAAAATAAGGCTAAGTAAACAGCTCTCAATGCTTACAAGACCTGTCCCATTATTCCATATTTTGGGCTCCAGAAAGAATGTTTAAAGCTTTGCCATGGAGGAATGGGGGCTGCTGGGCCGAGAAAATGGCTGCAAAATCTGAATCTCCAAGCGAACTATTTTCCTCACAAAGCTCTGCAGGGTGTACAACTCCAGTAATGAAGAGCATACAGTGTGTCCCTAGTAAGTGTCCAGTACAGTGAGGCACTGTTTGCAGTTGCCCTGGGAATGCAAGCTGTTGCAGCATTATGAAAAGAGAAGAGATGTTCATGCTGCGCTGTTTTAGAATCATTCCTACAAGGACTTTCTTATTGACAAGCCTGAATATGGGTGAAGTGGTGGGTTTTTCCAGAGTAGAGCAGAAGGCTTTGTTTTTAACAGTGAGCACTGGAGAGGCTGTGTTTCTTCTCGCTGTGTTCGAAACGATTTCCAGCAAAGAAAAAATAAAGCTACATGTGCAAGCCTGTGCATTTCTTACAAAAGAGGTGGACGCCACCACTTTTGATATGGTGATATAGTGCCCCCTATTGTGTGGAGATATATATACTGCCATCTTGACTATATATATATATATATATATATATATATATATATATATATATATATATATATATATATATATATATATATAAATATATATATATGAAAATCCTTTGCTTGTAAACACATTCTTTACAGGAAACACATGCATGTAAAGTATCAATTTGTTTTTATTTATTTATTTATTTTTTTAAAACATCAGAAGTCCAAAAGGAAGAGGCAGCTGACTTGTAGATACAGCACGGTTGGAGGGAACCCCAGACTCATGTATGCACCAGTGAAAGTAGAAGAGGAGTGGGATGAGCCCATAATCATAAGATACCATGATGTCATCTCAGATGCAGAGATAGAGCTCCTGAAGAACCTCTCAAGGCCCTGGGTAAGCACTCCTTTAAATCCCAAGGCAGATATTTGTAATTTACAGCACTTTATGTTTTTTCCAACAATTGCTTTATCAGTGCTCCATGCACAAATGCTCAAGAGCAAATCGTCACTGTCTTGAGTTACTACAGAACAATAAGCTTCTAGCTTCTGCAATACTATGCTACAAAATAAAGAAGGGAAATGCTTTGGTGCCATTCTGGATGATGATGTTGTAGATAAATTATGCATATGCATAGTTATAAACTATGCTATGACATTGTGAAGTAGCATGAATACATTGCCTGTGAGTTCTGTAGAAATGTCAATGAATGGGCTCTTCTTCAAAGCTAAAAATGGTTAGATTTAGGACTAAGTGAACTAAGATAACTGTTGCAACATTTTTCTGTGTCTTCATTGGTATGCAATTCATCAGTGCTTGTGTCCCCTACAGTACAGTGTGATGACAGATTTCAATGCTAATGTTTATGCTTTTTGTGGTCTTTAAATTAACTTGCTCTCTATTCGTCTTGCTACAGCTTAAAAGGTCTAAAGTTACTTCTGAAGATGACTCAGGCAAAGTTTCACTGAACCGTGTGGCACAAAGGTCAGTCATATTATTCTCTAATAAATTAGCAATAGAACTACACATATGTATTCAGCCACCTATAATTGACGTGTAATTAATAGTGTGTGTGTTTGCATGTGGGTATCAGCGCTTGGCTCAGTAAGGAAGACAATCCTGTTGTTCATCGAGTCATTCAGAGACTGCATGACATAACAGGCCTGGACATGCAGCCACAAGGATCATTGGAGGTTAATTTTTGTTTTATGATTTAATGGTTCACATCAGATCAACTACAGTATTTTTAAGGAGACTGCATTTCGTTAAGCTTTTACTTGAAAATGCTGGATTCATTTAATTATATGTCAAAACAAACGATACCTGCTCTATCCTAACAGGGGTAATTGTTTACAGGCTCGACAAAAACAGTGAACATCTTTTAAAATGAATAATGTGCTTACAATGTGCTGTACTTAGGAGTTTTGTGCTACAGCTTTTTGGTTAAATGTTTTTTTTGGCGATATTTTATAAAGCTTGTGCACTTGAGCCACTGTTCCTATAAAATGATGCATTTTTAGATAAATCAGGATAAATGCACTGACCGTCTGCAAAATTACTGTTGTTCGATTCCAGGATATACAATTCCTGCCTGTGTGGGACAAAAGAAACGAATTATTTTCTGAACTACTTCCAGCCTGAATTGGTTCTAAGCATTAAAAGGGGCCTGTTTTCTTTTGTTTAGCTTTCTTTCTTTAACTAACTTTTTGTCCTTGTAAACGGTCTGCAAAATTACAAAGCTTCTAGTACTAATGCAACATGCCAGACATCTTGGCCATGGAGTTGTAGAAGTTCCTAATGGTGTCCTGTGATAATCCATCCCATGCAGCTTAATTATTCTTACACAGTTCCTGCAGATTTTGCAGTAGGGGTGTAGGTGGAGCAACTCCAGGTCTTTTGGACGTGTGACATGTGACAACAAACCGTTTCTGACCACACTGGTCATCTCCACCTACACAGCGGGACTCATCATTTGAGATGACTCACTGCCATTCTGAGTCATTCCATGACAGTCTAGCATGACACCATCACAGTCTTAGTGACACTGGCATGGTGTAAAGGGCAGCTAATGGTCTGCATGCATGTGCTCCTGCATTGTGCAGCCATCTGCCAATGCTGCTGGCACTTGAGGAGGTAGAATTCGAGGGTGCTTTGATTAGCTGAGAAGCATTTCAACTGTTATTTTGCAAGTGTTCAAATTGTATTAATTATGCTATCTAATAAATGTATATCTTGTACATTGCAAAAATTCTTCAGGTGTTGAATTACGGCATCGGTGGACAGTTTGGACCACATTATGATACCGGGGTAGGAAATGACTTTTAATTATTTGATGGAAGTAATGAGACTCTACTGGTCACTAAAGCACTGTTTCCATTACAACAGGAACTTGATGAGAGCCCTTCGGGTTACAGGATGGCAACAATAATAACCTATGTAAGGTTTTGCTTCTACATATCATGTCCACTGTCCATGGCCTTTTCTTCTTTTGCAAAACTTGCACGATTGCAGTTTATTTTAGATCTGTAAAATTCTGGGATATTAAAGCTGTTTCTTTGTCTATTGCAGCTGAGTGATGTCAGCTTTGGAGGGGCCACTGTGTTTCCTAACCTAGGGGTTTCGCTGAAACCGCAGAAGGTGATTTATTATAAGGAATAATTACAGCTAATTAAAACCTTTTATAATATATTTATGTAGTATATATACATATATATTGTGATCACATGACCTGCTGTTTACACTGTGTGTGAATTTCATGATGAATGGACCAACAGAAACAGGCCAAAGATTGCTTGGAAAAAAGCTGGTTCCATTGACTTGCGTTAGAATTAAATTGTGTTTTGGCCTCTCCAGTAATACTTGTTTTTCTTTGGACAGCGCTGATATGTATACACATACATATATATATATATATATATATATATATATATATATATATATATATATATATATATATATATATATATATATATATATATATATCTATATATATATATATATACAATGGGGTGCGAAAGTTTGGGCAGCGTTGTTAATTTTCCTGATTTACCTTAATAAAACATTGATTGTTTGAAGAAAAAAATTGCGTTAAATACATCATATAGGGGACAAACACAGTGCTATTTGAGAAGTGAAATGAAGTTTATATGATTTACAGAAAGTGTGCAATAATTGGTTAAACAAAAGTAGGCAGGTGCATAAATTTGGGCACTGTTGTCATTTTATTGATTTCAAAACCTTTAGAACTAATTACTGGAACTCAAATGTGGTTTGGTAAGTTCAGTGACCCTTGACCTCCATACACAGGTGACTCCAATTATGAGAAAGGGTATTTAAGGGGGGGCAATTGTATGTTTTTCTCCACTTTGCATCTTCTCTGAAGAGCCACAGCATGGGAGTCTCAAAACAACTTTCAAATGACCTGAAAACAAAGATTGTTCACAGTCATGTTTAGGGGAAGGATACAGAAAGCTATCTCAGAGATTTCACCTTTCAGTCTCCACTGTGAGAAACATTGTGAGAAAATGTAAGACCACAGGCACAGTTCAAGTCAAGGCTCAAAGTGGCAGACCAAGAAAAATCTCAAATAAACAGAAGCGAAGGATGTTGAGAACAGTCAGAGTCAACCCACAGACCAGCACCAAAGACCTACATCATGATCTTGCTGCTGATGAAGTCACTGTGCATCGTTCAACTATTCGGCGCACTTTACACAAGGAGATGCTGTATGGGAGAGTGATGCAGAGGAAGCCTTTTCTCCACCCACATCACAAACAGAGCCGCTTGATGTATGCTAAAGCACATTTGGACAAGCCAGCTTCATTTTGGAATAAGGTGCTGTGGACTGATGAAACTAAAATAGAGTTATTTGGGCATAACAAGGGCCGTTATGCATAGAGGAAAAAGAACACAGCACTCCAAGAAAAACACCTGCTACCTACAGTAAAATTTGGTGGTGGTTCCATCATGCTGTGGGGCTGTGTGGCCAGTACAGGGACTGGGAATCGTGTTAAAGTTGAGGGACGCATGGATTCCAATCAATATTAGCAGATCCTGGAGACCAATGTCCAGGAATCAGTGACAAAGCTGAAGCTGCGCCGGGGCTGGATCTTCCAACAAGACAACGACCCTAAACACTGCTCAAAATCTACTAATGCATTCATGCAGAGGAACAAGTACAACGTTCTGGAATGGCCATCTCAGTCCCCAGACCTGAATATTATTGAAAATCTGTGGTGTTACTTAAAGAGAGCTGTCAATGCTCGGAAACCATCAAACCTGAATGAACTAGAGATGTTTTGTAATGAAGAATGGTGTAATATACCTTCAGTCACAATCCAGACTCTCGTTAGAAGCTATAGGAAGTGTTTAGAGGCTGTTATTTCTGCGAAAGGAGGATCTACTAAAGATTTTTTTTTTGGTGCCCTAATTTATGTACCTGCCTACTTTTGTTTAGACAATTATTGCACACTTTCTGTAAATCGTATAAACTTCATTTCACTTCTCAAATATCACTGTGTTTGTCCCCTATATGATATATTTAACAGAATTTTTTCCTACAAACAATCAATGCTTTATAAAGATAAATCGGGAAAATTAACAAGGCTGTCCAAACTTTCGCACCCCACTGTATATGACATATGTATATAAATACAGGAAATGCACAATAAAGACTAACACAAGAATGTCCAGTGCATACACAGGGCTTTGCTGAATTATAAATCACTCAAAAATAAATTTCCTCCAGTACAAAACATGATTTAAGGATGTACAAGCTTAGTCATTCGTCTTTATAGGATGATACTTAAGTGCCACATATTCTGAGACTGCCAAGAATGATTGCTCTTCGTTTTTTGTTTGCAACTTTGCAAATTCAGCATCAAACGACATCCCTTTACTCTCCAAGAGCGTCTCCAGTGATGTAAATCAACATCAATGTTAACTCTATTCATAGCACTTTTTAAGCTCCCAGTAAATGTACAGTATGTGATCCAGAAATTCCTCGTTTAAGAGGTTTAACTACATTTTGCAAAGCACCGTTTATTAAAGAATCAGGTATACAAAACAGCTTTCAACTACTCCGATGTGTCATACAACTGTTTATACTAACTCATTATTAATTGATAAGGCAATAATTAAGGATTCATTCACATGTTTGAATATAGAGAACTCTTTGCAGGGCTGGGAAAATAACCTTATTAATTCACATCCGTGGATCTACTGAACGTTGCAGTTCAACAGCCCCATATTGATGGATAGATATTTTACTCTCCATAGTGAATATATCAGTGTTTCCTAACCTGGAGATTTATTGCCATACACATTGTAGCACTGTCCCTGCTTTGGCTCACCACTTTAACTCAGTAAAGGAGTTGTTAAGGAGCTGATTAGTTGGATCAAAGTTTTTAGAACCAGGATTGAGAAGCACTGGAATAGATAATATGTCATTGTCCATCAAGTAAAACCTGATAATGGGTTTGTGGTATCTCTGCTATCTGTTTCATTTCTTTTACAGGGTTCGGCAGTGATGTGGTACAATCTTTTACAAAATGGACAGCTAGATGAGCAAACCCTGCATGCTGGATGCCCGGTCTTTCGAGGAAGCAAATGGAGTGAGTCTCACTTACTTGAGTCTGTAAGATTCTCATGAATTGCCAGTTTAGGCTGAGTTCCAGTTAACAGATACTCAACTAAGAACATGTCTGAGAGCACAAATCGATTGACTGGTGTTGGGGTGAAAGTCTTGATTTAACATGATATGTTAATCTCCCAAGCCCTGATCAAATGTTGCCTATAAAATATAAAAGGGTGGAATTTGTTTATTTAGACATTTTGTGGAATAGATGTTTAACATAATGATAATTTTAAATTCTTTTTTAAAATACTGTGATCATTTTTAAGTAGCATGGCCTACCCATTTGGCATTACACAGCCTAACCCTACCTGAGGGTTCCTCACCATTTAATATACTGGTAACTTGAATGGAAACTGCATGTGTTGTAGATCTATTTTCCTTCAGTTTGTTAAAGTCGGTTCTTGATGATTTTTTTTCTAGTTGCTACCAAATGGATTCGGGAGCGAGGACAGGAGTTCAGGAGACCATGCGCTCTGTCCGAGACAGAATAAAGAGTCTCTATCTTTTTTTCTCTCTGGGATCATAGTCATTAGCCGTGCAAACATATTTCTGTCTTATTTGTGTCCATGTTAACTATGGAAGAGCACACCTGAAGGAATGCCCCCACATTAATGTGAAAACCTTGCAATTGCAAACATGTGGTTGTCTTGTATTTACTCAACCCATAAAAATGACCTTACCATGTAGCCCTGTGCAATAGTGTATCAGCAATAGTGTATAATGGGATGCATTGATTTTACTGTATTCATTTAAATGTATTAATCATTTTGTATAACTTCTGCATAATTCAGTTGTTGCAATCTAAACAAAGTCAGTCTTATTAGTGTGATGTGAACTAAGATGAGAAACGTACTGACTCCAATATCTTTACACTGGTGGTGATGGGAACCAAGGGTCACCAGTGTCTTTAAAACCAACATAGCAATTAAATTCAATCTCCAAACCATTGGAGTATCTTAATGATTTACATGTTAGGCTGACAATGGTTAAATTGGGTCAAATAAATAAAAAATGTTTTTATTTGGGGACTATTTTTCCTTTCCTTTTCATGTACATTTAAACCATAAGTAAATCTATCAACCGAAACATTACAGCAAAACTGTTGTCAAGCAATGTCATAGGCATAGAGCAATATGTTTAGAAACATGTTAGGTAATGACTTTATGTGACATAATAGTAGCTAAAAGATGCTTTGAATGCACTGGATGTCTGATTCCTGTCAGATGCACCATAATCAATTCTGACTCAGCACTTTGCTCTAAAAAGGAGCATTTGATACTACATCATATTAACCAATTAATTATAGAGAACATTTTTACCACATCACTAAGTTACCAACACGTTAAACACATACCATGTTTGGAAATAACAGTAATGACAATTTCTTGCTAAATAATCTGGATTAGATTAAATATATTGTTTGATTTAGTGTGTTAGCATAATAAGTTCTCAGGGCTGATATAATGTGATTGAAATATTTTTCCGATTCTGTCTATGTTCTCTGTCTTTAATACAAAACAACAAGAACAACACAACTGCAATAACAGTCTGCTCAAAGACATTATTCATTTCTGTATCTACAGTCACATGGAAAATTTACAGGAACAAATTTAAATACAGCTTGTTTCTGCACATTTTACTACACACTTTGTATTTTTTGCTGAGTTTAACATTTTGAGAAAAAATCTAACATACATTTTAAAATCTGTCTGAAGTTTGGAGCAGGCCGCGTTTAGTTTTTTGCCCTAATGTGTTACATTTAGATAAAAATGATTGGTTATTGTGTATTTCCCAAAGTGTATTTTCTGTAGAGGATGTGCAAATTATTTTCACTGTCATTTGACCAGGAGCACTTAAACTTCAGTGTATGACTGAAACAGTATAAGGTACTGAACATTAACACGCATAAATGTGAAAACTGTCATAATGAAATGTGAAACTATCATAATGAGGGTGAGCCACCTCACAAACTCATACAAACACACGTATCATAGAGTGTTGGAGTCAAAAGAGGCGAATAAGGGGAGAATATTCAAATTATTTCTTCTACTTTTTTGAACAATCCTCTTGGGTCCCAGTTGTTAAATTAAAGCCGTAAAATGTTCTAGGATCTTAGTGCTCATAAAGAAGAGTGTTCTTGTGCTTTAGGAGAAATTACATGTTACAATTACATGACACAATGTTTCCTGTTAGAAATTAAAGGTGGAATCTAACTGCCCCTCATAAACATTACAAACATTACAGACCTTAGCAGGGACCAGGGATAGCAAAGCAATACCCTAGTGACATCATAGCGACCACCTGGAAAATAGGAACAGCCTGACACCAGCTTTGCAATACCCTGGGAGATATCGGTGCCCTAGTGACACCTTAACAACTGCCTGGGATATCATATCATGGCCTAATGTCACCATAGAGACTACCTGGGATACCTTAGCAACAGCCTGACAATGGATTACCACCTCTTTGGGAGATAGTGGTGCCCTAGTGACACGTTAGTAACTACCTGGGAGATCATAGCAGTGGCCCAAACTCACCTTAGCAACTACATGGGATACCATAGCATTAGCCTGACAACACCTTAGAAACACCCTGAGAGATAGCAATGACGGTTTGACAGATTAGCAACCACATGGAATCTAATAGCAACAGCCTGACAAAATCTTAGAAATACAACCAACAGGTATATCATAGCAATAGCCTGACAACAGGTTAGCAACCACCTAGTACACATTGTAACTACCTTGTATTCCACAGCAATAGCTAAGCGTAGCAACATCTTAGCAATCACTTCACATAATATTGACACCTTAGCAACCACTTTGGATAACACATTGGCCTAGCATCAGTTTAGCAACCAACTGAAACTACATAGCAACAGCTTTGTCACAAACCCCCACTGGTTAAACAGTCCTGTGCACAGTAACACATGACAGTGAGCTGTTTTGGGGGATATTTGCTTTTATTCATAAGAGATCATTCACCTGTTCATATCACACATTAATCTCCAGCTATAGCTGTAAGACTGGACAGAAGTGCTCATTTAGATCATGTACAAACCATAATTTTACCAGACTGGCAGAAATATCCCCAAAGCAGCCCCACAAGGTCTGAGGTAACTAACAGTTAAAATAGTTTTTATATATTTAAAAAAGTTATGCATGGAATTTTTTAATTCAATATTATCCAAACTACTAAAGTTATATATTACATCAACACAATTACTGCCAATTATTGTCAAAAATGTATGAATGTATATGTACACTTTCCAAAAAAATAAAGGGAACACTTTGAAAACACATCAGATCTCAATAGGAAAAAAATCATGCAGAATATCTTTCCTCATATAGACTGGGTAATGTGTTAGGAACGAAAGGATGCCACATCGTTTGATGGAAATGAAAGTGATCCGTCTGACAACGGGTCCGAGGCTTTCATCCCGATACCTAATAACAGTCAGGGTGCCGTTGTCTAGCCTGTAGAGGTCTGTGCGTCCTTCCAGGGATATGCCTCCCCAGACCATCACTGACCCACCACCAAACCAGTCATGCTGAATGATGTTGCAGGCGGCATAACATTCTCCACGGTGTCTCCAGAGCCTGTCACGTCTGTCACATGTGCTCAGGTAAAACCTGCTCTCTCTGTGAAAAGCACAAGGCGCCTGTGGCGGATCTGCCAATTCTGGTGTTCTGTGGCAAATGCCAATCGAGCTCTACGGTGCTGGCCAGTGAGCACAGGGCCCACTACAGGACATCGGGCCTTCAGGCCGCCCTCATGAGGCCTGTTTCTGATTGTTTGGTCAGACACATTCACAGCAATAGGGCTCTGGCAGTGCTCATCTTGTTCCTCCTTGCACAAAGGAGCAGATACCGGTCCTGCTGAGGGGTTAAGGACCTTCTACAGCCTTGTCCAGCTCTCCTAGAGTAGCTGCCTGGCTCCTTGAATCTCCACCGTACTCTTAAGACTGTGCTGGGAGACACCTTCAGTATCACCTTCACCATCCTTCAGTAGTTGGATTACCTGTGCAACCTCTGTAGGGTCCAGGTACTGCACCGTGGTACTAGTAGTGATGCTGACCCAAGTCAACTGCAAAACTAGTAAAAAATCAGTGGGAAAAGATGAGGGGGGACAAAATGTCAATGACCTCGTCCTTTTAAACCATTCCTGTTTTGGCGGGTGTCTCATTGTTGCTCCTCTACTGCACCTGTTGTTAATTTCACCAAAGCAGCTGAAACTGATTAACGCCCCTACCTACTACTTAACTGACCAGATCAATATCCCTGAAGTTGAACTGAGTTGATGGTATACTCTGATTAAAAAGTGTTCCCTTTATTTTTTTGAGCAGTGTATATATATATATATATATATATATATATATATATATATATATATATATATATATATATATATATATATATATATATATATATATATATATGTATATATATATATATATATATATATATATACAGTACTGCACAAAAAAGTCAGAGACCTTTAAAGCCATTGAGTACAACTTTCCAACTTTTCCAGTTTTTCAGAAACACACAATCAGGGAGCACTTTATTACCTTGTCCAGTCCAGCAGCAACACTGCATGCCACCACCATGTCAGTGTCACTGCAATGCTCAGATATTACCCACCACCCAAACAATATCTGCTCTGTGGTGGTCCTGTGGGGGTCCTGACAATTGTCAGAGTGAAAGTGGATTAACAAAGTTTACAAGAAACAGATGGACTAGAGTCTGTGATTGTAGAATTACAAAGAAGCCTCAGTTCTGTCATTTCTTAGTCTGCTAGACAGTTACATATCCTTTCAGAACGTGAGCATTTAAGTGGTCTTTTCACAGAGGCAGGATGGCAAAAACACAAAAACACATGACCAAAAATAAATTTACATTAAATTGCTAACTTAAGAAAGTTTTTGCATTCCTTTGGGGAGACATGAGGTTTTGTTCCAGCAGTGATGATATGCAAGTGTCTAATATCCTCAGAAATATCTCATGCACAACAAATAACTTTTTAATGGGAAATGATATAAATGAAACATAGTCTCTGACTTATACACTGTACTGTGTATGTTTGTATATGCATAATTCATATGTCTGTAACACAGTTGAATAAGATAAATTCAGTGCATCCCTTCATCAGTGTACAGTTCAGTTCAGCCTGAAAACCTCTGCTGTGAGACAAAAACTGGCCTGTAGCAGGTGGGGTTGACTAATGCCATCTATTAAGTAGAGATAGAGAGTTTGTTTCCCAGCAATCTTTCTTCCATCATCCTCTTTCAGTCAGTCTGTCTTTTTGTCCTGCCCTTTTCTGGTGTCTCTCTCTTGTGGTGCTGTGGCTCTGTTCAAACACCAATCCGTGCTGCTCTTAGCTGGCCAGCCGTGTAAGGTCTGACTGAGGTGCAGGGCGGCGCTTAATGGTGACAGGTGGGAGAACTCTGATAGGTTAGTCACTGAAGTGGGTGGGGCAGAAAAAAGAGGGAACTGTCCTGGGATTGGATGGGTCTGAGGAAAGGGGAGGGGCTTTGGAAAGCAGTAAGGGAGGAGTAGAGGGTGAGAGAGGGATGGCAGAGCTGTTGAGAGATGACACATATATTTACACATTGTGGTAATAAAACAAACATCATTTTGAAAACAGAAACTTTTCCAAAGTGGTAACTCTCCAGGGAATAACACTTTAATGGAATGCAGTTTTGGCCCACAAGCAATGTAACACCATTTTTGTTTGTCCAATGTATTGGGTTACTGCCATTCCCAAATGGTGTGACAATTAGATCAAAAGGTTAAATACTAGAGGCTAGGCTCGTGTGTGTTGTCATGTTAGGTGCAACAGAAAATGGTTTTTAATACCCTTCTCCACAGATGGGCTGTAGAGTGGTCCCTCGGATGAAATGAGAGGGAATGGAAGTGAGGGTCCAGATTGAACCATCTGAGAGAGAGAGACAAAGAGGTAAAGAGAGAAAAAATACAGTATCTTAATGTTTTACAGAAATATGTGATTATCACACATCACGCAATACAGTGCAAAAGTTAGAGTCCGCACTTCACTTATTTTAATTCTAGTCAAAACAGTCCATAAGTACCAACTAGTCATTTTTCAGGAGAAGAGGAATCTCTAAGAAAAATAAGTGGATAGTTTCCAAAGGTGAAGCTGCGATACAGAGACAATGGGACCCATAACAACCACGTAAAGCCTGTCAGACTACCATAACTGTTGCATTTAGAAAAACAGAACTCGCATCTTTGAGAGAGCGAAGAAAATCAAGCTCCAGTCTTTAAAAATCCAAAGGTGTTTCTGCCCATCTGTCCACTGTTATAAGACATGCCAACACTAGTGGCCTTTTAAGGGAGCAAGGCATTAGATGATGCAACCTGTCAAAATATATTCCAAACAATAAGGGGCAACATGTCATCAGATAGTGCTGGTGTCCACCCCATCATCAGAAATAAGGAAACACACAGTCCCTCCTCCTCAGTGTTGGCATTAACAGCCATTTATTTATCAGTCTAGAAAAAACACTGCACGTTCATCATTTAACTTTATTCTTTTACATGCCAAGAGCACCTCCAGCGATGTCGATCTCCGGCTAATGCAACATGCCTGACTTCTCGGCATGGAGCTGTAAATGTTCCTAATGGTGTCCTGTGATAATCCGTCCCATGCAGCTTGAACATTCTCACACAGTTCCAGCAGATTTTGCAGTAGGGGTGGAAGTGGAGTGACACCAGGCCTTTTGGACATGTGGTACGTGGAAACAAACCATTTATCTTTGTGCTGATCATGGTGCCTCCACACACAGATTCATTGGTTGTCTCCACCAAGACAAAAGTCGGACTCGTCACTGAAGATGACCCGCTGCCATGACAGTCTGGCACAACACCATTGTAGTCTTTGGCAACATTGATTATTATGGGCAGGAGGTAGGCAACAGGCGGATACAGTACATATTGAGAAACCTGATTATGTATTTAGCTTCCAGGTACTTTGAGGCTGTTTAGACTGGAAATTACATAAGTAAAAAGTGGTCTTTGACATTTGTTCAATACTATATATACATACCTGCTGGCAGGTGGGGAGACTGGGGTAGTTCACCAGGATCAGTTTGCTGAAGTTGAACTTATAGGTGAATCTCTTTCCTTTGGTCTTATGCAGAATCCTCTTATTGTAGTAATATCTGGTCAGTAAAGAGCACAGTAAGTACTCATACACAGTAATAGTATTGTACAGTATATCCCTATGTGGGTGTGTACACATTCTTATTTAACATTTATCTGTAAGTTTCATCTGTATTGTTTATTTACAGTTTTTCAGGTATTTTTCTATGTTGTGTGCACATCCATTAGTCTACTACCATATAGGTGTACTATGTGGGTTTATAAATGCAAAGACAGACTTTGGCCCATCTGTCGCTAGAAAAGAAATTAAATGGTTCAGGGTCTGGAGACTGGCTAGGCCCTACTCCAGGACCTCTTAAGATGTTTCCTACGAGAGCCACTCTTTAGTTGTGCCCTGGCTGTGTTTTTGGGTCAAAATCATGCTAGAGGAAGACCCAGCCACGACCCATCTTCATTGCTCTTACTGATGGAAAGGAGGTTGTTGGCCAAAATCTCACGACTACATGGCCCCATTCCATCCTTCCACAATACGGTGCAGGGGGGGGGGGGGGGGGTCGTCCTGTCCCCTTTGCAGAAAAGCATCCCCAAAAAGAATGATGTTTTCCACCGGCCATGCTTCACGGTTGGTTTGGGATGGTGTTTCTTGGGGTTGTAACTCATCATTCTTCTTCCTCCACAACATGACGAGTGGAGTTTTAAAGAGAAAAAAGTTTCTATTTTTTGTCTCATCAGACACATGACCTTTCTCCCATTGTCCTCCTCTGGATCATTCAGATGGTCATTTTGCAAACTTCAGAACGGGCTTTGACATGCGTTGGCTTGAGGAAGGGCACCTTGCGTGCACTGCAGGATTTTAAAATCTTGACAACGTACAGTGTTACTGATTGTTTTCTTTGAGACTACGTGGTCCCAGCCTCTATTCAGGTCATGACACAGGTCCTGGCCGTGTAATTCTGGGCTCATTCCTCACCTTCCTCAAGATCCATTGATGCTCCCACGAGGTGAGATCTTTGCATGGCGCCCTAAGACCGAGGGAGATTATCCGTTATTTTGCATTTCTTTTTTTTCCATTTTCTAATAATTGCACCCCCAAACCAGTTGTTGCCTTCTCACCAAAGCTGCTTGCCTATTGTCCTGTAGCCCATCCCAGCCTTGTCCTTGTGCAGGTTCTACAATTTTATCCCTGATATTCCTTACAAAGCTCGTCTTCTGGTCTTGGGCAATTGTGGAGATGCTGGAGTCCCTGACTGATTGAGTGTGTGGACAGGTGTCTTTTATACAGGTAACGAGTTCAAACAGGTGCAGTTAATACAGGTAATGAGTGGAGAACAGGAGGGCTTCTTAAAGAAGAAGTAACATGTCTGTGAGAGCCAAAATTCTTACTGGTTGATAGATGATCAAATACTTATTTCCCACAATAAAATGGAAATGAATTATTTAAAAATCATACAATGTATTTTTCTGGATTTTTGTTTTAGATTCCATCACTCACAGTTGAAGAGTACCTATGATAAAAATTACAGTCTTCTACATGCTTTGCAAGTGGGAAAACCTGAAAAATCAGCAGTGTATCAAATACTTGTTCTCCCCACTGTAAATGCAAAGAGAGACTTTGGCCCATCTGTCGCTAGAAAAGAAATTAAACCAGATCAGATACCATTGGGTGGGCGATCATTCCATTCCAGCAGTGACCCCAACACAATCAGTGGCACATTAGTGTATCAGGCACAGCAGGTGTGGGTTTCTTAAACACTTGAAATGTATTGCTGCTTGTCCTTTTACTAGACAACAGAAGCTGACCACTGACCATCAAAAAATATGAGCTGTTGTCTACTACTGTGCACGTACAAGGTAGGATTGGCTTTACAAGAAAGGCCAGAGCAGACTACATCTCCTGAGGAGACTGAGGAGTGCAGGGGGCACTTCTGTGGACCTTCTTCGATGCTGTGGTGGCATCAGCCATCTTTTATGGAGTGGTCTGCTGGGGCAGCAGCATCTCCACCGCTGACAGGAAGAGACTGAATAAAATCATCAAGAAGTCCAGCTCTGTCCTGGGGTGTCATCTTGACTCAGTGGAGGTGGTGGGGGACAGGAGAATGAGAACTAAGTTCAAACACATGTTGAAGAACCTGTCCCACCCCATGTACCACTCTCTGGAAGCACTGGGCAGCTCCTTCAGTGCCCAGCTGCTGCACCCACGGTGTGTAAAGGAGAGATACCGCAGATCCTTCCTTCCGGCCGCTGTCAGACTGTATAACAGCCGCTCCCCTCAGTAGTCTATTTCTACACTAGTCTATTCTACACTGGTCTATTTCTATGATCTACCTCTATTCTACTATGTGCAATAAAACAGCTGTCCTCTGGGTTTAAAGTTATAGTATTTAATTATACACTGCTCAATAAAGGGAAGACTTTGAAAACACATCAGATCTCAATGGGAAAAAAATGTGCTGGGAGACACAGCAAACCTTGTGGCAATGGCACATATTGATGTGCCATCCTTCAGTAGTTGGACTACCTGTGCAACCTCTGTATGGTCCAGGTACCGCACCATGGTACTAGTAGTGACGCTGACCCAAGTCAACTGCAGAACTAGTGAAAATTCAGTGGGAAAAGATGAGGGGGGACAAAATGTCAATGACCTCATCCTTTTAAACCATTCCTGTTTTGGAGGGTGTCTCATTGTTGCTCCTCTACTGCACCTGTTGTTAATTTCATTAACATTCATTCATTTCAACACCAAAGCAGCTGAAACTGATTAACGGCCCTCCCCACTACTTAACTGACCAGATCAATAACCCTGAAGTTGAACTGAGTTGATGGTATACTCTGATTAAAAAGTGTTCCCTTTATTCTTTTGAGCAGTGTATATTTTTCTGTACTTTTTGTATATAGATCTTATTTATTATTATTATTATTATTATTATTATTATTATTATTATATATTTATTATTATTATTGTTCTTTCCTCTGTGCTGCTGTAACATTACAAATTTCCCCACTGTGGGATCAATAAAGGATTATCTTATTTTACAGCAGACTAGGACTAGGCAATGCAGATGCGTTTAGATGTGTAGTAGATGTGTTAGTTTCCAGCTGGTTTCCATTTAGTTTTTAGGGGCGTGTTAACCTTTTAAGGATGACACAAAAAAATGTCTGTTTATGCCATTTAATCTCCCTAATTAGAGGCCAGGTGAACTGAACATGCTAAATTGTCCCTAGTGTGTGTGTGTGTGTGTGTGTGTGTCTGCCCTGTGATGGATTGGCGGCCTGTCCACAGTGAAGGGGGTTCAAGGACACAACCAGGTGTAAATAGTCAGTCATGGGCTCACTTACTCCCAGGGTAACTGCCACCCCATTATCTATTACTATCATGCCACTGCCATGTTGGCAGCAGTGATGTGCAGAGTCCCACACCCAAGGAATAAGTGATGATGAGTACAAGTACACAGTACCTAGCAAACTACATTTGTTATGCAACCTCATGTAAACTGGTCATGTTGGACCACATGTTGGATGTACCTCAGTGCTCTGCTGAGCTTGTCGTAGTTCATATGTGGCTTGCCCTTCCTTTCCCCCCACAGCTTGGCCAACCGCTCCGGGTCTCTGATCACAAACTCTCCCCATTCTCCACCCCAGCTAATCGCCCCACCCTCTCCCCGCCCCAACAGCTCCAACAGGAAGTGCCACAGCTGTACTTGCCGAGATCCTGGTGACCAGGCTGGTTTATAGGCCCAGTCTGGAAACAGCACTGCTAGGGAAGGACAAAGAAACACAGAAAAAAATTAAAATTGCAAAAACGGCTGCTATCACACTCTGTGGTGAACAGAAATATTAATATGTTATTAAGTTAATATGTCAAAATGAACATTATGTTCTTTATGTGTTACTGGACCTCTGAATAATAAGGTTGTCAGGTTGTCAAAATGCTAACGTTGGTACATACATGGCACAAACAAGCTAACACTCCTGTGCATTAGCATGATGCTGAGTGAAAGTAATAGAGCAACATTGAATAATTTTTTCTTCTATTTTAGGAAAACTGTCGTAGTATGAAAAATGCTTTGCACATATACATAGATAAGCTAAAACTAACATTAGCTGTGCACATTTCTGCTACTTGTTTAGGTTGGTGTGGAGGAGTCTAATGGTGAAGATCTTATCTTGCACTAACACCACAAAAAATGTATTACTGTTTGCCATTAATCTTTGATCTCAAATGATTCAAGAACTGTCTTTGAGGGAGTTTTTAGAAGCATTAGACATATGAGCTCCCATCACTCCCACTGTGAACATCATACGACTTGCTTGCATTAATTATGTACATAAAATATATATATATAACCTTCACCATAGTATTAGAATGTAAGAGACCTTACTGACTTTAAATTTGCCTTGAAAATTAAAGGCTAAAAGAAGCAAGCCAAATAAAATCAGCCAAAGATGAAGACTAAGATGAAGCAGCATTAATGAGCTGTTTAGAGAAACCACACACACTCACACTTACCTCTGCTCCAGTAAGGTGAAGAGACAGATGCCAAATTGGAACTGCAGCTGCACTGCATCTGTAAAATGAAGCCTTCGTCAATATAGTAAATTCCTAACGTCACCTAAAATTCCATACATCAAAATAGAGCAAAATATGGAATGTGTACATATACCCACTTTTTGGGAGCGTAACACCGACCATAACTGCTGTCATCATTAATATTACTGTTGCTATCTAAAAGTAACTCTCAACTCTATATTATTACTGTTGTGAAAAATCCTGTGAGTATATCCTGGATTATTTAAATATGAAAATAGTTCTTGTCGCATACAATATACAAAAAAGATACACCCATTTTAAATCTCTCAAATATGGTTGTATGTGCTTAAAATTAGGTCAGCAATTCAGCTCATTCAGTTGTATGTACCATTTTGCTGAGTTTCTAGTGGTTTTTCATTTTATTTACTTATTTAGATTTTAGTCACTGACATTTGTTTACAAGCAATGTTTTCTGTCTGTAGTTCACTTTAGGTAGTTTATCATTTTATTTTCCAAAAGAATTACTCAGCCCAGCCCTGATGAGACATTTTCACACCGTTTTTAAATGTATTCTGAAACTTTACTTCCCTTCAGCAGCCCTCGACTAAAATAACATTCATTCTGTGTCTCAGCAAGGTGATATACAGTTTATAGCTCTAATAATATTTATGATTCCAGCTACTCCAAACCACCAGTTTCTTTATTTATACCTTTTAATAGTGAGACATTCAGCAACTTAATTTCTCAAGAGTTTAGCTGTTTTTCTCCTAGCAGTAATGCTATTTTACATATTATGATGACACATTCCGTGTTGTGTGATCTGTGTTGGGTGGAAAACTGTATAATAAAAAAAATGATAATAATTTATGGATATTTTACTTTAAACTGCATTCCCTGTTCAAAAAACAAAAAAACAGAATACGAGCATAGAGCATCTTAGACCAGCACTATACCTACATACACCAGCACAGACTAATTTAGATGAGCGCTAGACCAGCATAAACAGCCTCAGACCAGCACTATACCAGCATAAACCAGCACAGAGCATATTAGACCAGCACTATACCAGCATAAACCAGCACAGAGCATATTAGACCAGCACTATACCAGCATAAACCACCACAGAGCATATTAGACCAGCACTATACCAGCATAAACCAGCACAGAGCATATTAGACCAGCACTAGACCAGCATAAACCACCACAGAGCATATTAGACCAGCACTAGACCAGCATAAACCACCACAGAGCATATTAGACCAGCACTAGAACAGCATAAACCACCACAGAGCATATTAGACCAGCACTAGACCAGCATAAACCAGCACAGAGCAGCTCAGACCAGCACTAGACCAGCATAATCCACCATAGAGCATATTAGACCAGCACTAGACCAGCATAAACCAGCACAGAGCAGCTTAGACCAGCACTAGACCAGCATAATCCACCACAGAGCAGCTTAGACAAGCACTAGACAGGAATAAAGCAGCACAGAGCAGCTTAGACCAGCACTTGGCCACTATAAACCAGCATAGACCTGTTTAGACGAGCACTAGACCAGCATAAACCAGCATAAATATATATGTAGTATATTTTGTGTGGAACAAAACCTTCCAGCTCCATGTTGTTGTTGTTTTTCAGTTTTTGTCATAATTTGAAAATGACTGTTGACCTTTACATTGCGTGTAAATGATGGATAGACCTGTAGAAGTGGCCCCATTGATTTTCATTACAAGTAAACTATACCTTTTCTTCCTTCTGCAGAATTATATTTTAGATATATGAGGTTTTGAAGCTCTTAAAGTAAGCTCTAAATATAATCAGTGTTGTGATCAGTGATGGGTGTGGAGTGTGTGTGAGTTCCTCCGGGGGTAAAGTGGGTGAGTTGATCAGTAGTAGTAGTGATCAGTAGTACCTTGGTGGTGGTTGAGTGTGTGTGTGCTGATCAGTAGTGGAGTCTGTGTGAGTTCCTCTGTGTGGTGGAGAGTGTGTGAGTTCCTTGGTGGTGGTGGAGTGTGTGTGAGTTCTTCGGTGGTGGAGTGGGTGTGAGCTGATCAGTAGTGGAGTCTGTGTGAGTTCCTCTGTGTGGTGGAGTGTGTGTGAGTTCCTTGGTGGTGATGGAGTGTGTGTGAGTTCTTCGGTGGTGGAGTGGGTGTGAGCTGATCAGTAGTGGAGTCTGTGTGAGTTCCTCAGTGGTGGTAGAGTGTGATTCAGTTCCTCAGTGGTGGTGGACTATGTGTGAGTTGATCAGTAGTGTAGTCTGTGTGAGTTCCTCGTTGGTGGTGGAGTGTATGTAAGTTCTTCAGTGGTGGTGGAGTCTGTGTGAGTTCCTCGTTGGTGGTGGAGTGTGATTCAGTTCCTCAGTGATGGTGGAGTATGTGTGAGTTGATCAGTGGTGTAGTCTGTGTAAGTTCCTCTGTGTGATGGAGTGTGTGTGAGTTCCTCAGTAGTGGTGGAGTGGGTGTGAGATGATCAGTAGTGGAGTGTGTTTGAGTTCCTTGGTGGTGCTGGTGGAGTGTGTGTGAGTTCTACTGTGTGATGGAGTGTGTGTCAGTTCCGCTGTGGTGGACTGGGTGTCAGTACCTCTGTGCTGGAGTTTGTGTGAGTTCCTTGATGGTGGTGGTGGAGTGTGTGTGAGTACGTCGGTGGTGGAGTGTATGTGAATTCGTCTGTGTGGTGAAGTAGGTTAGAGTACCTCTGTGATGGAGTGTGTGCGAGTTTCTCTGTGGTGGAGTGTGTGCGAGTTTCTCTGTGGTGGAGTGGGTGTGAGTACCTCTGTGGTGGAGTGTGTGTGAGTACTTCTGTGGTGGAGTGTGTGTGAGTACCTCTGTGGTGGAGTGAAGCGCTGCTCCAGCTTTCTTCAGCAACAATGAAGAGACTGACGATGAGACAGAAGAAAGACACCTGTCATCCCTCCTAACCCCCCACCTCCTCTCTCTCTTTCTCTTTCTCTCTCCCTCTCGCTCTCTCTCACACACACACACACACACACACACACACACACACACACACACACACAGAGTCTCTCTTTACTGACTACAGCTGAGAATGAAAGATATCTTGAATCTGTAATCGCTGAAACCTCTAGAATGATTCCAATTAGGTACTGATTTATTTCTTGCTGACTGAAAGCTTTACTGTCTAACTATGATAATAATTAGGGCAGAATATTATTACTGCTTTATATGAGTGATCTAAGTGCTCAAAAGTGTCTTTGGTGTCTTTATTTATTGTCTGAAGAAAGAATTCATTTAAAATACAAAATAAGTTATTATTGTTATGAAGGATAAAACAACAACAACAAGAATAATAATAATTATAGTTATGTTTTTTACTATTGTCATTAATATTGTTAGCTTTAATGGTGATAATAAGAACATTTTCATTATCAATATAAATGAATTAATAATAGTTTTTAAAACAATACTGAATACTGGTAATAACTAACTATTTTAAGTCATTACAGAATAATAAAAATTACTGTATTTATATATAATTATATTTATTTATAATTAACTATTTTTTTAGTATATTATATTAATAAACAGAACAACAATGTTAACATTATTTAATTATTTATTTTATTTGAAGATAACCAGTTTACATACTTTTTCAGGTTAAAACACTGAATTAATTTTATTATGATAGGTTATATTATCATTGCCCACACTGAAACAGCTTTCAGGTCCTCCTCACTGAATGATCTGCTCTGTAGCTGAACCTTCAGGGCTCATTTAACATTCCTCAACTCACTGTGTTCAGCGTATCCATTAAAAATAGCAAGAGCCTGTCCCGTTCTCTACTGCTGAAGTTATTACCTTATCTCTCTCTCTCTCTCTCTCTCTACCTCTCTCGCTCTCTGGAGTGTGATAGGTGACACCGGAGGCTTTTAATTCCAGTGTAGAAACAAGTACAGCTCCAGACAGATATCAATAATGCATGCTGCTAATTGAGTTGAACGTGTGCTTTTAGCGATGCTGAGCCCATATGGTCACACGCACATGGTGTAGAGTGGCGACATACATGAAGCCACCCTCTTCAGCTTTCACTGAAGCACTGACGCATCATTTCAAATTCAAGATTTCACCCAAACAGCCAGAAGAACTCTGGTATAATGTCTTTATACCTAAAGTCTACCTGCTGCATCTGTAGTTTACGGATGATACCACAGACAATCACTGCAGGACAGAAGATGATAGATGACTTCTGTTGGAAGTGCATATGAAGTCAACAGGTTTATGTGACTGTGTGCTACAAATGACTGCCTGATCGGTACTGGAAAATTCCTCTGATATACATTTACAGATGTGTTACTTTATCAGATCTGGATTAGAGACTGAACTAAAAACTAGAGGCTCTAAAAGAAGTGTTTGTTTTGATGACAGCTCGAAAGCTACTTAACCCTCCATCTCATCCTCATCTCTCGTCTCTGCCCTCATCCTTCAGCAAATCTGTCTGCCCCTCTTTCTCTCCTCGGCCCTCATCCTCTCTCTATCCTCCATCCTACATCGGCTAATTCCTCTTCACGCTGAGAACATAGACAAGATTTAAAGATTGGAGAATGAGCGTGTGTGTGTGTGTTTATATTGTAAGTTCTGAGTTTGTAAAATAGCCAGAGAAGACTTAGGCAAACTCACCAACAAACTAGTTCTGATTTATAAAGTTCCTTATGGAAACTCTCTCTCTATGTGTTATTAAAATACTAGCATTAATTGTTGTACTGAAATGCTTAGCTTTAAAGCTATTTTGGACTAAAATCTTATTGGTCTGAGTAATGCTAAGCCTTCATTATTTAATTTTAATAAATGCCATGTTTTTAAATGACTAAAAATTCCAGTTCGCCTCTCAATTTGTCATGTGTGCTCAAAGCTGTGTTAGCTAGTCCTTTACTATATTAAAAAGGCTCATATTGTCCATATGAATCGCTCACTGAGTTCTGGTGAAGTTTCAGTTTAAGCTAATGTTGAACAGAACTTATGAACCAGCCAGTACATAACCAGCAATCACAGCTTTTACAAACCTACAAATTAGATTTGAGTCATTTTCATATGTGGTCTTAGATCTGATACGTATCTGATTTGTAGGCATGTGACATGCATGCGTCATCATTCACCTTTAATGTGGCAGCAGAGTCAAATGTGAAGTTAGAGCCAATAAACAGTGAAAATGCAACACAACAGACCCATTTCCATCTCCATCAGTCTCACTCTGGTTAGTTTGCTGGTTAGTTTGCTGTTTATGATGCATATGGTTTACTTATGTGACGTTACTGGTTTGAAAGCGTGCAAGCTGGTCATTTCAGGATGCCGGTTTGTTCACATTAGTGACAGATCTTACCTATGTGAATATGAACCATCATGTTAGTAAGACTGGGTCTGGGTCATTCGAGCGATGAGGCTTATAATGTGAATGTAGACTTATTGTCACAACACTGATATCAAATCTAGGGGATAGGATTTGGGATGGACACCTGTTATTAGAGAGTACACTATACATGAGGATTTGGTATATATTTAGCTTATTAAGCTTTTGTTTTAATTCTAATTCATTTATTAGGGTGGATTATTTTTATCTAAAAAATTTATTATTATATCAATATAACACAACATTCATCTTTGAAAATATCAAAGATATTTTTTTACCCTGTGACCGCACTTCCAATTTGGTAAAATGGTTAACGGTCCCCAAAAGTTATGATAAAGTTTTACAGAAAATATTTTAATCTAATATTTACAGAACTTTTTAAAAATATATATATAAGGCTTAAGGCTCAACTAAGACACTAGAATTTTTACTGTAATGTTTTTTGGATACAACATCACCAAAGAACATTCTCAGCACAACATTCAGAAACTTCATTTTGATAGATGTTACTGAGACCTGAGTTGACAGAATGTTTTAGGGAACGTTCTCCTGCCTTTAGAAAGAACATTCTGGGAACCAAAAGAAAACATTAATGTAACATTGCATTAGATGTTCTCAGAACATTTTAGCATCTAAACCACTTATCCTCCAAATCATAGATTATCCTACAAAGATCTCATTCCTGGTCATAACAGCTAATACATACAAGGTCAAAAAATTACTAAAGGATGTAGAGAAAATGGGACTGATGATAACTGTGCAAGGCAGACCACCAAAATTGTGACCAGACAGTAATAACATTGGATGTTTTATGGAATGAAGCAAAATGCAAACCAACTTCTATGACTGAACTTGAACCAGCCTGTTTATTTCAGACGCTAAAAACAACAAAGTGAATGTGTGTTTTGAGAGACAATGTAAAAGATAAAGTGTGGTCTCTGACATTTGCACAGTGTGTGTGTGTGTGTCTATATGGGTGTGTGTTTGAGAAAGAGAGAGACAGAGAGAGAGACAGAAAGACGGATAGAGACTGAGAGTGAGTGGGACTGACACAGAAGTGTGTGTGTAAGGTCACGCTGCTGGTCTTAAGTAGTGAATCCGGTTAGTGATGAAGAGGATAAAGTGGTCAGTGTGTTTGTGCACAGTCAGTAATCCTTCACTGTGACTGCAGTGGGAACAAACTCTTTCCCTGATGAGTGTGTGTGTATGTGTGTGTTGGGGGCACAGAGGATTAAGACGTTTGTGTGTGTGTGTGTGTAGGATATATGGATGTGATACTAATCACTAAGACTCTTCTGTGTGTGTTTAGTGCAGTAATACTAAATAGCAGCTGAACCAAAGCCACTTAATCAGAGCTACGAAATGCGCACACACACGCACACACACACACACACACACACACACACAACAACACACACACAAACACACACACACACACACACACACACACACACACACACACACACACACACACACACACACACACACACACACATACACACACACACAGACACATTTAGGGGAACATTTCTCTTTTTATCTAACAAACTTTCAGTGCACATATCCACCTTCAGACACCAGTACACTTGGTAGTTACAGATATGACCCAGAACGTGTGAATTTATAGACATAAACAAAGATATGTTAAACTAATACAATTAATAGGGGACAATTAATAGTCCACAAATGTTGTTTATTTGTTTTTTTGCCAGCCTAAAATCAGGTTTTATGTATTTTAAGTACTATAATATAAAAAAGTACTCCAGGATAAAATATAAAATAATACAATAATAAACGTAATACACGTAAACGTAAAAGGAACATAATGAATTAAAGTGAAATCAAAACAACAGAGCGGATTCTGATCCATTACAGTAACAGTCATTCTGTGCAAGGTGTGGAGGCTTGTTTGTGTGTTATTCTCCCATCCAAAGGTGACCCAAGCACTTCACAAAACTGCCATGCCAAAAGTCCCCTCTCTTTGGATCATTATCCAGGTGTAGCTGCCATCCCCTTTTCATCTTCAGCGTTTTTATAGACTGGGTGATGTTTGCTTCCAGAATTTGCTGATATTTAACTGAATCAGTTTCTCCATCTACCAGTAGATACAACATAAGTCCAAAGCATGATCAGTCCACCTGAAACAGTTAAAGGTGATCTTTTAATGAAATTCTGCACATGCACTTTATGGACAAAACCTCCTAGTCATTGAATTCACTTGAATTCTACTAAAATTATACAGAAGATTTGAGAACGATTTGTCAAGGCGAATGAGCAAAAACTGAACAGAAAAAAATAGAGAATGAATTCTTACTGTAGTGATCCAAAGTTGTAACTGCCTACTGCAGCCCTAAAAAAATAATTAGCAGTATGGATCCTTTTATCCTCCACCAGTTTCATTTCTGATCATAGTTTTGTTTCTGCTTAGGAGTATTTGTTTATCTTTGTAAGTACAAATTCAAAACCAGTATGTGTGTAAATCTGGATTGGATTGTTAAATAACTTGTTTGTACTCACTGTAGCTTTCTTTATTTCTCCTTACTGCCCTTTCATTCTTTCCATCCCCTTCATTCTCTTTCATATCTGTCCCTTTTCTTCCGCTAATGCTGACTTTTTGTCATCTGCACTTTTTTTGCACTCCTCCTTCTTCTCTCCCTTTCTCGGGGGGGTTGTGGTTTCTGAAAGCTTTTTGTATGTTTCCCATCCTTCTTACTCTCTTTGTCCAGGAAAAAATACATCCGCATGAAACAAGATACAGATAGAGAGTGAGTGTGTGTGTATGCGTGTGTGCGTGCACGCACGAGAGAGATAGAGGTGCGGGTGACGAATTTCTCCCTAAGTGGAGGACTGGCTATGTGAATGTGTGTATGTAAAAAGAAAACAGAGTCACCTGCAGTTTTGTTTTCACATTTTTATGTCATCTTCATTATCGCCATCATCATCATGCCTCCATCATTTGTAAACAAACTCAGAGAAAAAGCTTCATCCTGGCCTTTTTGTTCTTGGCATAAATAGGATCAGTATCAGGTACTTGTGACCTTAAAGCAGCGTAGTTTAGGACAGTAGGCACCCCTTGCCCTTCGTACACTGGGATAATGAACGCTAATGTGGGGTCAGTTGGTTCTCCCAAAATGTCTGCATTTCTTAAAATAATCCATATACACCTCAGTCACATGCAAACGTTTGCATAACTCTAGTTAAAATTCGTATTTTGCAGATGTGAAATTAGAAATTAGATAAATACACTCTCCAGAGGGGACTAAGATACGTTTTCTGCAAAAGTTTATGTTTAGTTTCTATTTATTTGACACACCTTTTATTTTTTTTTTCTTTCTATGCAAAACAAATCACAATTCTGCATGTTGTTACTCATTTCCAGAACAAACATGAGTGCCTGACCAAAACAGTGGCTAATGGCAATCAAATCCTAATAGCAATGTTCCAATATCTAGTGTCAACCCTTCCCAGAAGACTGCCTATTAATACATTTGTATTAAGAGGAAGCAGGCATCACACATTCGATTTTTTAATTCAGAAATTAGCGACGCGAGTGAATCTGGTTTTACTACATATTCAGAAGGTTATTTTAATGTTATGGTTCAATTGTGAACAATTACTGTCACACCTTGCTATTGTCATGAGTGCTTTCCAGAATTTAGAATAGTCTCCCACTGTTGGTGACCCCCAACATTTCATCTCCTCCACTCCAACACAGCTGATACAATGTATCATGCAATACAATGACCTTGACATGGCATTGAATTGGACGTGGGAGAATATGAAATACCAACCACAATGATCAGTAATCATGTTTTTTGACCATATAATGGTTTTAACTGGAGGAAAAGGTTTACCAGTTAATCATAGCCTTTCTTAGTTTTGTTGTAGCTCGGGAACCCCTAAAAGAAAACTTCAGTACTATGATTCTTACCTGCCATATCTCTATTCTAAGGTTGATCACCATGGACAATAATTTGAACGTGTTGTACTAGCCAAAAAACAAAAATTCTATCTAGCAGTGAGCGCTTTAAACACAACACAAAACCAGCCAAGAATCTTTGCATGTAAAATGTAAATTAAAAGTTCATAGTGTGCTTTTGAGAATCGATACAGTATCGCAAACATACTGTTACGGCACGTAAGTGTATCGATATTTACCTACAGCCCTTAATGTTAATATGTTAATGGTTGGAAGAAGAACACAGCTTACATGCATATACTTTTAGGCTTTAATTTTCAATTTTTTATTCTACGAATATTTAAAGATTTATTTCAGTTTTTGATATGCAGTATCTTAAAATGCTTTTAGTGAATTTATAAATCTCTAAATCTATACCACACGGACTGGTTTAGGATGCTTGCTACACCACCATAAATAAATACATACCATATGTATGTATGCATGTGTACATACATTTAAGCCCTGCCCCCTTGCAGTCTACCTCAAACCACTTGTTGACAGTGGTTTCCATGAAGGGTGATAAATAAAAGACCCCCTGAATAAACCGAAGGGCATATTGTGGATTTTCAATCTCAATAGAAAATAGACTTTTCAGTATATATGAAAATTGTTACACCCTTAGTGTTGTACAGTCATGTATTTCAGGCATTAATTGACAGAATTCAACTACTACCCAATGTCTGGTCAAGAGTCTTAAGTATAATTACTGTTCATGTTAATTAACCGTTAGACACAGCTAATAGAGATTGAAAAATGCCAAATTTGTGTTGTTCCAGTTGTTAACACCATGCAAGAAAGAAAATGCGTTTCCTCTATAGCCACACTTGTAGGGCAGATAAGAATACAGGGGTGCCTAAAGTCCTGAACTAAGCTTTAAACACAGAGCAGTTAAACACAGAAACCTCATACATCTGTGATTAGCACATGTCATTGATCACAACTCTTAACATGTTGGAGTTAATAACATGACAAATTTCATATAATCATGAACAAAACATCAACATTACCCTTCTGGTCATAAATAAGTAAGAGAATCCCTCGGACAGTCACTCTAACGCAGTCTTTCGAGCCGTCAGTCATGGTGAGGGAGAGCATGTGTCCATGTATCACCTTGATGCTTCACTTTGTTAGTACACAAAAATAAATCAAAACCCATAATTCTGTAGTGATTTCACATTCAAAATAAAAACAAAGAAAAAATAAAAACGTTTTCCAGGAATCAAAGGGTTAGATCCTCAATAGTGCAACAGATCAGTCAGTATTCTTTAAAAGAACATAAATATTTACACACAAAAAATTAATAACAATAAAAAAAAACACTGCCTTCCGCTGAACATAAAGCTGAACCGGGATGAACGCGAGATTGTTCATGCCTGTGCGTGTGTGTCTGTGTTGGTGTATGTCATGAAAATGAATTTTTAGACAGGTTATTTTAGCAACTCTACATACAGCAGGTGAATGCATTTAAAGTAGAGCATGATCTGACGTTAATGTGACCTTGTTGTGCTGTACTGTGAGTGCAATGTATAAATAAAACAGGAAATGATGTTACAGCAGCACCCCCTAGCAGACTTCAGTATGTCTGGATATAAGTGTTTACACTAAGGGCTGGGATATGGCCATTTCTTCACAGTATGATGATCATGTGTACAGACTATACACCAATTTTAACTGACATACATTTGAAGGTAAGAAGCATCCAAAAACAAATTGTTGTTCCAAAAAAATAAGCATCTGAATACGGATAAAAACAAGGATGTATGTTCAATTTGAAATCTTGATTACTGATCAAGAATCAAGGGCCCAAAATGTCATAATGTACGACACTATATATATTTTTGGATTAATGCTAACTACATCATCATTTAATATCACAATATATAGTTACGGCACTATATAGTCACAGCCCTAGAGCACATGTGTATACAGCGCTGTGCAAGAGTAAAACCATCTTCATTCATTTACTTTCCGATAACAATGGCCATTAAATACAAGTTATCCATTTTTTGAGTAGATGAAACAATCCGGTTCAGACCTCAACATTACTGAACTCTGAAAAATGCATCCAACTTTGAAGAATTTTGAACTTTAGAAGTGGGGAAAAAATATGCCTGCAGTTTTTATGGAAAGTCTCCAAAACGAAAAAAATGTGATATTTGTTCATACTTGTGTCATTGACTTAGCACTTTTTGTTCTGACGCTGAAAAATGAATAACTTGTACTTAAGGCCTGCTTGGACTAGAAATAAAAGAGAGTTGGTCTCTGACTTTTCCACAGTACTGTATAAATGTGTGGTCGTATGAAAGGTGAAGTGTATGGTATGTGTACGCACTTGTGTGTTGAAGCAGAGCCCCCTTGTGGTGGAGAGACTGCATTGTCTCTCTGTAAGGCCTCTTGACACTTTGGACTGCAGATGCGCGGATTAACGGCAGCATTCACAACAATGCTTCTACTGACATAGTTGACTGTACATTACTTTACATTAACGATCAAAACACATCTAATTGTTGATTAAACGCTACTCAACACCTCCAGTCTGCTCCTGTTCATTCAATCTTCCAGTTATGCAGACTAATGGGGTCAGTGGGTTAAAGGCATGGAAGTACATTGTCTGACAAAAGTTTGGGGACACTTTTGAAAATATTTGAAGTACATTCCACATGTTTTCACTGTTAATTTTTACGATACACAAAAAAAAATGCATAAATAAATAAATACTTGCAACAGTATCAGTTATTGGAAATATCTTAGCAGTCTTTAGACTCATATTCATCCATTTTTTGCTATGTACTGAAGATTTTTATTGTTAAACAATTGTTAAAAGCAGATACTGAAACGTTTCAACACCTGAAAGATTTGGAGTCATGAGTACTCTCATCATGACAAGGGGGAAAAAACGTGAGGTTTGTCATTATGAAATAGAGCATGTTTAAGTTGTTTCTTTAGTTCAACACAAAGACAAGATCCAATTAGCGTCCTAATATGCTGAATTACTTCAAACTGACACCGATACATCCTCATTTAGTAATACCTAAATAGCCAGAAGTCCCCGTGATTTTTGCAGACAGCTTCATAAACAGTGGTTGCATAAAGGAATTTGTGGCTTTTATGTGCGAGACTAAAAACCTGTCAGCTAGTTCATTTAAACAATTGGGCTACTAAGCTACTCCAACCACAAAAAATGAATCTAGGTGACTGAAAGCCAGAATAAGGTGGGTGCACACGTGCGCATTTTTAATGTGCGGGATTAAAATGCTCAGGGCGACTGGAGATTAGTTGTGTAACATGTCAGTAAATTTGCAGCACAGTCATCGGTAACACCGTCCAACGCTCAACGACATTTCAGCTAAATAAATATTTCTTTAAAACAGCCGTCTAGCTTAACCTGACCCAATCCTTGTGTCCACTCAGCTGGCCCCTCTTCACAGTCTAATCTCTGTCACTCGTTCTGTCTCACTTCCACCTTTCCTCACTCTGCCTCCTTTCTCTCTCCCTCTCTCATTCACTCACCATCTCCATTTCCTATCACTCTGTCTCTCCCTTGTCCCCCGCCTCCCTCCACCCTCTCTCTCTTTATCCCCCATCCCTCACTCTCTGCCTCTATGTGAAGTTCTGTAGGGGTTGGCTGACCCGTAGGCAGCTCCAGTAGAGTGCTCTGGCCAGCGTCACAACAACCAGCAAAAGTACAGCCGCCCACGCAGCGTAGATCCCTCCATAAACCTGCGCCTGAGACCACGTCCCTGCCTGGAGAGGGAGAAAGATGATATATTATAGATTATTAAGAACTTAGAAGAACACATTTTAATGTAACCTGAAGGGGGAGCTATTTGAAAATGCTACAAAATTAAATGTATAACAAATTTATTTAGAGTGTTTGGTGTAAAACACTCTGTTCTAAATGAATTTATGTCTTGTTGTTCACAGGGGTGGCGACTGGAACCTGATCAGATTAATAAAGAGTTTAATAACTCACACACAAGTTAATACATGAAATATTTATGGATATGCTGCCTGAGACATTATTTATGATCAGTTTTTACCTTAAAAGGTCTTGCTAATGTTGAGGATGCATCGATACCAGAATTTATCCAGCTCAATGGAATAAACTTGTTGTCATGAAAACTCATGCTGATACCATGTGACGTTATCCACCCAACTAATGATCAAATGTATTCAAAATGATCAAAAGTAAAGCTACTAACTGGAGGTCAGACACAAAGCCGACAGGTCATTAAACATTATGCTTGGGCAGATTCCTTTTAGTCAAAAATACACTGTGAGATTTAGCCTGTTTATACAATGAACCAATGAACATAATCACGACTGCTTCCCCAATACAGGTGTAGCGATGAGACTAGCAGACTCACAATCACTTCCACAATACAGGTGAAGAAACAAAGATAGCAGAACGGAGAAGTCAGCATATTGCAGACATCACTCTGTTGAACAGAACTACAAAGAACAGTTGCATATGGGCTCTCTTCAATAAACTCCAGAGTTGCTGGTTCATAACTCTGGTTGAGAAGCTTTTATTTCTGAGTTTGAAAATGAGCAAACACAGTAAGGAGAAAATGAAGCCTCACTTAGCTAGATGCTAAAAACATAGCCTGAATCAACTCAAAGCTAAAACACAAACCTGTATCAGTTAGAAGCTAAAACACAAAACCTGTATTAGCATGAAGCCAAAACCACAAGCTAATACTTGCTATGTTTTTAGCTTAATGCCAATACTGGCTATGTTTTTAGCGTAATGCCAATACTGGCTATGTTTTTAGCGTAATGCCAATACTGGCTATGTTTTTAGCGTAATGCTAATACTGGCTATGTTTTTAGCTTAATGCTAATACTGACTATGTTTTAAGCTTCAAGCCGATACAGGCTGATACGGGCTTAGTTTTAGCTTTGAGCTGATATAGACTATGTTGTAGCTTTGAGCTGAAATAACTTAAGCCCAAAGTTAAGTTTAAAAGTAATGTCCCTCAGCCATCCTCCTATTGGTCAGGCTTGACTATGCGCTTAAGCTGTCTGGCAAGACTGAGAAATCCTGTTTTGCCTAAAGCCTTATCAGACATCTGCTCAAGCAATCACATGACTGTGTCAGCTTTATGTTCTGTGGCTTCTGTTTTGTGTAGTATCTTTATTATCTGATATTTCTATAACATTAGGCTGATATATTAATAGTATAGAAAGACTGCAGAAGTAATTGCGTATAATATTTGTGCTGGTTTCACCATAATATCTGTATTTCAGTTTGTTTACTCACAATCAGTCCAGCTGCTGAGATGCTGAAGAGCAAGCAGAGCAGGAAACACCACAAACTACGCCTCCTTGGGTATCTCTGGCCAATAGATGAGCTGCAATAGGAGGAAGGAGGTATTCTTAGAATGACGATTGGAGATGTCCCACATACATTTGCATTGTGGAGATCTGATAAAAGTTCATGAAAGACTGCAGAAATAAGAGTGATTAATCAGACACTCACACTTTTCTGCAGTGGGGACATCTGGCCAGTGTCCTGTCAGTAAACTCTGTCCACTGAAACATTCAGCAAAAAAAATAATGGCATTAGTGATCCAGCTGACAATGTGGGTGATAGTGATCATGATAATGACAGAGCAGTTCCACTGATGGGTAAACACTGCTACTGTTGATGATGATGAACAGGGCAAAGAGAGTGCTGTTACAGTGTTATTTGAGTGTTATTAAATATATGTGTGTGCACCAGTATCATTATAGTTCAGTAAAACTTTCACAAAACTCTAGAAAAAACAATAAAGCACAAAAACATAGCTTTCTTATTTTTCAGTGTGTGAAGAAGACTTAAGAAATGGATCCCTTCTCTGTTTGGCCTGCTTTGTTAACTGTATAGTAAAACTATAAGCACTGCTTAAAAAACACAATGAATGAATTGTGCCTTAAAACCAAATGAAAAGAAAATCCAAAATTAACATTTATATAAAAAAATAAACTACTTAAATTTTTACACATAAAAACCCCAGCATGTGCCAGCTGCTCCTGTGTATGATTAAGACAGTATAAAATGACGACTGTACCAAGAAAGTGTTGCTGCAGTGGCCACATGACACTCGTGCTCCAGTAGGTTGTGGGTCTGGACTTGCAGGACCAGGGTGTACTGGCCCCAAGTTAATAATCCTCTTACTACAACACATCAAAAGGAAATGCACGTGTTTCAGGCACTCACACTCACTTACACCAACATTTGTTCATCAAATTTAGGCTACTGCCCTCCAACAACAGCCCACCACAGTTATGTGGTGAGACATTGTGCATATCAGTCAAATGTTCCTTTCCTGTCAGAACAGAACAGTGGCCCTGTTGAGCAACGAAACACACCAACTTCCTGGCGATAAGCATTTAACAGTGACCAAACACAGACCAAAATGAAATTGCTTAGGCCCGGATCAGACTAAATGACAATTTGGTCTCATGATGGCCACAGTGTCACATTAGGCAACCATAGTACCATAAATTCTATGCTGTGTCTTTGTTGGAACACTGACAACACCACATGTTTGACATTGAACAATCATCGTTCATGTCTGAATTCAAAGGTTGTGAGGATACAGGGTCAAGAAACTGTCAATTGTCTCTCTTTCCTTTCCTCATGTTTCCATAGATGTACAAGAGCACTCTTTCATCCTATTGGTCAATATTCAGGAATACTACACAGCATGTGTCAAACTAGGCAGAAAAGTTTAAAATAGATTCTGATATACTAAAATTTTCATCAGGGTTTTGTGGGGTGTCCCAGACGCCATATTGCTTATCCTTAATTATGCTGCATTACACGTCCCATTTGTATTTAAGTATTGCACTGAGCTACAAAGCCAAGTCAGGTGAAACGTAATGTAAGCAAATATGCCACAAACATGTTGGTCATCTTACACTTGCTTTAAAATGCACTGAATTGCATTTGAATTAACAAAAACGTTTAGATAAAGAGTGATAGCTGCCATGTTAACATTTGCATATTGTCTGTACTTCTATCCATTATTTCTTTGATGCTCTCCAAATTGGACATATGTTTTCGTTCCTCTCTCACCAGTACGGCCTTGGGCAGGCGATCCGCTGAGACGTGACCTTGCAGATGAGCAGACAGTTACAGGGACAGCGCACATACTTCTTCCCTGCTGGGGCATTCTTTATGGGCTGCAAGGAGATGGGGAGAGAAGGAACAAGTGTGAGGGCAAGCAAGGCAATGTGGGTGGGGTGGAAAGAAAGACGGAAGAAGACATGGATAAGAGGATATGCAGACTGAGAGATGACTGGAGAGAGAAAGAGAAATTTGGATGCAACTTCAGCTGCCTGAAGATAATAGTTCGATCATTACCTGCATCGCCCCTATTTTGTTTCAGTGCAACAGAAAGTCACATGGCTGAACACAGATGATTCATTACTGAAGATGAAACACTGATATGGCAAGCTTGGCACAGAAAGAAGAAGCTACGGCATGAGTAGCTGCGCCATCACTGCTTTCACTTCTGCCATCTTACCTTACAGTGATGTTACACATTTGAATACATTTTTATGCATTAATTTTAGGGTTCTGTTGAATTTAATCCTGGTTTAGGACTAGCCATACGGTTACAGCTGTGGTTAGTGGTAGGGTCAAGGGTAGAATTATAGTGCATAGTAATATAACTATACTGTAGTTACAGGCTTCAGATTTGGGTTAGGGCCTATATCATGTAACGTCAATTATAATGTGGCCTTTTTTTTTTTTTTTTTTAAATAAAAGAATCTGACTTGTATGTAAACAAGTCCTCTACAAGTCCTCTGCAATCAATTACAATCCAGGGCCAGTAATAATTTAGTTATTTACATACGTCTTTGATCAGTCGCAAACATGTAGTAACAGGCCTTTTTAATCACAAGGAATAAAGACAGGTTTGAAAACGGTCCCTTAAAAAAAAAAGCTGTTTTTGGTGCATTCAAACAAACAAATCTTAAAGATGGACCTGAGAAAAAGAAAAGAAACAAATGTAGTATATGGGCCCTTTAAATTTATAGCAGTATTCACTGGATGCTGTGAGTAATAACATCTGTGCAATACAATTGTTGTTCACATAGGGACACAGTCTAGATATTTCTATCAAGCAGATGACATGGCATACCACTCATTTTCCACTGCTCCATTTAGGCTAAACAGTCCACTTTAGAGCAAACATGCAGTACATTTTCAAGGACCACTGATAAAATGGTGAGTCTATAGCAGCATTTCTCAACCCTTTCCGTCTGTAGTGCCACCTGTTTATAACTTGAAAGCATAATGACCCACAAGAAATCTGTCCAGACAGAGAAAATCTGAGCATTAGGACCTGAAGAAGATCATATCGACTTTGTCATTACACAAATCGTTTGGCTAGCTAACTAAATTTCATCACACTTTTGTACTGTAATTTTATGGAAACAACTGTCTGCTTTAGTTTATCATGTTTACGAAGTCAACCCTGCCCTACTTATGGCTGTTTCTTTATGACTAGTCTACCAATTAAAATTTACCCAAGTTGCAGATACCTGGCCAGAAATACTTTCAGTTATACAAGTGCCAAAATACTGCTAAATTTTACTGTTCCACTGTTATTAGCCGCAGCTGCAGGAACTTTATGAATGACTAATGACTCAGACCTGTTGATTTCCCTTATATTATGTGAATCATTTATCATCATCAAATAAAAAATTTGAACCAGGATTCACTTGGATGCACACCTACACCCCTTTTAAGAAACCCTGACCTACAGATAGCTTGCATTTATTTTCTGCCTCAGATGCTCTGCCCACACATAAATACAGCACCTGAATCTGTCTTTAGGTGAGAGATCCACAAGCCTTTGTGTATGTATACCAATTTGCCTCCCTCTGGTGCGTTTTTCCTGGAGCCACGCTTTGCCATGCTAAAACATAGTTCATGGTGCAAGTCAGTCAAATGGTACTGTCCTATCAAATTAAGTAGCTTTGACCAGACTTCCTGCTGATGGCTAAAAGTATGACTTTTAAATGTAATTTTTTAAATTTTAAATGTATGCAGACAGACAGAGTACTGGAGGTGTAAGGTAATACAATACTGACCAAAAACAAAATCATTTACATTTTGCAACACACCCAACAAATAGTCTTCCACCTCGGAGGAGAACGATAGCTTGTGTGTGTGCAGCAGACTAGCATAAACACAGACCCCAGCTTAGCATGAAGTGCAGCTGGACACCTGGCATTTCCATGTGTCTCAAGCCCGTAATTGGCTACTTGTAAAAAAAAGGTACCCTATTTACTACGTCAGTGGTTTGAGTGATTGGGTTACAGTGTGTCTCCAAGAAGCACTGTACCCCATTCTCATCTGTAGTCAGTGATCTCCACTTATGATCAGATCACCCAGGACACATGTCATGGCAAGTGTCAAAAGAGCCAGACAGAAAAAGACCTTGTTCAGACCTCCAGCCCAAATCTGATTTTTGACACATGCAGATTGCCTGCAAATAGGTCAGCAATGTCTGGACACACAAATCTGATCTGGTTACTTGTAAACAACAGAGTGAACAGCAAGATCTGAGCAAATCTTAAAAGAGCGACTTTCAGCAAAAAACATGCCAGCACCTGACCACAGTCACACACATGACTAGCCCATAGAAGTGTAGTGATACGTGAAATAATGTAAACTCACTGTCGCTTCATTGCAGACCCCACACTTCACCACATGCTGGTGGATCTTGCCCTCAACGCTGATGAGTGACTGGCAAACCCGGCAGCTGATCACAGGGGCGCTGCCACTCTCAGGAGACGTCAGGGGCGAATATGGTGGAGGATCCTCCCCCAACAGCACAGAGGGTTGTGAGGGGCTTGGAAACGGGGGGAAACCTGAAAGAGAAAGAAAAAAATTTAAAAAGAGAGACAGAGAGAGAGAGACAGAGAGAGAGAGAGCGAGAGAGACAGACAGACAGACAGACAGACGTTTAAAAGCTATTTAATGAATTCCATTTGGCTGAAAAGAGACCACTAGCATGAAGGTACACAAAATCAATCATTACATAAAAGGCCCCCCCAAAAAATCAATCTTACAATATTGCCATATAAAACCTTGAGGTCTATCTTTGCCCACAAAAAGCATCACACTCATCTCCTTTTAAAGTCTGATAGTGAGAGAATACAGATAATAAACCCACCAGCCACTTAATTGGGAACAACTTGTATCTACACATTGTCATTTTTTTTGTCCATTTTCTTGATTTGCCATTTAGGTGCACCTTGGCGTTCCACAATTACAGACTGTAGTCCATCTGTTTCTCTGAATACTTCTGTTAATTCCCTTTTATCCGTATTCTTTAATGGTCAGCACCCCAACAGGACCGCCACAGAGCAGATATTATTTGGGTGGAGGTTCAGCCTCAGCACTGCAGTGACACTGATGTGGTGGTGTGTTAGCGTGTGTTGTGCTGACGAGAGTGGACCAGAGACAGCAGTGCTGCTGAAGTGTTTAAACACCTCAGTGTCCCTGCTGGACTGAGAAATGTCCCCCAAGCAAAACTATCCAGCCAACAGCGTCCTAGGAAGGCCAACACAAACTGTGCAGGAACAGATAAGCTGTCACCTCGGACTTTACAAGGTGGACCAACAAGATTGGAGTGTCTAATAGAGTGGGCATTGAGTGGGTACTGTGTGTACAAGACACCTTTGTCTGATCCACACATACAAGCACAACGTACACCAGCACACCACCACCGTGTTAAGTCTCACTACTGTGCTGAAAATAACCTACTACCCAATACCTCCTCTGTGGGGGTCCTGACCATTGAGGAACAGAGTAAAAGTGGAATAATAAAGTATGCAGAGAAAAAGATGGACAACAGTCGAACATTGTAAATGTAAAACTACAAAGTGCACCTATGTGGTAGGCTAAGTGGAGCTGGTAAAATTGACAAAGCGTGTAGATACAATGTGGCTGTACCTATGAAGTGGCTGTAAATACCTGGATTTGGTTCCTTACAAGATGCCATATTTTGAATAATCAGTATTCCCAGTTTAATTGTATTTATTAAAAGTGAAGCAATACTAGTTATTTTTTCTCTGCTCTAATATCCAAAAAAAATAAATAAAAGCACATTATTAAAGTTTCATGACGTATCACAGTATTATATTTATGTCATATCGGCCACCTCTATGACAAAGACAAACCGATACTGTAACTGGCTGTAAACAACTTCTGCTCTGGCTTCAACTTTAATTTATTTACACAGCAATATATGACCAAACAACAAATTATGAACATTAACTTAAACTTTCTCTGGAGGTTGTTTTTATAGCTAAGCCCACAAAAAAAATAACACATTGGTCTCATGAAGCAATACACTTTACTAGGCTGATGTGACCAGCAAAGCAGTGCTTTGGAAAGCCTAAATAGGCCATTGTTCCCAAAGCCATTTTCCTAAAGTCTCGCATTAGGATCAGAAAATGAGATTTGGTCTCGGGTTTAGCTGAAAGGCGCTTTATGAGAGGCGCTTACTGGAATGCAGTCTCTGACTTTAGTATGTGTAGTTGGATTAAGTCAGCATGCAGACCTTGTGGTCCAGCATTCCATTTAAATACGGACACTCCAACAGAGCTACATTAGCTTTCACCTTTAAAAAAATCCCCCTCTGTACCACAATTACGTTCACTGAGCATCAGTCTGAAATAGCCCCTCCCACCGAGGACAGCGATTGGTCGACTTTAATCATCCGGCAGCGATTTGATGGTTCAGGAGTGGCCTGATGAGCTTGTCGATCAAACTACCCTCGCTACACTGTTTGTGAACGTCATACTCGACCACAAAATGTTTTCTTTCAATTGCTGAATTGTAAGATATACTACGACCCCCACAGAGACACTCTGACACACGTAAAAGAAAAGCAGCCTGTCGGTCTGCAGTGACTCAAAAGCGGGACATACATTAGCTGTTACCTGCTAAATAATGAAAACAGACGAGTAGCATTCTCTCACAGGCGGGCTAGTACGCCGCGGAAAAACAATGAGTGTGCACTTGCTGGTGAATATGGTCAGAGAGGTGTCGTCTGACCCCCTGACGATTGACTGAACAAGCAGGATAGGATTAATTATCCTCTTATTTTTGCTAAACTGTTTAATCCGTGCGGCGCTCGCCGAGCTGCCAGGTAATCACGGCGAGGATGCCAGCTAAACCAATCCGGCAATTTCAAGCGGATTCTTCCTCCCCACCTGCCTTCCGCCGTGCTGGGCAAGAAATGTCCGAGTCACCGCTCGCTCAAGCAAGCCCGCATGACTGCCGTACCACTGCACATTAGGGACAAATGCAAAAAGCGTGACTGTAAAACGTGTGCATCTCCGTGCTTGAGTCCCCGGCCCGGCCCTCCTATACGGGGGATTTGGCCGGGAGCTGCAGAGCTAGCTAGCTTGCTAACGAACCTTACTCACTTTGCGGTTTGTTGGGTTGACCGTACGGCGCCGGGCCGGGAGACACACCGCCGTTCCCACTGTTCCCGATGGCTCCGTCACCAAGGTCCGAGAGCAACGGGGACCGCTCACCGTCTGCCATGCCGAGAGCGAGGCGGAGAAACGGAGCGCCGCGTTATTGTCCGGGCGCAACCGAAGAGCCGAGCCAGCTGCGCCTGCGTCACATGGTTACACGCCGGCTGCTGTGGCAACGTATGCATGCGCGTGCGCGTGCACTGCTGAGCCACCAGGAGCCGGACATATTTCCCATCCTGGTTATTGCATACACTCCGAGGGTCAGTGAACATCATGTCCGAGGTCCCGCTCCTGTAAAACATCTAAACTATTTAAAGGCGTTCCTGCTTTTTTATACACCGTATAATATCACTGATACTTATATTTATACGTGTTAACAAGTGCGTTTCCCGCACTTAATGGAGGAATATGTAACAATTTCAGATTAAAACTATATAAAATTAACTAAATCTATCAACAGCACGTGATGATACTGTTATGAAGGTATGCCAAAGACATCCATGTACTGTATTGCTGAGATATCTACCTAAGTTAGCATGCTAACCAGCTAGCCCCGGCCCGTCCTGGTTAGTAATACCACTTTGTACCTCAAGAGGCGATAGTGAGTCACTGTAGCGTCAAGTCCAGTCCAGATTGAGAGGATGAAGAAGTAGCGCTGCGTATTCTATCCCAAGGGCGCGTCCTAATGGTGCACCTTATACTAACACCGACTAGTATATAGTATATAATGCAATTACGAATGTCAAAGTTGAGTGTCATTCCCCAATGCACACTTAGAACCAGTCGATTTTTAAATATGGTAATGATGGACTGTATTGTCCCACAATGTAAGGGAAACGGAAAGGCCATGTCTTGAAATTTCTCAAAAAAATGCTGGACAGTAAGTTCAGCCCAAATCTGTCACATTAGCCCATAAAATAAATGTATTCTAGTTAATAATGCATTTTTTTTACACTTGCATTTAAAAAAATGCAAAGTGTTGTAGCTGCCTTTACAGTCCAGCTTGCCATGACTTAAGCTTCATCACCTCCTGTTAGTAAGAAACAATGTAGTATGCTAATATTGTCTGTACTAGTCTCCCAAACACACACTTTTAAAATGATCACTTAACGTATATTGTGTAGTATTAGTGTGCAGTGCACAAATTAAGACACATCCTCAGTGTTCCTCAGCCCTGGACCTGGAGGCATCCTGCTTTGAATATTTTAGTGAATTCCTTGCTTTAAAGCACCCCTTCAATACTAAAAAGGCCTGTTAACGAGCTGATAAGTTGATAAGATGCTTTGGGAACAGGGAAAACACTAAAATGTGCATAGCAGAGTTAACGGATTAGTATTTTAAAACAATGGCTTAATATTTCCTAGTAATAACATGGTATCTCAAAATAATTATTTAGCATCTTAGTATTTCATAATGAGATAATGTATTTCTAATTAGCAATTCACTAATTATGTGCTGGATTTTTAAAAAGTTTATTTTAAGGGTTGCAATAGTTTAAATTAGTGTATTTTAATCTGTAGTGGAGGGATACATGCAGAATGTTGTCAAAAATGTAGCCAATAGTCCTCAGGGAAAAAAAAATTTGGACTCTATTATCAACATTACATATAAACCCTGAGCAGGTTCACTGCTGGGTTTGGATAGAAAACAAAATGGCCCTAGTTCCCATCACCACCATATGTCTGACTGTGCATGTTTCACTACATTAACTATTTCACATCAAACCTCTGAAAGACTGTTACACCTCAACAACTGAAATTGTGCAGAACTTTTAACACGTTAAAAACATCCTATTTTGTATGAACCAAAAACCAATAATTATATGGAAGCTGGTGATAAACACAGACTATTAGGCCACACTGACTGGCTGGTTTGCTACTTAGTTAATCTACTAAATTTAAGCAAAATTTAAAAACGGGCTTAAATACATTTTAAGGCATAACCTTATCTCAGACATCTCAAACATTAATATACATTTCAACAGCACATTTCAATAAATTTCAATAGGGAAAGCTTTAGATGCATTGGACTCCTTAGACATCTGGTACCATTCACCACAGTTGTGAACAATTCACACTCTTATCATTGTTTTAAAAATGATAACACTTTATTGGTAAAATATATAGGTCGCTGTTTACTCTACAGGCCCCAAAAGGAATGACTGAGGTTTTTGTAGCTGAATGTACTGTGGAAAAGTTTCTGTTCCCCAACATTCTTCTCTTTTTCAGTCTCACTCTCTGTAGCGGTAGCAAATTAACTCTCCTTTCCTCCTTCCACACAGTTCTTCCTTCAAAATTAGATGCAGCTCATGGGTCTATTTTTCTCTCTTCAGACCAGATTGATACAGTCCAGGGGTCTGTTCATAGGCAGTGTGATCTCCAGTTCAGCTCGCTCTGTAATGAACTGTGCTGTCCCTTCCCCACTGTGCACTGGATGGGGTAGATGGAGGCCTAGCTTGCTGCAGAGAATGCAAGAGATATTTTTTGCAGTACAAACATATCAAGTCATGTTTACAATTATTATATAATTCATGAATTGTTTCGCTGATTGCCTTAAATGCTTGGGCATTTAAAAACAAACCGAAATGTGGATTCATCTAACCACAGCAGACCATCTCAGATGAGCTTGGACTGAGAGCGTTTCTGCATAGAATTGATATTTGGCTTTCTGCTTGTGTAATAGAATTTTAAGTTGCATTAATTGATTAAGTGCTGGACTGTGTTGTGTGACAGTGGTTTTCTGAAGCACATGAGAACATGTGCCTGTATTTAACATTGTGGCCTGATGACTTCTCATGCATTGCTGTCTGGGGGCTCAAATCTGGGAGAGCTGAATGATTATTATATACCCAATTATGATACCTTCACCTGTTACCATTTCACCTGCTTATTGTTAAACATTGCAAAACAGTCTAACTAGAATGTTCTATAAACTTTGCACCAGTATGTTCCCTCTGTGGTCTCAGTTAAGTGTGTGGCAGGTGGCAAATTCAAAATTAGAAAAAAACAGTGAGAAACTTACTACTTTGGAGTTCTAAGATCCAGAAACGTGTCCTTTACATCCAACATTAGATCAGAGGTTTTAGTATCTGGCAGCTTTACCCTGACCTGCAAGAGAAAGAGAGCACGTCAGTGGTAAAACAGATTTTATACTGACATAAAGACAAAAAGATTTTATAAGGCCATCAAGATATTATTGGTATTTTCATATCACAACATTTTCCAACAATTACAGATAACACAGTGTATCAGAGCACACAGTGTAGACTCTTAAAAGGACCCCAAATGGACCTTACAATATTGTAAACTTTACACGCTCCCATATTGGAAATTCCCTTTCTTTTAAATAAAAGAGTTTAGTATAGAGATTTATGGACAGTAAGCTGAAAATCAGACTGCTGTTGTTTTCATGTTGTCATGAAAATCTGTGCAATTTAAGCCTTTTTAGTCTACAGCAGTTTAGTCCTGCTCATTCATACTGAAGCTATATGGGGTGTTTCAGTCTTTAATGCACAGTAACAGAAACAGCTGCTTAAAACATTTTTTAAGCAACACTGCTTAAAAAAGTTAAAACCTAATCCAAGCAGTTGAAGAACTTCAAATAAACATCACTGTTTGACACTCTTTAACTCTCTGACTGGTGTGTGCTGGTCTGTTGCAGGTTTATTCATGTAGGTTGACCAGCATATCACCACCCAAAACACAACATATGCTGATTCTATGCCACCCTTTCTAGCAGAGTTATTCAGCCTTCATTAGAAAAGGGTGGCTAACAGGCTACTGCTCAAATAAAAGATGAACTTCCTCACAGAAATACTTAAGAGAGAAAAACCGACTTATACAAACATAAAATATACTGTAACATATCACACGAGGTGCATGATCCTAGTACTGGCTTAAAAAGGTCAATTAACATTGTTTAATTTTTTAATAAAACACCTCCAGCAATGTATGTTTTTTGTTTTTGTTTTTGTTTTTTTTGTTGTTTTTATGTGTGCACTTGTAGTGTGAATAAAAATTAAAAAGCTAAAATGAAATGACATCTTTAGCGTAAGCAGTTTGTGTAGCAAACATCAGCATAAAAGCATTTCTTTCAAGAAATGATTATCTCAATAATAAAGTTTATTTATGTTTTTCTTCATTCCTACATTTCTAAAAGGTTAGGATGCTGTCAGCTTTACAGATATAGACTGTTTACACTTTGCTGGGGAAGTACTGTCCATAAGCTGCTCAAGCATCACTGGGTGTAGGACTTAGGCGGATGCTGATAAAATCACTGGCACAGACTATAAATCCTGCAGAACCAGATTTCACTGCAGAACAGTGTTGTCAGTATGCAAGAAAGCTGTTGCGAGTCTGAACAGAAGGAGGAGAGTTTACCAGCATGCTCTCACAGCACATGGAGGACGGATCCTTTCGGCTCATGCCCAGAAACAGATCCTCAGTACCCACGCTCTGTTTCAGAATAATCTCATACCTACGAACACAAACATGCACACTAATGTCACACCAGAAGAAACAGATACTAACTATTATTAGCAGTGCATCTTCAGTTCTATTAGAATTTACTGATAATACCTACTGGTTTTCTTTGCTAATATACAATTAGTAAAACATATTAATTTTGGGATGTTAATTATGTTGCGAATTTTAAAACCCAAGTATGTTAAAGATAATAAAACATAAGCAAAATTTATGTGGACTCTAATTCTATTGTGTTTGGCTATTTCATACTAACTGTACTGAAGACTTTGTTAGCTGCATAGCTTTGTCATATAGCGTCTTGGTGCCTTTATACCAGGTCAGTCCAATTTCTGCCCTGCTAGAACTGCTCTAGTCAACTGTAAGGGCTGTTAATGGTAAATGCAACGAGCAACAATAGTTTAACTGTGAAGTGTTAGGGCTCATAAGCTCACGAAACGGCATCGCTGATTGCTGTAGCAAATCCAGTTCCAAACTGTCACTGGAAGCCAATAACTGTTTAGTTATAGGGTAGGATTTTCATGGTGGAGCAGCCACACATAAGCCCAAAACACGATGTGCAATCCTGTGCCAGCTTTAGTGGTGCTACTGGTCTCTTAAGCAGTGGAAATGTCAATTCTGGCAACTTGCTGGAACACATACAGTTTGATGGAGGAAGAATTAATGTCTGTTGACTGTTTTTCTGGTTTGGGCTTTGCGGAAAGGAAAATCATCAAGCTAAAGTGTAGACATTCTTCATACTGTGTGGTTTTAACTTGTGACAACAGTTTGGGAAAGCCCCTTTGCTGTTTCAGCATGTCAGTGTCCCTGTGCTTACAGCAAGGCATGTAAAGAAATGGTTTGCTGAGTTTCGTGTGAAAAACTTGACTGGCTTACATAGTCATGATTAGTGCCCGACTTTATATACTATACTATACTATACTATACTATATACATACATATATATATATATATATATATATATATATATATATATATATAGAGTATCACATATATACATATATATATATATATATATATATATATATGTGTGATACTCTTTAGCTTACAGAATATTCACATAGTATGGGTTGTGTCTGCAGCATGTTGGTCATGACTGTGTCTTTCTGATGTGCCTTGAATTAGATCACTAATATTTAAACAGCAGAGTGTTTTGCTGTTTACTCACTCAGGCTGTGGACGAGGATCTGCTAGGTCATCAAGATGCGTCTCTTCGGTCACCTCCTCTACATCCCAGATGTCTTTGGTGTTCTTCTTCAAATAGGCACTGTTGACTTTGCACATGAATGCGTACGTGAGTATGTGAGGGAGGTATATGGATTCATTTATGAACACAATTCCCAGATTGTTCACACCATTTTTTATTCTTATTGTCATTCTGCAATCAATGTTCAAAACTCTGGATCTAAGCTGGATTTCTCTGGGGCACAAATGATTGCCTTCTATCAAGCCCTGGGGTACACCCGATACGTTTTGTCCTTCAAGCATCTATACACCGAATGCCCCTGAATTGCTTCTTCAGTAAGGAGTCAAAAAGTGGATTTTCCTAACACTGCTATGCACTAAATTATTCACTGCTCATAAAACAGCAAGTTTGTTAAGCGTGTTAATTAAGTTGCTTTTGCAGTGATAATGTAAATTAGGTGTAGTTGGTGTTATTATATTAGCATTTAAGTTTAATAATAAATCTTATTTCTTGCTAAATGATTTCAATGCACAGGAGTGCCAGCCTTGCCATAAGCATAGATGTAGTAATATTCATATGATGACTCTATAATGGCTTCATAATTCCCCGTAATTCAGAAGATCCACTGCATTGCGAAGATAAAACGCTCCTAGGACACATGTATGACGTTTTTTGCACACCACAGGTAAAAACAGGTCAAAAATACCATACATTTTAACCATAGACAAATACTGTAAATTGCTTATATAAACATGTTGACAACAGAATGATGCATGATCTCAGAGGTCTATAACTTCAACATAAATAAAGTACTGTAGACACGGCTGTAGACATATGCATTATTATGTTTTGTTACATAATAAAATGTTCTTTCATCTCAGCTTCTGTATATGGAATGTATGCAGTGAAGAGTGGAATGTGTATTTAGCGGTGTTTACAAATCACACCAAACTTTCACATTGCTGTGATATTTGTCCCTTAAAAGACAAGCAGAGATGTAAATACTTATTCGGCTTATTTAATGTAAACATTTGCAAATAAACATAAACATTCTTCATCATGTAGTCTGTTGGAAGGTCAGAAAGTTCCTGAATAGCATTTCTGTTTTTAACAGTTCTGTTATTCACTGATGTGGGTTTTTACCTGCTTGTTTCTCCCTCTCCGAGGAAGGGGACCGAGCACCAATATGTCCCGGGCCTATTCCTGCCATTTGTTTCCCAATCTGCATTAAAGGACAAAATGGCCATTGTAAGACTAAATGTGGAAAGAAAATATGTTTTTTTTTTTTTCCAAAGCAAGAGTTATTCTGGGAAGACCTGCATTTCTCAGAACTGGTATTTAGAACTGGGTATCATATACAGGTACTGTAAAATACTGTTCATTACTTCTTTATACTCTAGTTAATAAATAAACATATAAAAATATCAGCTGTAACTGGCTTAATTTACTTTTGAACAGATACAAATGATAACCATGGACCCTGCATTTGCACTAATTCATGTTATTCCAAAAAAAAAAAAAAACACGATGAGTTTAGAAACGTTTTTTTGTCAGCCCTTTCACATTTGCAGGGATGGAAAGTGCTATAGTAACTGTAGCTGACTAAAACACCTAAGGGTGCTGTACAGGATTCTGGAGAATGTCAGGTTTTGAATTTAATGCACACCTCCCTTCAATGCTTCTTCAGAAACCCCACCCCAAAAGTCATTGCCGTGCATTCCCAATGGGAATAATGCTGGGTCTAAAAACTTGCGTTTTTAAGATCTTTATGGCCATTAAACACTTTCTCCATTGAATGAACAAAGTACCATTTATTAACATTTATTAACATCTGAATGAACAATGACACAGCAAGTAAAGTAGCGCTGGCAGGTTAGCAAACTGTACAATAGCAGCTGTTGTGCTCAACAGTAACTATCAGAAATAACAAACGAGACAAAATGATACTTGTGTGTAAGGTAGTTAAGGGTTTTTCCTCAGTAAGCTGTGTATGAGACGCCCAGTAGGGGGTGCTGTTTTTTTTTTTTTTTTAAACCCTGTGGTCCAGGGATGGAAAAGAAAATGAGGTACAGCAACAAGAGGGTTAACTACGTTGGTGGCGTAGAAAATAAAATTGACCAAAACTAGCCTACTAAGCCAATTTTGGTAATTTCTTTTACCACAAACCCTTTTATTTTGTTGTGTACTTAGTACAAGACAATACTGGTTTTGTAAAACAGCAAATACAGCAGCCCTCTGTCCCTTTTCATGCCTTTCAACTCTTCATGAAGCTGAATTCGGCTTCGTTTCCACTAGCGTGTTGGTTGGCTTTTCCATTTTACCTTAACAACCTTTTGTTGTTATTGTTCAAATTTTCCAGTTCCACCTTAAATGGTTCATTTAGCCCTCCTGTTCCTAACAAAGCCCAGAATATACATTTACTGTTTTTGTTAAAACGTCCGAGCAAATTTATATTTTTTCACTATTATCAAGAGAGTAAAATTACATTTTCATTTAGCCCTCCTGTTCCTAACAAAGCCCAGAATATACATTTACTGTTTTTGTTAAAACGTCCGAGCAAATTTATATTAATGTAAAATTAATCTGATCATTGTAATGCTAATTTATCTTTATGCTAGTGTCTTCCTTTAGTCACTGCACCACATACTTACCAAACAAAGAACTACAGAAACCTACAGACTGGTATCTCTACAGGGGTGACGACGGGAACCAGGGATCACCGTGTCTATAGATCAAATATAGCCATTTTATTTAGGATCCAAACTCACCAGAGAACCTACATGTACATTCAGTCTGTATGTGTAATGGTGATGATGGTAAAACAGCCAAAATCAAAATTATCTTGGAGCTACAACGACCTCCATGTAGCCCTCCGCCAGGAATGGAGTTATGCTATTGAAACATCAACTCAAAACTGTATTATTTCTATAGTGAATAGTAGTATAGTAGTTTGACATCCCTGCAAATTCCTCAGTGTCATGTTAACAAAGCTGAAGTTCAGGACATACAATAACTCACGAAGATGAAACTGTCTTTATACACCTGTAAGCTGCATTTCCGGCTACAGTGAGAACCTCTACACCGAGCCGCTAACTTGAGGAGTAGTGCTAGCCGCTGTGCTAGCCTGGTTAGCTTTACCTCTCCATCCTCTCCGTCGCTCTCCTCGTCTGCTGGTGTGGACAGCAAGGCGGACAGTGCCTGCAGATTCTGAAAGGATGACAGTTCCTCCATCATTTCTGCGAACTTGGTATGAGAGCAGCGCAGTGGGATATAGAAGGTAGAGACGCTCACGGAACTTGTTTACCGTTTCCTAGGAGACAGGGACCGGCCAGAGAGAATATGTATGAAACCTAGATTCACCATGTTTACCTACTTCCGGGACAGCGTCACGTGGTTGTCGTGAGCGGGAGGAGGGGCAGTTATTCCTCCTTTAAGCAGACAACTGGAACTCGACTCCACTTCGCTCCAACGGGAAATTCACTTTTTTCCTTTCTAAACTATTGTGAGTGTTTTGTGTCTAATCAAACATTCTCTGATGAGATCTAACCAGCCAACTTCCGGAACGGGAGCGGGGTGACACACACACACACTTAAGCAGAGTTTCTTAATAGAAAAATAATTCTAAGTAAACATCAAATTGTAATTATTTAAATAACTTTTGTTTTTTAGCCCTTATAAGCTTTCTCGAATGTATAAAGCAATTCAATATTTTTTACTGTCTGTTCTTAGTTTTTCCTATTTCTTCCACCATCACCTCTAGTTCTTGTTTGCTGTTTTTTGATCACTTGGTTTGATGTATTTCCTTCAGTTGCCTGTGCTCTGAGAAAGTTAGACTAAATTATAGAAGTAAGGTTAATAAAGTTCAGAATCTGTATTGTGTTCTTTATGGTAAGTTATAAAATGCTACATAGGGTGAATAATTTTCTTAATAAAACCCTACATAAATAATTCATCTGTATAATAAAGTAATCTTAAGAGAATATTTAAGAATGAGATTTGTATTCAAGACCTGCATTTAAGAGCTTTCTTATGAACCTCTTTGTCTCAAAAACCTTAAGGTTTTTCTTTAGAATCCGGCCTCCGGACCCCTTTCTCCCAGTCAGATAAACATTCACCATCTTTATTAACATTTATACATCATAACCACTGCATTTATACCACTTTAAGTCCTACAGAAAATCCCAAAAGAGTGTTTTATCTTTTATCTTTATCTGATGTATTATTTAAATATTCTATTCTATTCTATATTAGATTATCTGTCTTTATATTTTCTTAACGTTTCATGTGAGCGGGCAGTTATCAGAGTATTTCAAGGCTAGTTGTACCATGTATGTGTATGTATATGACAAATAAACTTTGATTTGATTTGATCACATCACAATTTCCCCTCATCACAATTTTCACACCTATGCAGAGTAAGCAAATGAATAACATGACTGGAGACGGAGCACTGTGGACAGAGTGACTCTCATTCAGCATAAAATAAGTAATGTACCATTTTGTTTGTGTTTGGTAAATAGTATATAGGAGTCATTCTGCATGTGGAGTGGTGAATACATGCCACAAAGGATGGAGGACTTAAATAGATGCTTAAAGTATTAGACACATCTTACAGAGTCAGTATGGACATTTTAACTTGTCACAGAAATTCTGGTCACTGGGGTTATCAGGACTCTTCTACTACATTTTAATCATTTCAAATATTTTAAAGACCATTTTTATCCATTTATTAAAAACCAATTATAGAAATGATGTTTGATATCATGTTGCCAGTGGGTCAACCAATTTATAAAATCCTACAGCCAGAATGTCACTGGAGTCACAGTCGCTGCCGCTACACCATATTCATAACACACCAGTAATTATAATAATAGAATATAATTATATTAATCACATGAATCAGACTGCTTGAAAAAGTAGTAAATACAGAAATGTGATATTTATCAATATTAACATTTTTTAAATAATTTCTTTAATATACTGTATACACTCCCCCCAAAAAATCACTCTCAAATGAAAAATAAATACATTTATGACAAGAAGGTTGCATGACTAATTCACTAAAACATTTGATAATAAATATATTAAAATATGTTTGGAATTAAGCTCTCTAGTTTGCATATATGATAGATGTCACTGGACATGTTAAAAGATGTTTTGGTGTGGGCATGTATCTGCTTGAATTCCCACTCTGAATGGAGAATGACTGGAGGCAGTGATGTGGGAAAAATATTATATTGCAGTCCTTCAAGGAAAGATACGTAGTATGTGATGATATTTGATCAGTCAGCTGGAACAGGGGAAGAAGGGTCATTAGAGCTATAAAAAGGATACTATCTTTTAAATGTGAACACAGTGATTTGTATTCGGCATTTGGCCATGTGTGCTAAATGTGCAGCATGACCCATATTTTCATCTTTTTTCAATAGCCTAATCCATTCACAACATATTACTGGGCTACACAGACATCATAATCAGCTCAGAGTTTCTGGGTTCTTTACAGCAAACTTGGGTGTAAGACGAGAGAGGATTTGTCACAGCTTGTTCCAAAACCAGTTCAGATTATGAGTTCAGCATTGCATCATTAAACAGGCTCTTCCAGAAAGATTGTGTAGAAGTGTAGATATTTTGAACCCAGAATGCTGGACCATAAACTGTAGCTGATTATATTGATTTTCCACTATATAGCATGAATTAAACTAAATAAAGCTATTTATAAGTTTTCATTTTGCCCTGTTTGGAAGCCATGAGGATTGTAAATAGGTTAAAACAGAGGACAAAAAGGTTAAATAACTTGCAGTCCACAAGATGGTGCCATCAACAACAAATAAATGCATAAATAAATACACGCATACATAAATAAATACAATAAATACATACATAAACAAATTATGTTCATCCTGTTCTTTTAGCCTACTCTCCAGTCAATTAAATTTGTCACAACTGTACTGGAGTTTTAGGATCATATCAAAGACGAATTTATTGGTATACAAATTAGCTCAATAAACTTACATGAATAAATTGTTCTTATTTTTAATCACATTTTCAAAAATCCTTAAAAAATGGATTTGCCTATAATTTAAGGTAGTATACACAGAAAGTAAAAATATTGCAAATCTGTTTATCTAGATAATTGTATTATATTTGTTGTCAGGTACAATAAAATAAAATTGGTTTTGAAACACATGCATTGTTACGTAGCACTAACCTGAAAAGGGGACATCAGTGTTTAATTTATTTTACTTTTTGTTAATTGTATTTATTTATTTGTTTGTTTGTTTTTTGCAATACCCTTTTGCTTTGGCACTGTTTACTTGCCTTTTCCAAGCGAGTTTATCTATTGTGCTGACCTTTATTTCCTTTATTTTTCTTTCTTATCCTTCTTTTTGTGTTTTATTGCTACAAACAAAGTTTAATTATGTCACTACAATGACAAATGAAGTTTTTTCGTACGTTGTTTTTTAAGCGGGGGGCAGCAGGAGTGACTTTCTGGCCGAGGGACTTTTATTTTGAAGAGTAGAAGTAGCTTAAAATTCATTCGCTCAACAGCTCGCTTGAAAAAGTCGCTCCAACGTTCCTACAGTTACAGTTAACCTCCCTAGTCGTAACTTCAGTGGTCGGTCTGTCAGGCGCTCCTGCATCTAAGAGAGTCTAGAAAGAAGCTGTCTGGGCTAACGTTACAGCAGCCTAATGTCTTTCATCATGATGAAGAAGAAGAAGTTCAAATTTAAAGTAGATTTCGAGCTGGAGGAGCTGTCGTCTGTGCCGTATGTGAACGGTGTTTTGTTTTGTAAAGTCAGGCTGACTGATGGAGGATTCACAGCGGAGTCTACAAGGTAAGAAGTGCTAATTCCCTTCAGTTCAGTAACGCTGGTTATATACAGTTACATGTACATAGATACAGTATGTAGGTGTGCAGGTACGTTGGTGTACAGGTACATTGGTATTGGTAGGATCAGTACTTTTTGCTCCCAATGCTGAACATTGCTAATCGGTTGGCAGTATTGGCATTAATACTGACTCTAGAAAGGAAATTTGTGGTAAACCTCAGACAGGCTTCGCGTGCTGTGAAGCTGACTACTTTCTACTCTGTACTATTTCTGAAGAAATAAAGAAACAGTCCTATACTAATAATGTAGCATATTTATTTATTTTATTTAATAGTGAATCACAGAGTCTTCTTGGTAATATGAGACGTCAAATGTATGTATGTATGTAAATGTGAATACAGAATATAGACTAACCTGAGGGAATTCAAGAGTCTTTGTATTATGAGGTGTGTGTGTGTGTATATACGCATGTATGTGTATTTATGTGTGTGTATGTATGCATGTATGTATGTGCATGTATACATAGAATAGAGAATAGTCTGGGTCTTGGTATTATAAGGGTATGTATGTATGTATGTATGTATGTATGTGTGTGTGTATATATGAATGTGTCTCTACAGAATATATAATAGTATGAGTAACTGCCTGAGTCCTTCTTATGAGGCCTTATGAATGAACATTAAACTATAACCCATATGTTCTGACAGTATAGGCAGTGAAGATAACTGCAGTATTGAACATGAAAATCTAATCTTTTTAAAGATGTCTTTATAACACACTTGTAGAGATGGGAACAGCTTGACGTAAATGCTTTATTGTAGAGAAACTTACTGACTGTGATTTTTACTGTGGTGTTGGTGGAAACCTGAGGCGGTAGTGTCTACACAAACATAGCCATGTTATTTAAGATTGTAAACCAGCAGTGAACCTACACGTCTTTTTCTAATGTAGTGCTGATGACGAAAAGGTTCCTGTGGGTATTATTATTATTATTATTATTATTATTTATATACTCTTTGTTTTACAAAAAATCTGCATCTAGTTGTATATGTATATACACGTAGGGTGGAGAGCTGGATGCAAGACGGAAAATGGTTGTGAATGTGTTTCATTTTAAGATTTAGGAACAAAACTGTCATAGAACAATGTGCCTCATTCACCAGTATCTGCCTGAGTCTATGTTCCCCAACTGTATTCTTGATAAAGGTCCTAATAAGGTCTTAATAATGAAGTTTTCTTTTTTTGGCACATTTTAGCTTCCACACTGGTTAATCTCAGTATCATTGTGAACACTGCATAGGTAGATTTTAGGATGAAATGGCTGGTAAATGAGGCCCAGTGTCTCAGACATCAGGCAGTGTGGTTATAACCATTTAATGTAATTACTTTATGTGAAGGAGCTTTTCGAGATATTAAACTCTGGTTCCTATCACCACCACTGTGAACATTTCTGAAATGGTAACTGTGCCTAGGGTCCCCCTCAAGGCATAAGACTTTATTTACATCCCAACCACTCAATTGTGCAACAGTTTTACCCTCACCCACCAAACAATAAATATCGAGTGCAGCTTTTCAGGCACACTGTACAAACACCAGTGCAAGGAAGCTCACAGCCGTACACAGTGGTGCAAAACAGCGTGTGAACAAAATCATTAGTGTGAAAATTTGCTGTAGGGCCTTTGTGGTTGACTGGGCAAAGGGTCCAGAGTTTCGCTTTATACCAAACCAAACTAATCCGATTGCCAAGCTGTTGTCTCAGGGTTGTTGCGTTTCTTCTTTCCAGCTCATAAACACTGAGGCAACAGTTTATACGGTAATGTTTTAATGTTGTTTTAGGCCATCTGTGGAAGGAAAGATTAATCTTTCCTGTGATCTTTGATTAATGAGGGAAAATCCTGACAGCTTAAATGATTCAAGTGTTCCAGTGAAAGTGTCCCATAATGGGAGAGTGATGAATCTCTCCTAATCAGCGAGAGTTCTGAGCCCCTTCAGTTTCACAGTTGATAACTTTGTCTCTTTGCATCATGTGAGTGATTGACTCCACAAAGAGATCATTTGACTATGTAAGAGGCCTTTAACGTGTCTATATTTAGCATACACTCATAAGATGAGAAACAACAGCTTATTTAAAAAACCTTTCACTTAATTCAAAAGGTTTATTCAAAACGATGCACTGAAGAAATATGTTTAGTTCTTTTTTTGAACCTCAGTGAATTCATCAAAGACCCATCTTGTTAAGAGTTCTTTAGGGGACTTAAAGTAATTCTTCTGCTCTCGTATACAGTGAAACTCGCGTTACACTTTTCACAGTACTTCTGAAAAGCAGATGTGGGTACAGATCATACAGTCGCAGGATTGCATCTCAATATATGCATGTATTGATTAGATGCTGAATTTGTAGTAATGGTGGTGCCAGTAACTTAATGATTCTTGCAGAGTGGGGCTAGTAGTGTTTCGTAACTGGGAACTGAAACCTGAGACGTTAGGTAATTCCCTGAGGAGCTTTGTTGGTTTAAAAGATGCTGCACGTGTTTCTGGCCAGTGAGGCTGGAGAAATGCGAGATAATATCTATGAGCGCATGAGTCAGTGGTAGTGGAGGCAGAACCTGCTACTGTGAGCGAGCCCTGCCTCCTTGGTGACCATGGGCATTTTCCAAATGTGCAAACATTCGGACTGGCAGTGAGTCTGTGCTTCGTCATCAGTGCCGCAAGGAGGCTACTTCTGGGGCTTTTAGGATGCCGACAGTTCCTCCGTCACCAGGGCAGCACTGTTAGATTAGAGTAGGCAGCTATGAAAGATTAGCCAGTGTTTTGAAACGACAAAATGATCTGCCAAAAGAACAAGCTTCAAAAGCTGAGTACCTTATAATATTCTTACAGCAATCTGAGTAATATGTTATGGTTTTATCTGATGGTATGATGATAGTAAGCGCAAACATGTGCTTTTTTAAATCTTTATATTTACCAAATATTTAAATTATTTTATCCCTATTTTTGTTTTGTTTTCAGTTGTACACAAGAACAAGGCAATATCATAGCATAGTATTTAAGTTAGCATTAATAAAGGTGAGTGTTGGTGCACTTTTCTAACAGAATGCCCAGTCAAAAGGATTATTCTGTCTACCAAGTGTCTACCAAGACCTGTACTATTGAGCTGTGTTTCTAGAGTTTGTTCTTTTTTAATTTAAGGGTATTCACATTGAAATCAGGTGAACAGTGAAGTAATTACCTCCAATTTAGGGACTCAAAATGGACAATTAGCTGCTCAGCTGTTCAATGGCCCAGTGTGTGTTATTCCCTAATTGTTTCTCTTACAAGTAAACAGACAATAGGTCTAGAGTTGACTTCAACCATGGCACTTGCATTTGGAATAGGTTGCTTTCAATATATAACTTTTAATATGTCTAAAAAGCTGTCATCGCCAGTGAAGCAAGCTATAATTAGGTCTTTGCAGTGCAGGCCACATTAAAAACAAATGCCCAGCCTATATATTAGTAGAGTTAATGCTGTTGTGTTGCAAACAACTTTTCCTAACAATTCTAAACATTAATAATTATTTAAATGAGCTTATGCATTTCAAACTCTTCTATCTTAACAATATGAATCACCCTGCAAAGAATACCATACATTGAAAAGGTTTTTGGCATGTTTAAATGCTGTCAAAACTAAAATGCACTACATTCACTGCTTATATACGTGTATAGTGTATAGACAGTGTGTTGCCCAGCATTATTATACTTTTCATTTGTTCATTGATTTTACCTTTTGTCTTTTCTAGGGAACCAGTTCTAGCTAACTGTGTTCGATGGAGGAAAAGATTCTCTTTCATGTGTAAAATGAGTGCAAATGCTGGAACTGGAGTTTTGGATCCATGTATATGCAGAGTGTCTGTGAGAAAGGTAAGAACGTGAAGATAGACCTTCTTTACCCTCGTTTTGAAAATACGCCGACCTTGTGTCCAGTGACGTATCAGTTCTAAACTATGTGTTTTGGTCATATGAGAACCAAAATACTTCTGGAGGTTTGTGACGGGTAGCACATTTTTGAGTGTTTTGCAGGCCATAGAAGTTCATCTGATGTATTCTTGTATAACTGCTGCCGTAAATAGACATGCAGACATGTTATTGGATATTTGTATCCGTAGTAAATAATCAGTCTTGTGTTCTCTTTTCTTTGTGATTTCAGGAGCTTAAAGGCGGCAAAGCGTTTGCAAAGGTAATGTGTCTGTCTGTTTTTTTTGCATTTGTGACTAAGGTGTACATGTGTTTTAAAACAGATGAATCTAACAATTAAATGACAAAAATGTCAATAAAAGAGAAATTGGAGCATTTTTATTTCAAATTTTTTTTAATAATTCAATTATTGAATGATTGTGAACAAAGTCGCTTGGAGTGTTTTAATGTGAAATGCTTTATTGTGAAGAAAGTTATTGATTGGGATTTCTGAACAATGGTGATGATATGCATTAGAGGTCAAATGATCTGCAGTACAAATATAGCCAATTTATTTACCATCCAAAATGAGTGTTTATGACTTAATGTTAATAATGGAAAAAATAGCTTTCTTTGTTGTCTGCCTTGTATGTACCACTTCACCATGCATGCATTAAAAATAATATATATGTTTCAGTTCAAAAGCTTAATTCCACACTATCCTAAAACAATGTCTCATGCATCAGGCAACATTTTAAGTAATATTCTGTGATGTGGATTATTAAAGGCATTGAAAGCTTTGGATGTCTGGTTCCTATTAGCACCACTGTGGTGGTTTGTTAATTTTGGTTGACTTTCTCTAGAACTGAACATTTCAAGTGAAACCACTCTGAACAAGATTGTTTACATTTTAACTATTGAATGCTGGAGTAATAACAATAAACAGCTACAAATAAGTTGCAGCCTGTTTATTCCAGTTTGCAACCTCTGAATGGCTAAATTCACAGTGGAGGATGTCGGGGAAATTGCAATCACACTGCAGTGGTGTGGTAAACAAATATGTGAAGAAGGTTTGGAGAAACTGTTGACATGGTATTCAAAATCAGTGGGAATGTTCTCGTGTGTTTATTGGTTGTGTATTTTTTTGTTTTGTGTGTGTGTGTGTGTGTGTGTGTGTGTGTCATAGCTTGGCTTTACGGATCTGAATCTAGCAGAGTTGGCTGGTTCAGGGAGCACAACACGACGCTGCTTGCTGGAGGGCTATGACACCAAGCATACACGCCAGGACAACTCCATACTCAAAGTATATATACACTTTCTCTCCTCCCCCAACACCCCCACCCCATGCATGCCCAGAGTTGTGCATATATAGTGATTTGTGAATCATAACTTGAAGCCCTGTGGTTACTAGAGGATGAAAATAAGACATGTCAGTAAGTAAAATGGCTTGTGCTCATTTGCACTGTTCTCTTCTATGACTCAGGATTTTAATAATATTAAAAACCAGTGACCCATATTTACTTTTTGCTTATATTTTAAGTTTTTCCATCAGGGAAATGGAATTTATGATGTCTGTGCTGTTTATTTACCAAAAACAGTCATTGTTCATTTTTTACATTTTCCTATCTATATTTATGAAACTGGAGAATGGGTGGGGCTAAATTGCTGTAGGCTGAACAGGCAGTTGGATATATGTTTTCGTGACATCACAGAATCAATGTAGATATAACTAAATACTCTGTAATACAAAATACTTTTGCCCACTTGCCTACTTCTAAAGTGATGAAGCTGTAGGTGGCTATTCTGACTCTGACTCATGCTGTTGTGTTGGTAGCATTTGCAAGCAAAGTATACCTCAGAGAAGAGTTCGAAAACAATTTGAGCAGTCAGAAGAGTTTGCGACGGTTAGCATCGTAAGGTTCCAAAAAGCAGGATGTACTTATCAATGTGTTTCATGCCATACCGGCCGTGTTGATATTACCATAACATGGTGTTGACGACAGTTGATATATCAAGGCATGCACCAGCGACATGAAAAATTTGGGAAACCTACACGAACCAATGAATTGACTGACATCGGCGGAGTGACCCAGCAACCATGAGAGGCATTCAGTGAGCAGTGATGCCCTGAGTCATCCTGATGCCCTGAGTTAACCATTGGCAGGAAGTTGCATGAGGCAGAACTACAAGCAAACAGACCTTAACAACGACTGCCCTTAACCCCACATCAACATCCCCAAAGACTGCAATGGCGTTGTGCCAGACTGCTGCTCTGAGACCCCTCACATACTCAGCCAGCCTACAGCTATTTAGGACCATCCATTTCTTTCAAATTATATGTAGTGTTTCAGTCTGGATTGCTTTAATGCAGGGCAGCCAATCAGAACAGATCGCATTTACATATTCTCCATAAATGTAACAAAAATAGCCTGTTTAAATCTAAGGGATGAAGAGAGTTTGGGAAAAAGCAAAGGATTCAGACTGTTTCTGCTATTTAGAAGCAAATGTCAGAAATAGACCTCTGTGGGAAAATTGTAAGATATGGGCCCTTTAAACCCATAATTTAGGTGGATATCAATCCACGTGGATCATCATTAGACCAAAATCTTTCATCATTTGTTTATAAACATTATTGATTTGTAGACATTTCCTTATGCCATAAGAAAAAGAATCAAATCAGACATTTCAGCGCAGTAGTCCAGCACCAGCTAAATGTTCTACTCTTTAGCAGGACAATAAATCCGTCATATTGGTCAATCAGATTGATCCACTGATTTCTTTTTTTTTCTCCTTTCAAACAAACAACTGCTAATACTATATAGAATGCAGGTATCACAGTGCAGCTACTTAACAGTGTCTTTGCCTGACACTCTGTTGTTGTCTCTGTTTAACAGGTGATTATCAGCATGCAGCTGATGTCAGGTGATCCTTGCTTCAAAACGTAAGCTTGTCTTTCAGTTCATAATGAATGTCAAAGTAAATAGTGCTGCAGCAAAAGAATGCGGCAGTGGATTGCGTGTGTACAATCGTGTTGCGGGTTTTCTGCAGTGCCACATAGTTTCACAGGATGCTGTGAGTCTGACCACAGTGTCTGAGGGCTTACAAGAAGTCTGTCGTACTCTCTTCCTGCCACCTCTGATGGTGTGTTTACAGACAGGGCTAAAGGTGAAGAGACTTAAACATGTAGCACTCGGCTTAGTTTTGAGCTTAATTGGCTGCAGTTTTGGTTGCATTTAGCTAATTATATAATTCTTTGGTATATATTTCTAGATTTTATTCTTTATATTTATATTTTATTATTTTTATATTTATTACATATGATAAATCAGGCCACTTTACTGATACCAGAGAGTCAGACTGGCTTTTCCGAAGGGTAAATACTGGTGGGTCCTGCACTAGGATATGGGGAGCTTCCTCAAACTATGCTTTACAAGTACAGATACATGCTGTACCATTTAAATGCTTTGAAACACTTGTCATGTTTGTTGTTCAGTATTAACCTGTACCCTGTAGGCTGAAATATTACAAACTAGATCCTAAATTGTAAACCAAGATTAAAATTTAATTTTATACTATAAAAGGAGATAAATGATATTTAATGATAATCTGTAATTATCTGTAGTAGTAAATCTGTTTAGAATTAGCATCATGTCTGGGGACCCTAAAGGCCACTTATTGATACCAAGATTAAGTGTAGTTTTGAAAAAGCCCATACTCCAACAATTAGGTGGTGTATTACCATGATGCTGGTGATAGGTAATACAGGGGTTACGAGCCGATATATGGCTAAATTTTCTTTAGTTTTAGGAAATATAATGTTTATGTCTTGTGTGTATGCCCTGCGATGAACTGGCAACCTGTCCTGGGTTCCCTCCCTTCTGACCAATGAGAGCTGGGATTGGCTCTAGTGTCCCATGCTACCCAGACTAAAAAAGTAGCTTAGAAGATGAATGTATAAATACATTTTAGAAAACATAGCATAAAAATCAAACATAATTGTCATGCATTTTTCATGAATACTTTTCATGAATATTTGATTAGTAACATTGGTTGCTGCTTTCCTGAATATGAAGTGTTTTGGATATTAGTTTTGTTTAAAGTTTGTTGATGATGCTAAACATCTTTCTTGATTTCTATAGAACAAATACAGTTCTGTTCGTCATCAAAACCATGTGAATCCTATAGAACAGTAGTATCATTTTATGTGTAGCTGCAACAAAATTGTTTTTATAGTAATAAAAGATGTGATTTCAAACAATTGATTGCTGATTCCAACCTGTAGATGCTGACTGAACAGTAGTTAATTCCTGTGCTAAATATTGTCTATGTGCTATTTACTTCACTCGTTGCAGTCAAGCTTCTGTGTTGAGATGATTGTAGGGGTGTTTGCTGATGCTTTTGTTGACGCTATCTTCTCTTTATTATGACCACTTTAGGCCTCCATCCACAGCAATGACCATTGGCATTCCTGGAGAAGCTGAATGTCTGCATGAGGACAGGAGAGGAGGTGAAACATCAAAACCAGCTCATGGTATGATGGATGCTGTTACCATATAGTAGACTCACCTTAAGAGATACAGTGAGGAAAATAAGTATTTGAACACCCTGGACATGCACCTAAGATGAAAATTTCAGACCCCTCCATGATTTCTAAGTGGGAGAACTGCAAAGTCGCAGGGTGTTCAAATACTTATTTTCCTCACTGTATCTTTGAATATGTAGTATGACTACACCACTGCCACAAACATTATTCCTGAAAGCATGGTGCTTAAAGTGAACCATGTACACTCTGATGATTGCAATTACAATCTAAGAATATAGGTCGTTATAATTATTTTAACAGTGCAGTCTAGCAACTCTACTTTATATATAATAGAACAATGCATTCATAGAATGCACATTTAAAGAACAAATTCTATTAATTAAGTTTTTAATTAATATTTAAATTAATAATACATTTCTTATGATTTCCTTGGCATATTTTACAGAGAATCCAGGTAAGAACCGTTCTGGCACTGTTCTTGATGAGCTTTGTGGACGTGGTCACTCTAGAAACTCCAGTCACGCCAGCCAGCAGTCAAAGCTATCAGGTTTGTAACATGCCATTTGCAATAGCTGTAAATAGATGATAAATTAAGGTACCGGAACTAATACAGCCATTATAGCACAGTACTAACACAAAGTGTTATTGCTGTCACTTTGCAAGAAGTATTAGACAACCCTCTAAACTGGCCAAACTTACATGTGCAAAGTGTCTGTTGCAAGTGTTTCTTAGTAAATCTGCCCCAAAATCTAGCTTAGAAAAGTATTTTTAAGCGTGTCTTTATTGATATTGTCTTTATTGGCATTGGCTGATTCACTGTGGTCTCCCCTAGGGTACAGCACAAGTCACTCCCGGTCCTCTAGCATGACGGAGCTCACCCACAGGAGAAACATGTCAGTGGGCAGTGCCTCCATAGGGGTGGGCAGCCTGCCAGAGGGCAACGATGACAAAGAGTCTGTCCTTTCTCATCATACTTCTTCCTCAGCCCAACACCTCAACCTTCCCTCACCTTGCACCAGCACAAATAGAGCTAACAGGTAAAGGAATGTGTGTGTGTGTGCGGTTGGTTATAATAAACATATATATTATGAGTCCTTTGTGTTTGTGTACATCTTTGTTTCTTGACGCTTGCAAATATTGTGGCTTTGTGTGTCCCAGGCACATAGTAAAGCAGGATTCGGTGGAATGCCAGTTGAAAAGGATGGATGCCACCAGAGTAGACGCAGATGACATTGTAGAGAAAATCTTGCAGAGCCAAGATTTCAGCCACAGTATACTAGACTCCAGTGCTGAAGGTAGGTACAACCTAGACCCTAGCTATGAACAAAGGATAGTATTGAAGTTTTTTTTAAAGGGAGTTGTTTAATGGAGCTGATGAAATGGACAATAAAATTAGTACATGTAAATGCAAAGTAGATGTATCAAATAAATAAGAGACCATTTCAGTTTCTTCTTAAATCAGCATTTCCACAGGTACAGCAGGTTCTTAGCGAGAACAGAAAGTTTGGTTCTAGCTTTACTGGCAGATAAAAGCAACAAACACACAAAACAACACGTCTACAGACTGGCAGAGGGCGAAAACCACTCTCCTCTGACTGTGATGAATGCCACCTCATTCACTTGACCACTGCAGCATGACCTCAAGTGACCTACAGAAAGACTGGCGAGCGGTGGCTGGGGTGAATTGCACAGTGAGCAGGGTCTTCTGGAGGGTCATTAGTCATGTTCTAAATAAACAGATTTAAAATACAGTAATTCATCTGGAATTTGGAAGACATGTTTTCAGAAGTGTACAGAAGAAAACCAAACTGCTCATTTTGATATGGGCGATATTTATTGAGGTACACATACAGAAGTAGTGTTTATCAGTATGACGTCAGGATGTTATGTTTGCTAATGCAACAATCCAGACGTTCCATGGTGTCCTGTGATAATCCATCCCACGCAGCTTGAATATTCCCACACAGTTCCTGCTGATTTTGCGGTAGGGGTGCTGATAACATGTCCAACAACATCCCACATATTTTCAGTATGGCTATCGCATATCGCTCATACCTGAAGATGAGCAGTCTTTGGTGACGTTGACATGTCGTGCTAATGGTCTGCCTGCATGTAGTCCTACATCATGCAACTGTCTGCCATTGACGACTGGTACCGGTGCACGATACGTCAATAAAACCATGCCGCTTCCCAGAGCCCTATGATGCAACCTCTTTCAAACTTTTCCAAGTGCTCGAATTGCTCCTTTCAGAGGCATACTTGCAAAGCGTTCTACCAAAACAAAACCAGGAGTCAGAATGAAAAATCAGGTGCAACAGGATGACCTTGTGTGGTCCATCAGGTACAGACATGGCCCCGTCTTGCTTACATCACATGCACAGCCAGGTGTGAAACTCGAATCATTCACATGACATGACGTCAGTACTACCCACCAGGTTTGAGTCCTGTCGGTTGATTCCTTCTAGGTGCAACTACTTTTTGTCAATAAGTATGAAAAGTTCCCTAAAAAGGTTCTTTTTTTAATTAATGAGACCATAGCTATACAGTAAGTGTATCAAGATTAGATTTGCCTCCCTCAGGAGAGTATAATAAACGAAGGAAGGTGGGGATTCTCGCCCCGCAGGTTATCCTAGTACTGCGTCACGTTATTTCCACTTTTACTTCTGTGTAGTTGTTCCTGTGGCTTAGTCAAAATAACGGTTTGAAAGAACTGTAACCACTGTTACCATGGTTACAGCTCTACCAAAACAAATAGATGAAGCACATGCACGCACATGTAGGCACACACGCATTGACACACGCACACACACTTGAGGTCATTGCAGAGCAGTGCCTTGGTGTACTTACCATAGTTACGGGCATAGACAAACCAGTGGTACCAAAAACACTCAAAAATATAAGAGTACAGACAACTGTAGTAAACATAACACTCTGATGTAGCCTCAGAAATGCTGGCCCATGCTTATAAGTTCTAAATGAGTCCTCAGAGAACATTTTTAAAGCATAGTTTGTGGCGTTTGTTTCATTTTGTGGAGTATGTCTTAAGTGAGATACAAAGGTAAAGACTTATTATATTTAAGTCTTGTTATGCACATTCAGTCCTGACCACTAGGTACAGGGTGCAGTAGTAGAAGAGTATTGACTGAGTAGGCCAAATGACATATATAAACTACATGTCAGACCACAGTTCAAAACTCTTTAGTGAAAAGGCCCACTTTGGTCACAGCTATAAATATATGCTTACCACAACATTTTTACAGATGCTCTAGAAAATTAATAGTTAGTTTTTGACTTTGTATGGCTGCTCCAAACACACTTATTCAAACATGACTAAAAATCTAATATTTTCAGAACTATTCTGATTTGTTAGAAAATGTATTTGTGTAACACATAACAGAATAATACACAAAAGCCTGAAACACGGTCATAATTTCAAATGTATTTAATGTTTGGATTCTTTGCCTTCATTTTAGCATCCATAATTTACAGGATATTTGCTTTCAGTGTTTCATAGAAATCTACAAGCAAAGTTGGCCCTGAAACTTTTCTTTTCCCTATTATCCATGTAAGGGTTTTTTTTGTTTGTTTGTTTTTTTCTCAGGAGTAAATATTAGTCAAGACTGTCAAGACTAGAATTTTTTTACAGACTTCTTTTGCACATGTGGGATTTGTATTTGAAGGAGATAACTGTGTTTGAGGTTTGCGGTTTGCCATTTCTATGTACTGAACTCTCCTCAGTTATATTAGTGTAAATGTGGTTTTCCATTCCATGGCACCTGGAAAACTGATTTGATATATTTATTTGTTGATGCTTCTGAGCAGTTTTCTGTGAAATGTTTCCTGCTTTTTTCCAGCACTGGAAAATGAGAAGCTTGAAGCTTAGTGTTGCAACAGTCCTAGTCATTGTGGTGTTTTTACTTCTAGAGATTGAAATGCAAATGTTAATTGTTGCCTGTTACATCACAGCAGTGGTTGTTTTAGATTTTGTAATAGGTGTGTGTGTGCAACTTCCTTGTGACGCAGTTTGGGGAAGCAGTGCTTTACTCACTGTTTTAACACTGTGTGTGCCTGGGCTGGCGTGTGTGTGTGCGTGTGAGGGGGGGTGGGGGTTATATGTGCACTCACATTGTTGGGACCTTTCCTTCAATGTGGGAAAGCCAAGCTGCTTTAAGGTCATTTTAGGATTAGGTTAAGTTTAGAGTAAAGGTAAGGTACATGTTAGGGTTAGGGTTTGGCTAGTAGTACTTCTGGTTAAGGTTTGGGTAAGTCTTCAGGAAATGAATGGAAGTATATATAATGGCCTTACAGATAGTGTATGGGTGTGTATGGGTGTATGTGTTCCATAAGAATGCTAACCCAAAGAAGTCATGCTATTAAATTACAGATAACTATTAATGTCAAGCAGTGTGTTGGGTAATTAACAAATGATATGCAGTCACGCCTTTCTTTCTTTTTTTTGGATAACTGCTTTGAATGTGTTTTAGGAATTTACCTGCGTGTGTGTGTGTGTGTGGTGTGTGTGTGTGTGTGTGTGTGTGTGTGTGTGTGTGTGTGTGTGTGTGTGTGTGTGGTGTGTGTGTGTGTGTGGTGTGTGTGTGTGTGTGTGTGTGGTGTGTGTATTTTGTCAACAAGGCGCACAGCAGCTGACCACTTTCCACTTTCACAGGCTCCAAATATGATGCAAAATTGTATGAAGTATCACATTTTATTTAATTATATTAATCATATTTAAAGGGACAGAATCCTTATATAAAAACAATACCACATATAACTCAATAGCAGTCATGGGACAAACACGTATACAGGCCATCTAAATAAATTAATAACATGCATACAGGGAGTATCACTAGAGTCGAGACTACATGCACACTGATCAGCTCCATGTTCTCAAGAAAAAATATTTAAAAATATGGGTTTTGTGTTTTTTAAATGTTTCATGTTATACTGCTTCTACTAGATCAGCATTTTGTAATTTGTTGTTGGTACAACCAACTACACAGCAACTCTTCAGCATAGCTTTTTTTTCATTTATACCCGTTTGCTGATTATGTTTATCTGAATGTGTTCATGTTTTGCAGAAGAAGGTCTGCGGCTGTTCGTTGGTCCAGGTGGTAGCACCACATTGGGCACCCAGCACACCAGGTGTGTATTCTTAGGCGACCTCTTCACCAGTTTCACCATGGTGGCTGGTGTGCTTCATTGTCATGGCACTTGTGTGATTATGGGTGTCAGGGCTTGTAATGGATCAGCTGTAGCTGATTAGAGTGAATTTATGGCACAGCTATCTTATGAAAACAAAATGCATGTTGTATTTCTGGCTATATCATTGATGGGTGTGGACTGATAAAGCTTGTTGACTTTTCACTCCCTCTTTCTCCCTCTCTTTCTCTCTCTTTCAGGGTTGGCGTCAGTGCCTTTGAGCAAGTGGTTATTAAGCGCTAGACAGAACCTGAGCTGCAAGATGCAACATCCTGTTCAGTCATGGAGTGTCAGATGAAGTTGTTTTACCTCACCAGTCAGAGACGGGCAACTACTATACTACACTGCAAACAAATCCACTAGCGTACGGCTCCATCTGGTGGTCATACATTAACATGATTCAAGTTTTGGTCCACTGTTAACGAGTTCAAATTAAAGAGAGTCTCTCTATTCTGTGGCAATCTATTTCTGTTTTAATCCACTGTTTTCTGATATTAGACATTTAGTTTGAACAATGCAAATGATATGAATACTAGTAAAAATAGTTATATTTGATAAAAATAATGCTAACATCCAAATCTTTATTGGCATAATAATATTTTACAATGGCCAAACTGATCCCAATTCATTTTAAAATGTGGTATTCAAATTTTGTTTTGTAAAAATGATATTTTCACTGGTTAAAATTTAAATTATTTATGATACAGTTTATATTTGGTTTCTTGTATGTAAGAAGATCTATTCTTGCATAAGGAAGTTCAACTTTGTATTGTTTCATGTAAGAATTTATTGTAACAAGAACATAAAACTTTCTTTTACTAGTATTAATAGCATTTTTGAGTCTCTAATATCAAGTGGATTAAAAGCTGAAACATCTTGCCAGATTTACAGCTGGTCTGTAATGCTTTTCAAATGGTTCAGTTTGCTTTTTTTTGTCTAATAATAACTTTATAGTTTTAAAAGAATTGGAACCCTCAGAAATAGAGGAGAATGAATGTTACTGGTTGACATTTTTATAAAGCATTTGTTAAAGCACTTTCTGTGTGACTTTGTGTAATTCTGTCCTTATTTACGTTTTTTTTTTTTCATATTCTTACTCTCTAGTTTAATGACCCATTTAATGAGTGGTTTTGTTTAATGAGTGGTTTCATTATTTCTCATTAATCTAAATTAATGGCAGGAATGATTCTTCCTAAGAATGTGCTGCTAAAAGCTACAAGCACAACTGTTAACTGCTAAACGTGTGTAAATACACAGTAACTCAAGGGCGTAACTTTAAGGGGAATTGAACAATCCTCAATGGGACAGTATAACCAAGTTAAAGAAATGGTAAAAGTTATTCAACAGTTTTTGCAAATATGCAAAAAAACTAACGATCTGATCACACTACAAGAATTCCAACTATTTTAACATTTGTTCGAGTATGTTCTTTTGTTTCTATTGGGTTTGAGCGCAACAAGTAATAGAAGGAATAGAATAAACAGGAAGGGGCAATAGAAATGTTTTTCAGTATTTATTATGTCAGTGTTCATGCCTATACTGACATCTTGTTGTTGTTTTTTTACTACTGAATTTATTATATCAATAAATCTAAATATTTTATGTTTTATTAGCAAATAGCTATTATCTGAACTAATAAATAGTTACTGAAGCAGAGATAAATTATTAGAAGGGTTTTCTCCTTTGGAATCGCCATCTACGCAGAAAATGAACTAATAGTATGTATATCTTAGTGTCACAGTTGCTTAATTTCTCATGCGAGTTGAACTTTTTAGAGTGTCTGCTATCATGATATTTTCATGTTATACAGTATGTATCACAACGTTTAATTTCTGGTGATTTAATGGGGAAAGGCCTCCAAAGTGCTACAGTGAATTCAGTTAAAAAACTAAAATGCTCTCTCGTTAATTAAGCATGCAGCTAGCCAGTGTTTTTTTACTGACGTTATATTATATATGACATACTGTACTCTATTCCATTTTCTCCTTTCCATGATCCAAGTGGTCCCAGAAATATATTTGGACATTTCTTATATTTTATATATAAGAACAGTATTATATATTGTATTATATATAAGTCATAGTATAGTACCATATATATACTTTAATTAGCTTTTAGAGTTTTCAATGCTACATTGAGCTAATTAACCATAAAGATATTTTCTTATGTTTAGCACAGGTACTATAAGTGATGTCTGCTCTTTAATTTTAGCAGTCCTACTGCTGTACTTAACACGTTCTAGATTCAGTCTTTAGAGGGGGAAATGAGGGAAATGCCAAGAATGTACATGTACTGTACAATTAAACCATATTTGCCTAGGATTCTGATACATACACAAACACACAATTTGTGTAAAGCAGGACCCCCACCAGACCACTTCAGAGCAAGTTTTATTTGGGTGGTGGATCATTCTTAGCACTGCAGTGACACTGACGTGGTGGTGGTGTGTTAGTGTAAAAATGCTTGATAGCGTTATTTGCAATGATAAAAAAGTATTAGGCAGAACTCCAAGAGTGTACATTTACTTTATTTAGCTGGTCTAGGATTAAACAATACATTTCCATTATTTTTTTAAAGTATGGTTAATAGTCCCTGGTGTTATGTGCTTGAACAGCTGAGTAGCTGAAATGTTGTCATATCTATATCACTGAATTTAAATAGATACACAAGGACACCTGTCCTTCAAATCATCAGATGGTTTATAAAAACGTTATAAAAACGTTTATAAAAAAACAATGGTTTATAAAAAAAAGTTTTAATCAGAACGTCACTGGAGTGATAGTCACTGGTGCTACACCCTATCTATGTAACACTAGTCACATGGTGTGACATGTATTGGACATCCAGACTGAGATGTATGTAATGTAAGTGGTTTGATAAAATGATTTTATTTATAATCACCAACATAACGAGACACAAAGCAAGCACTGAGCTGTTTACTGTATGTACAGTTGCATGAAGTTTTTTCAGGATCCACCTGATCTACTGCATGAACAGCTCCTAATATGAAATAACTACTGTCACCAGTGTGACAGATTTAGTATGATATGTTCTTTTTGATTTAACTTTGTATTTATTGATGCTCTTACTTGCAATGTTCGAATAAGTCAAGTTTGGAATGATTTTTACTTAGCAGGTTCATTTCTATGTTTACTGCACAACTTTATTTTTTAAAATAGTTTATGAAGATAGGTTAAATATATAAAAGCCATGAAGCGCTATAAAAGTTGTGTACAAATAAGCGTTGTTAATATCATTATTCAGATTAGATTTCTTCAATAAACAGTCATAGTAAACGCCTCTGTGCCTTCTTGTATTGAATCGTGTTCAGCATCGGTAACGGACGACTGTCCGAGAGTGAACGGCGGTCGATGCTGCGACCTACTGCAGTCAGAGACGGAGAATCAGCCGCTCCGCCTCCAAAAACAACCTTCTGCTCCAGGAAATGTACTTTAACTTAATTAAACATCTGTGTCACTCGATACTAGTCACCGGGAATAAACGCTTGAACTGAAGTTCTAAATTCCTTAAAATAAGGCACTAAAGGAAAGTAAACCCGCCTGCATTGCACCAAAACACACTGATTTTAAATGAACCAAATACGTCACTTCCGTTTCCTCCCGTCCCCGGCAACGCGTTAGCCATCTTGTCCTGCGGTTCACTAACCGAGTGGTGAAGCATAGTTTGCTTTGGAGAAAAACTGGCATTTTTATTGCTCGAATGTTCTGAGTTCGTTTAGTTAACACTCGCGTACAGGAGTGGTGTTCTTTTAGTTGTATTTTGGATCAGGAAGTGGATTTAATGGAGTTGTAGTTGCCAGGCTTGGGTCGGTTGTGTAAGGCAGCTCGCCTTGCCGCGCATCTCCCGCTCTCTCTCTCTTTCTCGGAGCGCCATGGCGGGGAACCAGCAGCAGCAGGCCGTGCCCAAACCTACTACCGGTAAACACGGCAATGTTTTGCCGCTATGGGGCAACGAGAAGACCATGAACTTGAATCCCATGATTCTCACGAACGTCCTGTCATCTCCGTATTTTAAGGTTCAGTTGTATGAGCTGAAGACCTACCACGAGGTTGTGGACGAGATTTACTTCAAGGTAATGCTAACGTGTTAGCCTACTCGGCTGTGAAGTTATGAAGCTTGGCCTTCCAGTGAAAGCTCGAAGCACCTAAACAAGAGTAAATTGGGATTTTTAGGACTGATAATGGTGAAAGGCTCTGCCTTTTTAGCCTTTAGAAGCATTTTGTCTTGACCGGGTGACTCGAAGCTAACAGGCTATCAATTAGCGCGAGGCTTCTAATACTGAGCTCCTCTTAACCAACTAACGCGACGGTAACGTTATTACTTTTACGATGCTAATTTTAGGCACATGACTCGGTCTTGACTAATATTTGGCAAAAAAAATCCTGTTTGTCTATAAATCAAGACTAAGACTTCCAAAGCGCGGGAGTTTTTCCCACTCTAGCTAAATGTCGTGTTTCCATTGCTGGCGTGCTAATAACCATTTGAGGAAAAGGATCAGGTCAGGTTTCTCATTTCTGTGTAGACCAGATTGTATGTCTGGTTGTTTCTACATACAATTAAACTTAAAAAGCTCTTAACGTTTCTCAGACTTTTCTAAGCTAGCTCAGTCGCCATGACAAAACCATGTATTTTAGTATATTTTAAATCTAGGCCATACACATTTCGATTTAATTAGATGGAACAAGAACCAGTAGTACCACATTTTAAAAGCAACAATCAAATACTGATGACCCGAAAAGGAAATGCACTGCTCTGCGCTAAACCCTGTTACAGACTTCAATATGCTTTCTCTGTAATGAAACGATGATAATACATTTAGTGGTATTGTCCACTATTAGCTGTGTGTTTATTCATTTGGAAAAATAATAGTTATTAATGCAGTTTTATATTCCAACTGTCATGTAGGCCTGTCACAATACCAGAAAATCCGTAAGCAATAACAAAAGCAGTGACATTCCACGATTCTCTATACTACAGTAAAAAGCTTATCGTGTAATACGTCCTCTGGCTGATGGTGTGAAAAGAAAATGATGAGATTTCTGCTGATAGGTATAGCTCAATGACCGTAAGAAAACAACAGAGACTGCACACACAAGCAGAAGTCTAAATTTACTTACATGCTGACAGACCGTTAGTCCAGGAATAGTAATTTAAAACGTTAATGTGATATTTTGATGATGGATGACACAAACTGAATGGCGAGGATGGTAGCAGTGTACTGCGAGTTGTAGTTTCTTTTAAAGTCTTGCCTTTCTAAACCTTGCTCAATCTGATCGTTAATGGTGTATTTTAGGATAAGATTAACAATGTATTTAAAGCATGATCCTTGTTCATGCGAATTAAAATCGTTCAGTGGATGGCTTTCTTGAGGTTTCCTTCATTCTACCAAAAAATTACGTACAGGTCTCACAAATCGATTAGATAAGTATTTCCTGCTGTATGTGCTGTCTCTTTCAGTTACAAAAGTATTGGTTCTCATGACATCACTACAGCATGATGTGGTTTTCTAATGCTGCCATAGCAGTTCACGCTTGTTTATGTTCGAATGAAAGACAATTAATTTCTGCCAACAATTTATTGTTGCTATCCAAAGAAATTTATGTATTTCCATTTTTGTCTGTCTTTAATTTACTGCACAGCAGCTGCAGTTTACATTGTGTGAGAATTAATTCATTGTTCATTCAAAATTCATTCATTGATCAAACCAACAGAAATGACCCAAAATTGATTCCAAGGACTTGCTTTGAAATTACATTTTCCCCCATTCTGTGGTGTCTCTCCTCAGGTAACCCATGCAGAACCGTGGGAGAAAGGCAGCCGGAAGACTGCAGGTCAGACTGGCATGTGCGGAGGGGTAAGTAGAAGTACGTGCCTTTCAACCTCTCTCCTCTCTTTAATGAAAAGAGAACAATTTGAGAAATGAACTCAAATATAGAAATGTTTTCTATTAGTGATTTCCCAACCTGGGCCCATTGATGGTCTAGAAATGTCTTTCGCCTCTCTGGATTGAGAGATTGTTTGTAGAAAAAGTGTAGATGGACTTGGTTTGGGAAACATTTAATTAGACCAAAGGTTACAGGTGTTCAGTCCTATCTACAAAGGGATATGATGTAAACAAGAATGAGCATGCCTGATTCTGCCCATAACTGATTTTAGTCACTCACTGTGTTCCTGATTGAATTTAAATTAGCTTTGCAATGAGAACCTGCACTTACTCCCTTTATTGAAAAGTCTAAATGCATGAAAGCCATTTTTTGTCTTGTTTCACCCCCTAAAGGGAAGGAGTCCCAAAAAACATAATTGAATTTCCTACTCTTTTCTCATTATCAACATTAGGCATGCCAAATTCGCTGGTGATTTTGGAAAGCAAATAAAGAGGTTTCAGGTGTTAGACGTTGCAATCTCTTTTTTTCCATTACCACTACTGTAAAGAAATTTAAAGATTTTCTGGAACAGCCCATTTTAGATCAATCTGTACTGAATGACTTTTACTTCTCAGCCACTGGATTGTGCAGATCATTTGAACAATTGGTGGAGTTAACCTTTAACAAATCTAAGCCAGGTTAAAAGCAGTGTGTGCCCTGGAATTTAGATGTCTGTGAATGTAGATGAATAGTTATGTAGGATATATTTGACTGTGTTATATATATTCAGTATCTTAACATGTTTTGTTTGTGTTGTAGGTGCGCGGGGTAGGCACAGGAGGTATTGTGTCTACAGCATTCTGTCTACTGTATAAGCTTTTCACACTAAAGCTGACCCGTAAGCAGGTGATGGGTCTCATCACCCACACAGACTCCCCCTACATCAGAGCACTTGGTTTCATGTACATACGGTAAGATTCTACTTTCTGTGAGGCTTTATGTCCCAGTGCCTAGATAGCCTTCTCTGTTCTTGGTCAGTTTTGATGTGTGTAGTTAACAGACAATGGTTATTATTGTTAAAGCTATTATAATAATTAGCAGTGGAAATATATACTTGCTAAATGTACAAAACACTAGCAAATGCAGGTAATTTCCAAAGAACTGTTCCTGTGCAATACATATAAAATATTAGGGGTTTTCTCTTGCTACAGCAGACCATCACTTTCGAATTTGTCTATAAAACCAGTTTAGCTATATAGATAATGCTGGAAATCTGAGACGATATGTCCTATTCTATGATCCTCTGCAGCAAAATACACCATAGCGTTGCCTAACAACTCAGTGTTTTAAGAGTGAAATAGAGTAAAACATTTTATATGTATTATTTTATAGTGTTTATCAAGTTCTGTAAAGTTAAACATCTGTAGCACTGTCAGTCACTTTTACAACATAATGTTCATCGGCTTTCGAGCATCATCAAATTACTCTAGTCATCAACAATATCTGATTGTCACCCTGCTCCCCAGGCAATTATGTGTACTGTGAGATCTTAAGGTTCATGTGTTGTTTGTTTTAATGTGTTATAATATGAACCCTTATTTGCATGTTTAATTTTGTTTTCCAGATACACACAGCCGCCAGCAGACCTGGTCGAGTGGTTTGAGCCCTTCCTAGATGATGAGGAGGTATGTCGCCACGGGTAATGCTTTCACCTTTCTTTTACATTTTCCTAGAGCAGTGCAGAGCAGTGTTTCATGTCATATTGCTGGGGTTCAAGACCAACTGCTGCTGAGCTTGGAGCCTCTGCAGAGCTATGCACAATGTCATCATGGACAGAGTTTATTTGTTTTCTGTAGACAATATCCCCTTCACATTATAATTTCATACCATAATGCACCAAATAGGCCTTAGTGATTGCTTTGAGTGTTTCTTTTTCATCAGTTTGTGTCTCATAATGCAGTGTTTAGGTTTAGCCCTGTGGCAGGTGGTCCTGAATCCCACTTTGCTGTAATAGACACGAAATGTAGATGTTCTGATAAATTTGTACTAAGCTTAGATGATGTGATCCACATTGCTGATGTTTCACCTTTGCCTTCATTTGGCTTAATGTTCTGGTACAAATTAGTATGCTTCCTTATTCTGTTTTTTCCATGGTGAGTGCATCTGTTAGTTTATGTGTAAGGTTAGGGATGGCAGATTGTAGTCCTGGACTCTGTGTATTTGTTTTCTATTTAACATTTATTCTTATGTAATTACTAAACATATTGTAAGCAGTTGTAGGGTTTTTTTTTGTTTGTTTTTTTTGTGCAGTAAATCCAAAACAAATTGCAGTGGCTCTCAAGGAACCAAGTCTACCAACCCAGTTCTAGACACTTGGTTTGAGAGATCAGGGATTACTCATTAAGTTGCTTTAATTATTTACTCTGGCCATAACTGCTGTCACTTTATTGTGCAAAGGCATTGTGTTGAGCGTTTTAAATTTAAGTTTATTTATAACGGGGGTGGGGGGGGAGTCTTTTTGACAGTTTAGCTAACCCTCTCTCTCAGGTTTAAGGTTGTAAAATAATGCTGTGTTGTTCTGACAGGCAGATGGAAAATCTGCTTTGGTAGCTCCTTTAAAATACTGTATAGTCATAAAATGAACATGTAAGCTGTGAACTTCTTAACAGGGTGGGTCTTTTTAAAGTCTTTTTAAATTTGTTTAAAATATATATATTAAAGCCTTTAAGTAAATAAAATGTTGAATTGCCATGGTCCTGCATTTTAGGATGCAAAGTTTTCTTTTTATATTAGGCTGTTCAGTTAGCTTACACATGATCACATCAGCATGTTGCTTTAAAGAACATCTTTTTTTAGTGTCACAGTTTGCATTTTCATATATTTTTTAATGCATGGGTCACTAGATGTGAATCAAATGGCTAAGTTTCATGCTATAAAATAATGATACTGGTTCATGTGATACTGGTTTTGGCGCTACTTGGTATTTGTGCGCAACGCAATCCATGATATTCATATCAAAGTAATTATCACCGTCATACAAAATAAATCACTGCACAGCTCTTGGAATTGGTTAAAAATGATTGGTAAGTCTATCTTGAGTGATTGAGCCATGTTAAGAGCATCCATTTCTACTCATTTCAGCCAAACATACTTTAGAAATACAGGGTCCCATTATAAGTGAACTCTGAATGCTCAGAGCCATAGTAACACCTGTAATATACATCTTTAACATTTGTGTACCTTTCACATTTAATGTCTAAGAAAATGACTGCATGCCTAATGTTATGGTGTTAAAATGTGTCCTACTAACAAAGAAGGTAAACTATTGGTTTCAGGCTAAAAGACCTCAGTAGCACGAAAGGGAATTGGCAGCAATGGGTCAATCAAATTACGCATTACGCAATTACGCATTTTGCACTTGTCACAGATGTTGCTTTTTCAAGGCGTGTTGGATGCCCACACTACTATCTAGCTAGAAGTTAGATATCAGCCAATCAGATCTCTTCTGTAAATGCATTCCTATAACATCTCCTGAACGTCTTTAGTATTAGTTCAGATTTTCACACAGATAGATCAGTGCACTTGCACAGTGCACAGTACCACTGAAAACTAGTGTTAAAAATGCATCATGGCACTTGGATATTTTCAACAGTCACAGTATGTTATGGTATTTGGGCACACAGACACAATGCCACAATCCCCCCAAACCTGGTTGTTATTGTATAAGTGATTAAGAAAGTGAGAATAACGATTAAAAAAAAACTCTTAATACACTAATTTAAATATGTTTAGCCTGGCCTGTTGGTGACAGTCAAACAGACAGTACATCTAGAGGAATCATATTGTTTCATATTTAAGATCTCGGGAAGGAAAACATAACAGTTAAAGACATTAGACCTTTAAGGGACCCTTGCATACCCTGTATTGTAGTGCAAGAATTTCAACTAAGACATAACTGAAGTAGGTAATCAATAAATATTAACGTAAGCAAAAGCTGTTTAATATCAAGAGTTGCTATTTTGTTATTTGATCATTCTTTGGAGCTGTTACAGAAATTTGTGAAGCCCTAAAACTGCCTGCCAGGAGAATAGAAGTATTAGAAAATACCCAAGGTTCTGTTTCTACCGTATGCAGTTTATTTGAAATATTTCCCCCCATCTTTCTGCTTCAATATGTTTGATGGGCTAGTTGTGTATGGATGTGGAAGTGTGTGTGGATGTTTGTTTGTGTGAGCCATGGTTCTGCCTCTCTGGCTAACTGCGCTGTTTTCTTTCTCAGATGTCCTTGTGCAGCAGGTGAATGGGAGTAATGCATCTCAGCACTGCAGGTTTGCGTGCGTGAGTGCAAAAAAAACTGTTTTTCCTGTTCCCTCTATAAAGTTTCCCTGCTGTCAGCCTGCCTTGTGCATAGTGCATCTGCACCATTTCCTTTCCAGTGACAGGAACATAAGGTTTTACTAAATATAAAAAGCATTTAATAAAATTCAGTGAATGACTGAAATACGCAAGGATAGGACATTACTGTTCTGTAGCTATTTCAGGAGTTTTTTCACAAATACATGTCAGCTGACAGGTGTTCCTCACGCTGCAACATAAGCAGAAGTATTCCTCTCAAAAACCAAGCTGGCTAGCACTTTGTAGTGCACAGTTAATATTCTCTTTTCTATTCAGCTAATGTCCATTCAGAGTAAATGTAGGGCTACAGTGCAAGTAGAGACTAGTTGAGTTCGAGACCGGTTCATCTCTTCTTTTAATTCCAACCTACCCCACTCATGGTCCACACTGTAAACTGACCATATGAATGTTAAGCTTGGTGAAAACAGAGGTGAAGTTTCAGTATTTGATCATCACAAACAGGTTACTCTGTTAACATCTGTTACTCAACAGGGATTTTGTAAACCAGCATTTTCCAGTTCAAAGTTTGGGATCCTCGTCTACTGTACTTTTTGTTTTGCTTTCCCTTGAATAAAAAAAAAAAGAAAGAAAGAAAAGAAAACATGATTTGGCTCCATAGTAGATCATCAGGTTATTAGGAATTTGGAAGGAAGCAGTCTTCCATTTTGACACCTGAAAATGTAGCCTTCAGAGTTACATAGTCCTTGTGTTGACAAAGGGCAGCAGAATTAACAGCTAAGCTCTTAATAGAAGAGCTTGAAATAATTGAGTCTGTCGTTGTGAAACTGGGAAGCCTTTTACTGCAGAGGACATCCAGAAATTGAACTGGAGAACTGTACTCTGCAGCACGTCAGTCAACTGTGTGAGTGCCTAAATCGTGTGGGTATTTAATGTCCCGGTTTGTGTTTTTGTGATTAGGAGCTGGATGTGAAAGCAGGCGGTGGATGTGTAATGACAATCGGAGAGATGCTGCGTTCCTTCCTTACAAAGCTTGAATGGTTCTCTACACTGTTCCCACGGATACCTGTGCCTGTGCAGAAGATGATTGATCAGCAAATGAAGAACCGCCCACGCAAACTCCCACAGAAGGATGGTGGTGGTGGTGGTGGTGGAGGTGCTGGTGGTGGTGGTGTTGAGGAGGAGGAGGAGGAGGAGGATGAAGATGATGGGGACCGGCACCGCTCCAGGTACACCAGCAGGGGCATCTGAGGCTGGATGCAATTTGTGGGTGGGGGCTGGGGGTGGACTGCTCATGCACATGCAGTTTTGATTAATGCGTTGGTGAAAATATGGAATGAGCTGTAAAGTATAACTGTTTGGCTCATTGTTGCCATTTACAGAAAGAATCAGTAATGATTTAATGTTGGCTATCCTTACAAAATGTTTAGCACTAGCATCAGCGTGATAACACTATTAATGGTTTTGCTGTGCACAAGTGCTCACTTCACCATGCTGATATTTCCCTAGTATGTATGTTCCACTGTACTCTAAAGTATGCTAGAAGATGCAACATGTGGACCTGACACAATTATAACACCAATGCCTAATTAAAATAAATTAGCACTTTTTAAGCTAAGCACTTTTTTTTTTTTTTTAGAATTCCTTCTTATTGCTTCAGAAAGTGGCAGCTGTGTATGTTAATGTAAATGCATTTATGACCCTTCTTAGACAGCTGATCAGCCTTTCTGGCCTATTCAGGCTTGTACTTTAATATTTGTTTATAATGAAAGTAAGAGTTAAAATGTTAACAATTGTTCATCCATTAACATTTTTTTCCTACCCAGACTTCATTGGTTTAATTCTTGCCAATATTTGAATATGAAAATTGTATTCTCGTTGTTACTGCTCTTTCTTTATAGTAAATGTCTTTATTTGCCCTATTTGGTTCTATCAATTTGTAGTTTGGGTTTTGTTTTGTTAACTTAATGCACACTTATGTGGTTTTTTGTGTGTGCCATATGTCTCACCAGGACACCAAGAAGAACCCCAAGCCCCAGAAGATCACCAAACCGCTCACGCAGTCGTAGCCACCACAGAGATCGGCGTGGGGCAAGCTTTGACCGTGAGCTGGAAAGAGAGAGAGACCGCCAACGAAAAGAGAGAGAAGGCAAAGATCGAGACAGGGAAAGAGACAAAGAGCGAGGGGAGCGAGGGGAGCGGGACAGGGAGCGAGGGGAGCGGGACAGGGAGCGAGGGGAGCGGGACAGGGAGCGGAGTGAGAGGGACAGAGAGCGCGGAGAGAGGGACAGAGAGCGAGGAGAGAGGGACAGGGCTGCAGACAGGGAAAGAGATCGCCGGCGTTCCAAAACTCCAGATCGGGGCTCTGAGAGGCGCAGGAGCCGCAGCAGGGAACGGCGCAGGAGTCGCAGCACCACTCGCGAGAGGAGGAAGGAGCGAGAGAAAGAGAGGGAGGGAGAAAGCGAGAGAGAACGCAACCGCCGGAAAGAGCGGGAGCACAAAGACCGGGGCAGTGGAGGAGAGAAAGAGAGGGAGCGATCGAAGGACAAGAGGAGCAAAGGAGAGGGTGAAGAGCGGCGGCACAAAGAGGAGAGAGAGGATCGACGACACCGTGAAGAGAAGAAGAGCAAACGCAACAGCCGGAGCCGCAGTAGAGAGAAAAGACACAAAGTGGAGCACTCCAGCAGAAAGCGATCACGCTCCCGGTCCAAGAGCCGGCAGGAAGTCGGGGAGGAAAAGAGCAGGAAGCGCGAGCGCAGTCGCAGCAAAGAGCGGCAGCACAAGCGCAGTCGCAGCAAAGACCGTTCCCACAGACGAGAGTCAAGCAATGGAAAAGAGCACCAGCCACGGAGCACCAGCCCAGAACCGGGTGATGGCACACGTGGCAGCCGGGCTGAATCACCATGAGCTCCAAACATCATCCACACACCTGTTCTACCCTCCCTCAACCTGTTTCTGTATTATCTCCTAGGATCTCGCCAAACAAATGAGGATAGCACGACATCCCTGGAATTTCCCTGTTAAGTCACTTCATGTAGATACTACCCAATGTTTTCTGTTTCTTCAGCAGGAGAAGAAAAATTCCTGATTTACCCCTCCCCCACCCTCTCATGGACTTAATGGAAAATTAAAAAAATGCTTTTTAAATGTTTGACAGTTTTTGTTTATTTTGTTTTCAGGAAATCTTCCAAAAAGGTTTTGTATATAGAGCACGGGGGAATATTTTAAATCGTACCAAGGACACGCTCAGAGTGAAGCTGGTGGATTGACAGCAGCGTGGACCTATCGAAATTGTGCTGTGTTCAGGTCATTTCTCTGTTGCATCTCATTTCCTAATAAAAGTCTTGTATGAAAATGGAGACACGTTTGTTGGGATGCTTGTTTGGTATTGACAGTTTTTATTGCTTTTTACAACTCAAGTCGGTTGTGTCAATCACGCATGCTATTTATTTGTTCTTAATTTATTTAAATAGCTTATGTTTGCACAGAAAATACATTTAACAATCAATCTCTCACCACTTGAACATTGAACTAGAAACAGCAGTGATATTAGGAGATAAAACAAGCAGCAGAAATATTCATCTTTGGATTGTAATTGATTTAGTGCATGAAAAGAATAAAAAGGAGCAGGACAGTTCTAGCCATTTGCAGAAGTGTACCATTAAAACCTGTAGGCAGAGGGTGCCAACCTGCGGTTCCAACAATTTAGTGACATCCCTCTACAGCTATTTACCACTAAATTACAAGCAGGTGTGCCTGAGTAGGGAAACCGTACAGCTGTACTGGAATCCAGCACTATAGGACCTGAGCTTAGCACCCCAGCCTTTACATTCACACTGTGTAATGTAGAAAGTGCTTTAGGAGATAAAGAAGCACATGTAAGGAAGGTAACTGAAGTATCCATATACCATGCATTAATGTGCTTACGTATACAGTCTCTGCCTTCAGTCTAACAAGCCGAGTAATCACAGAGCTGGAGAACTCTAATAGTTCTTACTGCTATATACTATGGTTTACAATACAGAAACACTCGAACTCAAGTTCAGAACGTCTGAAACTCTTAGGCCTTGTTCTGTAGTAAAATGCGTCACCTTGTTCAACATAATGTATTAAACTTTAGTGTGCTCTTAAACTAATTTGTATCTGGGAGCTCTGGATGGTTACTGGAAATGTCGGGTGTAAATGCTCCTGGGAAAACCTTGTATACGGTTTGGCACTAAAACGGTTACTGCCCCCTGAACTCAAACCTGGGGCATGTGGTGTCACAGTGAACTGTGCCCTTCACATTTTTATGGCTACTTCTGTTATTAAATTGTACTACACCTACAGAGTGTTAGCTTGTAGCTAATTAATGGGAATTCGAAATTCCATCTACCTATTTTTCTTTTTTTTTAATGTTTGAAATGTAAACAAAATCATTCAGAGTGGTTTGATGCAATGCATTCTAGAGACACTAACAGCAGTGCTGCTAAAAACCGGGTGAAATCAAAACAGCTATTTGAGTAACTGTTCAACCACAATAACTAACGAACACATCTGGGGATTTTGCTCGATGATGATGAATTAGGGATGCTATTATTAACTTTGAACCATAATAGGATTTTAAAACAAGTCTTGACCCTTACAAAACTGTATTTCACTCTGGTATCAGCAGCATCTCTGGAGCAGTTTTATTTTATGCAATAACTTTGTATGACGGAGCTGTAAGAGGCATTAAGATGATTAGCTTAAAACATTCCAGCATTAACTAAAACACTAAAAAAAGATAGACTGAATGTGTAGAAATAAGAGTTCTGATGTCGTCTAACTCGCTGCAGAGAGCTAGCCCCAGCCTGACCTGTGGTGTAGAACCAGTGTATACCCTGAGGCAAGACTAAGTCACTGTAGCGTCGAAATGTTAGTCCAACTTGAGAGGATCAAGCAGTAGCGCTGCCCTGACGATGTTTTGTAATCTCTTATCAGTCTTGTTGGAGGTCCTGCTTCCAGTTGGGTTACTTAGGGACAGGCAGGCAATGAAAGAAACAGTATATGCAGTGAGCTAAAGCTCTTGGAAAGCGACGACTGTTTTACCGCCGCTACCTGCTACAAACCAGGAATTGCCCCCGAATGTTTGTAGTATAAATTCAACAGGCTGTTTCATTTTACACATTGCTCCTTTAAGCACTTTAGACGTCTGGTTCCTACCACCCCCACAGTGAACAAGTCTGACTGGGCAGTTTCTCTAGAATAGGGCATTTCCTATCAAACCACTCTAAATGTCTGTATACAGCTCAAAACTATATTTAAAAAAAAAATATCTGGGGGAAAAACAATTTCGATGCCAATTCTCAAGGAGCTCTACATGTCCCACATTTTTGCTCTGTTCTACACAAAAATGGATTTGCTGTTTTGAGGACAACAAAACTCAACTACATAAAAAAATCATTAGATGGTTTTCTTATATAAATGGCAATGCACGAGTTTGATTTGATAGAAAGTTTAAAGCATATACATGTTAGTGAAGTTAGTGTTCACTTGCTACAGTGAACTGTCTCTTTTCTAGATCCAGTCCTTTGTGATGCATGTTTCTCAGAGTGAAATGCTGATCTAGGATCAGTCTCTCCCTATTATATCCCCAATCTGAGCAGATCCTGGATCAGCAGTCTCACCTTTGAGAAATGTGACCCAAATGTGGCCTTAGCTCAGAGCTGCGGTCTGGACACACACAGGTTCTGAGTAGGCACCATTGCTGTCGGAGTTTCTGGCAGAAAGCGAGACGCAGTACGTTGTGGCTGGTTTGAGCTCTGAGATGATGGAGGCCTCTCCGTACACGGTCGTGATGATGGGTTTGGATGAGCTGGACTGTTCCCGGATCAGCAAAGAGTAGGATTTTGCGTCCTTCACGTGAGTCCACTCCAGCCAGAGGGAGTCAGAAGTCACCATTGTGAAATGGGCTTTTGGGCTGGCCAGCTCACCTGTAGGTGGTATGGTACATGTTTTACCTGTATGCTACAGAGTAAAATACTGAAGGCTAAATTATGAAGTTCATGGTAATAATTACTGGATTCTTGGAATTGTTATTATAGGTTCTCAAACACTGCGGAAGCACAAACTCACCCGTCTCTGTCTGTCTCAGGTCTCTCCTCCTGCGAGTTGCTCTCACTGGAAAAGATCATAATGGTAAAAGTTCATAATGAGATATCATCTATACTGATAGCTATCAGCAGTCTTGTCTGTGGGAGTGACTGTATCAAAGCTTAAGATCATTCCAGAGTTGTCCAGCAGGATAAAACCAGGAATGCTGTCAACCATTTAACACCGCAGAGAATTTTCCCACTTACCGAACTGCCATGTCATGCCACTGAAAGCCCATCAATTCTTTGTTGATACTGAAATTTAGCCTACAATAACGAACCCCGTGAAGGGTTCCTTACTAGCAGTAAAATAATAGAGTGAAGCAGGAGATCTTTTTTTAATCTTTTCGTTCATGTGCAGTAATGGAAACAATCAGGCATTAGTGTCATGCACATATGGACTATTCTACCAAACTGGTTCAAAGTCAGAACGGAAAACAACTTACACTACAATCCTTTTGCGCTGAATGACTCCAAACTTTAATGAAGTAATTGTGTAATTACTAAAACTAATATTTTAACATGCTGTTGTCACTATCAGAAATCTCATAGCACTACAGAAAATAGTCTAAATTATTAGTACAAATATTTACAAAGCAAATAGAGCAAGTACATGACTAGCGAACACAGCCTTGAACAGTTGATATCGTGACATATCTAATAATTATTTAAATATTTAAAAAATACACATACAGGCAACTCCGTTTGGCTGGGTCCCTGGTAAATCACTGTTATTGGTAGACAGGCATACAGAGGACGTGCCACCATCCCTTTAAGGTTTAGCCTAGGAATTAGACCGTGACTATACTGGGATGTCCTATCTTTATTTTAAAACTCGACCAATGGAAGGTCATTGGCCAATAAAAAGGACATAATGCCATTACGACTGCTTTATGAAGATTTGAGAATCCGAGAAGAGTCAGGTGAAGACTGATAAACAAGTTTCCAACATGTTAAAAATTTTAACACCACACAAAAATGAGGACCCTCTGGACGCCCCTAACATATTTCTCCCTCAAGATCTGGGCTCACCAGTCACGGTCGAGGTGCCAGCGCTCTCCCCAGCTGCGTTACCGGCAGTAACCATGATTAGGTTGCTGCTGACATTGGTAACGGGGCATGAGAGCTGTGAAGTGTTGCACAGTGCTATCCGGCCGTTGGATGTCACCTGGTAAACATGGTACACAGTGGCATACAATGAAGCATTCCATGCCACCACAGCAGAGGAGTTGGAGCCAGTGAAGGTGACGGCCAGAGGAGGACAAGGTACTGAGGGAAGAGAGACAAATTGAACTTTGTGATGTAATGATATTTACAGAAACTGCCATTTTGCTTCAAACTTTTTTAGGCTTTGATTACATCATTGTGCACCACCAGCCACAGAAATATGAATAAGAGCCAGAACTCCTAACAAATGATATGATCAATGATAATATGTTTCAGCTCACAATTTATTTCAGTGCACAATGCTGGATCCACGATTCAGAACTCTTAAGATTTTGTTTTGACTGATTCTCTACAGGCATTTTATGTTTTATGTTACCACACCTTACACACTAATTCAGTAGTGTCTGTGTTATGCATGTTACAAACTAAGCAGCTAGCCCTGGTTCGTCCTATCTTGTAGTACCATGTTGTACCTCAGGAGGTGATAGTGAGTCAATGTAGCATTGAGTGAAATCAGCCCAACATGAGAGGATGATGTAGTAGTGCCTGGGCAAACGAGCATTGTAATAATCACTGCTGCCCAAAAAACAGGAGTTAAATGGTTTTGCTTTCCATCGCTGGAGACGCTCTTGGCGAATAAAGGAATAAAGCTTGATGGTGAATGTTTCTTCTAGACTGGTAAGAACTGAAAGAGGAGGATTGTGCATTGTTTAGCATTATGCTGCCCCCTACTCTTTGGAGTATGAATTTGGCATGCCATGTCATCTTACAGTCTTAAAGTCTTCTGTAAAGGGAGGAAAATGGCACATGTATCATCGTGATGCCGTATTCTAGGGTTAGGCTGCTAGAAACAGTGATGTAAATGTCAGTGACTTATGTAATAGGGTCAGTGCGTCAGCCTTAATTCTTGTTGGGTTCAAACGTGGATGATTCAAAGAAAAAAAAAAATTACTTGAAGATTCAGGAATGGCCATCATTGTGTTTAGAGTTCCCTACCTGATGTCCCTGTCACAACAGCTGTTGGTGCACTGGTGCCCCCGGAGTTCTGAGCCTTCACGCTGGCGCTGTATGTGGAGCTACAGGGGACAGGTGTCTCAAAGTATGTGCGGCTCGTCCAGTACGAGCTTATTTGGAAGAGGGACTGGGAGTCACCCTGGATGCTGCCAGAAACTTCAAGAAGGTAGCGGGAGTTGGGACAGTTCACGATGGACCAGTAGGCCCTCAGAAGCTGACCCTGACCAAGGAGCACACTTGGGACGACCCGGAAGCTTCCTGGAGGACATGGCACTGGGAGCAGGTGAGAAGGAGAAAAAGAAAGGGGGATCATGGGAGAAGGGTTTATATTCTTTGATCACTCTTAAATGATAAAGACACAACATTTAGTTACATGATTTATTTACCACCATCCACTTCATTAGACAGGCTTATCTTTAATAGCCACATGCCACTGTATACGTGTACTGTTATAAACCATAGCACATCTCCCTTATTCTTAACAGCTAACCTGACACTCTTACGAGCACCAGGCAGAACAACGCTGGTTATTGCACAATGATGCTTAAAGGGCTGATTATCTGGTTTTGCTGTGTGTACAGTATCATTCTCAGGTATATGTGAACTAAAATATCAATAGCATGTACGAAGTTGGGCAAAATACAGACTTGATGTCAAATGACTTGTAGTGTGGTTGTTGGTTATTGCGACTTTCACACACAAAAGCACATCTTGGACACATTTGGACTTTCTGGGCTACTATATAAAGTTGATGCTATTTTCACTCGTTAAACAGGAGAAGAAAAATGAGAGCGGGGCAGTTACAGTGAGCCACAGAAGTACAGAAAGAAGGAGATGGAATATTTGATTGCATCTTGATAAAAAAAAAAATTAGCTTGATTTTCAATGCTGAAAATGAAGTATTACTTTACTAATTAGTTTCAGACTGAACAGTTTATGATTTCCTGTAGTTCAAGACCTTAGTTTGCCGCAATTGTGTAATACACCTATGTGGAATAATTCTATAATGAGAGACTGCTTCGTAGACTAGCTTGTGCTGTGTTGTTCGTACCTCCTCCTCCTGTTAATGTCTGGCTGTAGGAGCTGTTGCAGGCTCCGTTTGAGGCAAGCACTGTGAAGTTGTACACGGCGCCACACTGCAGGCCCTGCAGGGTGCAGAAAGTGCTTGTGGTCTGGCAGTACAGTGATGTGCCGTTGTCTGACTGGGCAGTGGCAAAATACTGCACTGCTCCTGTCTGTGCTGCCCATGACAACACTGCAGTAGCGTTAGCACACTGTACAGCTACAGATACGTTTGTTGGCTGGCAGGGTACTGTGGACGAAACAACAGCAGAAGAAAAGATTAAGCCCTGTTGAGGATTGAATTCCAGTTCAAATTAGTAACTTAGTCATGATAACTTAGTATCTGGGCACTTGCTAAGGGAGGAATTCCCAATAATAAAGTATGTGAATAGGCTGGATTAAAATGCATGTGAATTAATCAATAAAAAGGCTTGAAGTGATGCTTGGAGTGAGTTGTTTTTAAACATAAGGTTCATTTAAAGTGACGTCCTTTTATGTATGCATACTTAATCTGGTGTATATAATTTTCATTCATCACCAAGGCAATAACAAATATTATTTCATAACAATAAAGAAAAGGTAAATAGTTAACTGAAAACTAAAGTGGTTATGATTTGATAAACATAGTATATTTTAGCATCTTTACAAAATGTGTAGTTGAATATTTTTGTTACTTGGTTCATTCACTGCATGTAAAGAGCTGCAGAAAAGCTTACATTAAACCATTAACAAAAGAAGTAACAATAAATAATAAGTAACAAACATTATTTAACCAAAATATTTCAAAACAGAAAAGCCTTTAGAAAACCGACACATACTACTTTGATGGAAATATTTGTTTAGCAGACTGTCACAAGACTGTCACAGTGAATGATTGTGATGTGCAAACCTCATGCAATTTGAGACAACCGTATTTTTTAATGCTCCAAAATGCTAGCTAGCATTTTCAGAGTTGCAGGACTGCCAGTTTACATTTTTAGTTAACTTGCTATGACAGTAATTATCAGTAAGTAAAATATTTTTGTCTTGAGGTTTTTTTTCTTCCTGGAACAAAGTGTTGTTACCAGTGGATAGACTGCAAAGTATCTTACCTGAACTGTGGACCACAGGATGGCTGGGCGCACTAGAGCAGTTGTTACCCATGGCAACCACATGGACAGAGTAGTTGGAGCCACAGGTGAGGTTTGTGAGGATGCAGGTGGGCAATGTACTCTGGCAGGAAATGTTGCCATTGCTACTCACAGCATAGGCATTGTAGGAGATCGCCCCCTGGCTGTGATCCCACACCACTACAGCTGAATTATTGGCGCATCCCGGTGTCAGGAAAATATTGACAGGAGGACAGGGTGCTGAGACAAGAGAAATATTCAGGTCATGTTAATAATTATACTACTGGATCCTACTGAAGAAACAGATTTAAGAGACAAATTTACTAAAAAGTTAGAAACATGCCCAGCTGGCTTCACAAGGCTTGATGCTATGGGCTAACCTTCACCTGATGCTTGTGGCATTGTGTAAAGGGGGATATCTAGCAAGTGGGTGGAACTGGACTTGGCAAAAAAATGATCTTTTTTTTCTTTACCTTGCAGGAACAAGCTTCCATACAAAGAGCAAGTAAGAGGTTTATACATTTAATAAGTTATTGTCTGATGAAAAGGTTAATATAGATATAAATATAAATAGTTATGTCACAAAGTAAAATAGGCTTCTTCCTTATGTAGTCAACCAATTACTCTCCTACCAGTTTATTATCATGACAGTAATATAAATAAATTTTAGCTTTTATGTAATAGTATAATAAGATAAGTTAAGAAGATATCTCTCTCTATAGAAAGAACTCCATGCAAAATTGGCCCAAAATAAAACTATTGATCTAGGATCAATCTCCTGTCACCGAACATGCATATACCAATATGGCCCAGCCTGTGTGGCTGTTGGTGGTTCGTGTGTCTCTGTTTCCAGGTCTGGGTAATTATGCTGTGGTTTGCTTCCTGGCCTGGGTGTTTATGCTGTAAGAGTCCTTGTGCAAGACTCCTAAAACTGTGTTGGCCTATTTGTATTATGATTGATATTATAAGTTGTTCTAAATGCCATAAATGTAAATGGATGTCTCACCTGTCTGGAGGCTTGTGGGCAGAGTTGTGGTGGAGTTACACTGGTCATTGGACACGGTCACTGAGACGCTGTAGTTCTTTCCGCAGGAGAGCCCGCTGATGTTGCACTGTGAGCCCACTCCTACACAGCTCCGCGGTGGTTCAGAGGAGTCCAGTAGGGTGACTGTATAAATGGCCGTGCCATTATTGGGCTGCCAGGAAACCACAGCAACACTGGACACACAGTCCAGCACCGCTGAGACTTCAGCAGCAGAGCAGGGCCCTTGGGAAGAAATAGCACCATATATTAGATAGTGTGGTATCACTGGCATAATCCTGACTAACGGGTAAATCATTTTCTGACAGCAGTGTTCTATCAAACATGCAAAAATACGTACACACATTTGGTGCAGACAGATAATTCTGTCATGCCTTCATTTATTAGGCTCACTGTTACATTATGATATCATTTATCTGTCTGCAGGTTCTATTGTTTTACCAAACGTGTACCTGTCTGGAGGCTTGCAGGTAAGCTGGGAGTACTGTTGCACTGTTGGTTGCTGGCTGTGACAGTGAGGTTGTATGTCTGGCTGCAGACCAGATCAGAGAGACTGATGGTGGACAGGCTGGTGCTGAGAGAGAATGTGTGGCCATCTAGGCTCCACCCTTTCACAACATACATGTCTGCCCCGGCACTGGCGTTCCAGCTCAGAACAGCCCCTGCTGAACCACAGCCTGATGCCTGCCCGTTTCTGGCCGCAATTAGCCCACTGGGAGCACATGGGGCTAAAAAAAAAACACAGAGTTTAAATACCTCCTGGCAGAGAGCTATGTGGAAACAAACATTAAATTCGTCTTGAGGAACAAAATGAGAGCTGATAAAAAAATGTAGTCACAACATAAACAGCTCTCTGGTAATCCCAGTTACTAGTGCTAGTCTGAACTTAGCTGGGACAACAAATCTTTAATTCACGTCAGACCCATGCAAAACAATACATGGGAGGTGCAGATTGCAGGAATAATTCAAAAGGTTTTTTTACATGTGATGTTGGCTTTGGTAAAATAGTGGGCAATCCGACATTTGCCATATGTCTTTGGTGTATTTCTATTAGTTCAGCTGACATTGTACCATGTCAGCAAGTTTTAATGTGAAAGTTTAGGGTGCTAGTAATTATCATAGTAGCTATGCAAAGCCACAGAATTAGCTTGCTGGTATACTGTTGAACTGTCCTGCACATGAAGTTCAGGCTGGTGCATTTTGATCACTGGAATACAAAACCAAGTTCTCTTACTCTTTACTACAGGGTTGATGTGGGGCTGAAAATCTTCAATGTTGCTATGCACAGAGCAGTTGTGCTGTCTCATTCTGTCTCATTATATACGGCAAAGTTTTCAGCTGCTCTGTTTCTGCAGAAGCCAGTTCATTCTCTCTGTCCCCTTTGGCTTTCTCTTCATCAAGCCAATGTGATGTCCTTATACGTTGCCATTTTCAAAGTAATTAGGCTAAATGTATGCAATAAGCTTTGAGCGAAAGAGTACACTGTGGAATGGCTGTGAATGGCCATGCTGAATAGCTATAGCTGCAAGCTATGTATCCATACCCATTCTTGGTAGTAGCTAGTACATAATGTTTTTGGTATATTTAGAGGAATTAGACACTTTGGCTGTCTGTGCTGTCACCACTGTTGTGAACAGTTCAGAACTGGCAAGTTTCTGTAAAAAAGTGCCTTATCAGGTCAAATGAACATGCAGGATTAGCCTTTGAATGTCTAAAAATAAATAACAGAGAATGTCTGTGTATGGTGCTGATAGCCTGGATTGGGTAGACCAGATAATCATGTCAGCTATCAGTGGAGCAGGCACTCAATAACAACGTCCCACGTCTTTATGCTTTACCATGAGCTTGACTTACACCACATACATTTAAGCACTGCTTGTAGCATATTCACTAACATGATTATATCACATGTTGCACAAAGGCATTTTTTCCAAAGGCAAAATGCTCCCTAAGCTGTGAACACAAGAGAATGTTCCTGGACATACCAGATCTAAAGAACACTGGGGCGCTCCTTTGGCTAATGCAATGCTGGTCTTGCCCCAGCACGATCACACTGTAGGACTGTCCACAGGCAAGAGAGATTGAGAGGGCAGAGGAAGCTGAGCTGAAGTTCAGGAGCAATCCCAAATCCCCCGAAACTGTCACCACATATTGCCACGCCCCTGGGGCATCTGACCAATCCAGTGCTACTGTCTGGTTGGCACAGAACACCTGGGCAGTCAGGTTATCAGGCCTGCATGGGCCTAGAACACAGACACAGTGGAGAGGGAGACAGTCACACAAAGAGCACATTTATCAAACATCAGGATTTTCAGGAATCAGGACTGATTTATGGCTTCGACTTTCACAAAGCACCTGACTATATCGACAGAGATAGCCCATCCTAGATGCCCACTGTTTACCTGACAAACCTAAAAATATCATGAGCATGGGCCCAGCCATGTATTGCTGTTATGATATGCTAGTTACACTTTATAATATGTTGTTCTATGTTTATGGCAGTTAAACAAGTTAAAGTTCAAAGCCCAGAGAGTAAAGAAGGACAGGAATGTACAGATCCAGGGAAACTTTGCTGGCTATCCACTGTCCCTATATTAGTAGTCAATTTTTATCCACAGAGCTGCTCTCGACTGAATGTTTTTCTGAGATTAGCAGTGACACTGATATGTTAAAACACCAGGAACCTGAGCTTTGATAAGAATGATTCACTATTCAAATGATACCTGGTTAACAGCAGTACTGCGGTCAGTAATGATAATGACGTAGGTGGTGCGAACTGTGCTAGCTGACTGTAATTGTAAACCTACAGAATTGAGCTACAAGAGAGATGAGTGAGTGAAGGTACAGGTTAGTTCTGACTTAGGAGATATTGATATCGGTGATGGGTATCTGCCTGATACAGTGATCATTTACTTGTACTCAGACTCAACAACATCCGATACCAGCTACGATGTCAGCCTAAAGCATGTGGCCGCATTAATGAACAAATGATTCCAGCTGGCCCAAAGTTGTTGGTCACTTTAAACATTCCAGCTTTCATGGAATACACTGTGTGATTTTTAAACACAGTCCAACACAACCAAGTTCACATATGGGTGGAGACATGTAATCTGGAAAAATGCCATCTGTCCAAAGTATATGAAAACTTTGGTCTGTTTGAGGTATAAATCCAGAGCTGGTGATTCTTAATAAGATGCTGTAAATAGACATAACATGTGCATTTCACTACAACCTCATAAGCCAATCAAAAGGCCTCAGAAGGCTCAGAGTGATATTGTTAATGATTTAACTGTACACAAATCTACAGAATTTCAGATTGTCAAATGGTAGTTTACTTTGTCAAAGTCCTGCCTTTAAAGTTTTGAGGAATGTGGGTTGTGTTTACTTCTGTGGCACAAAGCCTGTGTGATTAGTGTGTACCTGCAGAGATGTAAACAGGCTGGCTGGTGTTGCTAGAGCAGTGGCCTGTGTACGCTGTGACTGTAAAGGTGTAGTTCTGTCCACAGGCCAAGGTAGAGAACATGCAACTGGAGGAGGTGGAGTTACAAACACTCTCATGACCATCTCCTGCTCGAACGGCACGGCCGATATAGTAATCCACACCCTGCGCTCTCTGCCAAGACATCTCAGCAGAACTCGTGTTGCACAACACATTCACCGCTACACCTACTGGTTCACAAGGTCCTGCATGAGAGAACACAAGGGAAGGGGGACATATCAGAGAGCCTTTTATTACACAAAGGAAACAATCATTTCACTTTTAGTGTTGGTTATGTACTTCTGATACTTGTCCATAAAGCAAGTCAATGCAATGCAGTCAATATGCATGTTTTATATTTAGACTTCTTTTTCTACATTTCTATGCATGTATGTGTTGTAAACATGAACAGTCATATGTATATGTAGTCAAATTACCACAATTACAGTCTGATGTAAACATGTGTATGCTTCCTTTACAGTGAACCAATTTAAAACAAGTATCTCCAAAATGGCAACTTTACAGGAGAGGCCAAAAACCTCATTTGGTTTTAATGTAAGTCAACAGAACCAGATGTCATGGCAACCACTTTTGGGCCATTTCTGTTGATCCATTCATCATGCACATCTCACACAGTATAAACAGGTATTTATAAGGCTACTATTTTTAAAACTTTTGTATGCGACTGTACTGGATGTAAAAAAAAATGAATAGATTGAATTAAACCTCAGTGGATTGTGTCCACATGTGGTTGTTCAGGTTGTACTTGTGGTTGCTGACTGCATGTAGACTCACTGGAGTGGAAGGTGGTGTTCATCACAGTGGGGATCTGGCACTGCTGGTTGACGGAGATGAGAGTGAGGTTGTAGCTCTGTCCACACAGGAGAGAGACATTGCACTGGTTCTGCTCGGTAGAGCATGAGCTGATGTGACCTCCAGACCCCAGGACAACGGCTGTGTAATTATCCACCCCTGCACTCCCGAAGGCCCAGGAGAGCAGGGCAGTGTCTGTGGCACAGTCCACTTGAACTGAAACACTTGTGCTGTCGGGCACACAGGGGGCTGCAGAACAACAGGGAATAGGTTATGAGACAGCTGATATAAAATTATAAAATTCGTCAAAGTGACTTTATCACCTCACTCACCTGTCAGCAGGTTGACAGAGTCACTTTCGGAGCTGTTGTACACTTGTCCAAGTGCTTTTACGTATGTGGTGTAGTGTGTTCCACAGCTAAGTCCAGGATAACTGTAGCTGGTTTGTGATGTGGCACTGATCCACGAGTCGCCATTCCAGCCGTTCAGGAACACCACGTAACCCACAGCAACAAGGCTGGCATCCCAGGAGATGTAGGCAATCAAGGAGGAGCAGTTCATTCTAGCCTGGACGTTCTGAGGAGGACAGGGCTCTGCAAAGAACACACATACATTCAGCCAGTGACAAAGTTCACTCATTGATGCACTGTTACTCTGGAACAGAATCCGTCTGCCAGGATCCTAGATCAAACTAAATGCAGACCGGTTCTGAGATTTCTACATATAGAGTGGGCAAATATGCAGTCTAAGAAAAAGTGATGAACTGATCTGATTCAAATGTGTTCTTTCCCAGTTCTCCATCAACACAATAAACACACATGAGCTCAAACATTATAATCACCCGCCTAATATGCTGCTGGTCCTGCATGTGTCTTAAAAGCAGCTCCGACCTGCCAAAGCATAGACTCTACAAGACCTCTCTAAGTGCCCTGTGGTACCTGGTACCAACATGTTGGCAGCAGATCCTTAAAGTTCTGTAAGTTGTGAGATGGATCCATGACTGATAGGCTTGTTCCAGCATGTCATACAGATGCTTGACTTGAGAGCTGGGGAATTTGGAGCTCTTCATACTTCTTCGCACACTATTCACGAGCAATGTGTGTGGTATGGCAGACACATTACCCCACTGAAAGAGGCCACTGCTATATAAAATAAAAGGGTATACTTGGTCTGAAACAATGTTTGGCTAGGTGGAACATCATGGTCAATTTGACCAGGCTTTCCCAGAGGAACATTGCCCAGAGCATCACACTCAGCCCACCGGCTTATCTTTTTTTTTCACATTACATCCTGGTGCCATCACTTCATCAGGTAAAGGGTACACATGTACCTGGCTATCCATGTGGTGTAAAAGAAAACGGTGCTTATTCGACCAGTTGAACTTTCTTTTATTGCTTCAAGGGCCAGTTATGGTCGTGCACTTTTGATGACGGACAGGTGTTAGCATGGCGGCTCTGACCGGTCTGCAGCTACACAGCCTTATGTCACTTGTTGCACTGAAGTCCATCAGTCAGTTCAGACCAGATAGATAACTTGCACAGCGTTTACACTACAATGGGACAATGAGTCATAATGTTTTGGCTAATGTTTTACATTTGTGCAGATGTAATTTGCTCTATTCATATGTAAACTATGTACACACCTGAATCACTAAAATTCAATGCATCAATTTTTAGTGCATGTGAATAGTACAACCAGATTACCAATCAAACCATGCAAATATAAAAAATTGATGGGTTGAAGAGTAAAATACAAGGTCGGCCAAATCTGTTGGTAGGCTATGTCATGTGACTGACCTGTCATGAGCTGGTGGGAGCTAGAGGTGGCAGATCCGGTTCCATTGCAGGCACTGTTGTGAGCTGAGACGCTAACATTGTAGATCTGTCCACATTGCATGCCTGAAAGAGCGCAGTTGGTGTCGGCGGTCTCAGGACATGTGATGTTCAGGTTCTGCTGTGTCACTGCCAGGGCAACGAAGCTGTCAGCTCCCTGGGTGAAGTCCCAGGAGAACTGTGCAATGGAGTTTTGATATTGCACTGGGAGGAGGTGAGGAACGCATGGTTCTAGAGGGTAAAACACAAAAAGCAGTCATTGCATGAATTATGTTGCTTTAAAGTGTCTACTAAATATGTCTACTGCTAGAAACACAGTGTTTGGGGACATCTTGCCTTCGTTTAAAGTGTTCTGAAGAATTTCAATGTTGCTTTAGATACAAATCTAAAAAGGTGTATCTTGTCACACTGAATTAACTCCTTATAATAAAATGAGTGTTATTTTTTGCAAAATTGAGAACATGCTGACTATATAATAACATTTGGAAAAGCTAGGTATGATGGGCAGGGTACTTTTATAACATATTTATTTTAATAGCTTCACCCAGAAGGAAGTGTGGTATTGCAGTGATATCGGGAAGGAAGATAAAGGATTCCAGGAACAATAAATTATGATACATTTAGACTGATATGGGTAATATTTATTGAGCACATACAGAAGTAGTGTCTCTAAGCATGGCGTTGGACCGCCATGTTTGCTAATGCACCATAACAGATGTCTTGGCATGGAGTTGTAGAGGTTCCTGATGGTGTCCTTTGATAAGCCATCCCATGCAGCTTGAATAATCACACACAGTTCCTGCAGATTTTCAGAGAGGGGTAGAGGTGGAGTGATACCAGGCTTTCTGGACCTGTGATGTCTGACAACAAACCGTTCTTCTTGGTGCTAACCACAGTGCCTTCAAACACGGATTAGTCTCCACCAAGACAAAAGTGGTCACTGAAGATGACCCGCTGCCATTCTGTCACTCCACTCCACTGGCATGACAACACTGCAGTCTTTGGCGACGTTGATGTGATGTTAAGGGCGGTCATCATAATGGTGCGTGCATGTGCTCCTGCGTTGTGCTGCTCGCTTAATGTCTGCAGTCATGGCTGTTGGGTCAGTCAGGCACTGCAATAAGGCCTGTCTTAATTACATTACATGCAGGGCAGAGCGTGAAACTCACAATGTGAAACTTACCCACCCAGTTTTATTATTGTCGGTTTGTTCCTTCAGGGTCCAACTATTGGAGCAACTATTCCGATAAGCGTATTTAGAAATTTTGGAAAGGTCCATATATTTATTTTTTTATATTTTACATTTTTTTAAGCTCTGCTCATAACGTTTGATTTTTGTGACAAAAATGTTCTATTTCTTTTTTTCCTTTTACTTTTTACCGTATTCCAACTTCTTTGTCCTAAACATTGACATAAGAAAAAAAAGCATATCTCTGCTCTGATTGGCTGTCCTGTACATGAGTGAGGCTACACTGCTTCATGCTAAATTAGTGGATATATGCAAATCAGTGAATAAGATGTTTGTGAGATTACAGAAACAATTAATTCCAAGTGGACTGTTTTTGCAGGGAGTGAATGGTATGTTTTGAAACCATAATATGGGCCACTGTAATCACATCAGCATCTTCTACTGAGAAATGGCATTTATTCTCTAAACATTTAGCTGATCGACTTAACCTGCCACTGTGTGTCCTGCCTGGCTGAAGCCTCTCTCACCTGTGACGAGGTGTCCATTCATATCTGCACTGCTGTTGCACGTGGCTCCGAGGGCCTGTACGCTCACTGTGTACTCTGCACCACAGGTCAGAGAGCCCAATGAACAGGAGGTGCTGGAGTTGGTCGAGCTGCATCTAGCGATCTGCCCCAGAGATGCAGTAGCCGAGACCCTGTAGCCCTGAGACCCTGCGCTTGGCCACCACATCACTTCGGCGACATCAGTTGTACAGTTCAGCACCGCCGAGATGGAAGATGGAGCACAGGGAACTGTGAGTGATAAACAGTAAGAGTCAGTCATAAAGTGTTTATGTACGTATATACACACAGTCAAGTCACATTATTATGACCACTAATATCCAGTGTGTCCAGCATGGACAGCAGCCAGACGGGTTGGAAATGACTCAGTGAGTCCTGGTAGGTTGTCACAGGTATCTGGAGCCATGCTGACTGTGATGCATCCCACAACATAGAGCGAACACGACAATCAAGGTGGTCCCACAGATGCTCAGTTGGGTTTGAGTCTGGAAAATTAGTTAGCCAGGGTTGTACTTAGAAGTCTTGTTCATGCTCTTTCAACAAATGTCAGACATTTCTAGATCTGTGACATCGCATGGTCTTGCTGAAAGATCCCATCCCCACCAGTGAAGACAATGGCATGTATGACCCCTTTTGCCCATGACAGTAATAAGTGATATCAAACAGTGCCTTTGCATGTGTGCACGTCTGTGTACCTGAGTGCACATCTGTACTGGTACTTGGCGTGCTGGTACACTGGTCATTAGATGCCGTGACGGACACATGGTACATCTGTCCGCATCTGAGGCCTGTTGCATTACACTGCACCTCATTGGACTGGCAAGTCCCAGACAAGCCGTCACCATCCCGTAGTGTTGCTGTGTAAAGGCGGGCACCCATGCTAGGAGACCACGACACAGTGACATTGTTCGTTTCACAGTCCACACCTGCCACAACGTTTTGCGGGACACATGGCACTACAACAGAAAATTGAACAATGGTTTGTCAGTTGACACGTCATATCCACAACTGACAACCTACTACTTCTGTTTTACATGTATTTAGTGACATTAAATCAGAGGTGTTTTAATCCAGGTCCTGAATCACTCTGTACTACACAGTCCTGTATTCCTTCATCAGTGATACTGTCTTACCTGTCTGCAGCTGAACAGGTGCACTGCAGGCACTGGTGCAGTTGCTGTCTTTTGCCATCACTGTGACCGTGTAGGTCAGTCCACAGGCCAGAGGTGCAAGATTACAGGAAGTGCTGGCTGAGGTACAGTTGACAGACTGTCCATTGCTGCTGTTGGCCACTGCAAAGTAAAGTGCTGCTCCTTGACTGTTTTGCCAGGAAACCACTGCTATGTTGCTGCTGCAGTTCACACTGGATGATACGTTTTGAGGCACACAAGGAGCTGAAAACAATGCAAAATACACTTTTTAGGCATGAGCCTAAAACAAGTTTGTGTCAAAGGGGTCTGAGATAAAACCTTATTTGTAAATATCTAAATTCCTCCAAAATACAAAAAACACTGTTTAAGCCAGTTATAGATATACCCATACATAACTTCTTACAGTCACCCAAGTATATTTGGCCCATTTAAGCAATATCTAATTTCCATTTCAACCCATTAACGAATTCTAAAGACATATAAATATTTTATATTGCTATGACTATACATAGGCACACAACAATAAATAAACAGCTTGGCGCTTTGATCAAGAGTTCAATCTCTGCCGATGCCACAGAGAACACAATATGTTTCCAAAAGATCTTTACTGTCACGATCAGGTGTGTCACAACTGGAACTGAACTCTGTAACTGGAATTGAAAGGTTACAGAGGTATGACTACTGTCCAGCATCATCCTAATACCATACCTGTTGTTACAGGTGATCCTGTACTGTTTGTACTGCTGCAGTTTAGACCCCTTGCAGCCACTGTAACAGAATATGTCTGGCCACAGGGCAGATTAGTGATATCACAGCTCGTGGTGGTGCTGTTGCAGGGGTATGTGTGTCCATCTGAACTTTGCAGCGTGGCTGAATACGAAACAGCTCCTGCACCAGGAGACCAGGAGACACTGGCTGTGTTGTTGCGGCAGCTTATTGTGGTCTGGATTGCTCTTGCAGGGCAGGCAGCTGAGGACAGAGAGAATATCAGGTTTATCACTTTAGCATTAACTTTGGTGTGATGCTTTAAATGCCATAATAATTTCTTGAAACAAAAATTGTAAGGCTAATTTTACTTAATATCAGGGAAAATCAAACTGTCTGCAAAATGATATTTTTGCAAGTAGCATCATCTCAAATCTAGTCAACATAGCAAATATTTAAATATAATAAATAAGTTTCTGTCAACACAGCGAGGTAATTTAATACGTATGTATATAACTTGATTATAGTTAAGATGATTTCATTTGTGTTGATATTTATATTCTAGTACCAGTGGAAGAATAAAAACTGCAGGCAAACATACTGAATACTGACCAGTGTGAGTCTGCAGTGTGTTGCTAGCCATGCTGGTGCACTGCCCGCGTGCTGCTGTCACACTGAATGTGTATGTTCGGCCACACTGAAGTCCAAAAACTATACATGAAGCCGTTTGAGTGTTATTACACCTTAGCTCTCCACCCTGACCGTCCACTGCAGAGGCAGAGTACAGGTCCGCTCCACCGGAGCCTGACCCAGCTACTGACCAAACTGCCAGAGCTGAACCAGAGCTACAGTTCAGCACTACGTCACTCAGAGTGGGCACACAGGGAGCTGAAAACAGAGATTTCACATAATAAGAAAAACCAGCATTTAATTTCCCATTATATAAATAATATTTGATCTCAGCCCATCTATCCTTTTGTATCTCTCCTAATCCCTGCATATGGAACCACTGCTTACTGACACAGTCAGTGTACACAGTGACAATGATCCCAGTGTTTGGTATGAGCAATGTCCAGCCTTACCTGTCTGCAGCTGGACAGGTGCGCTGCAGGCACTGGTGCAATTGCTGTCCTTTGCCATAACTGTGACTGTATAGGTCAGTCCACAAACCAGAGATGAAAGGTCACAGGAAGTGGTGGCTGAGCTACAGTTTGTTGATTGTCCATTGCTGCTGTTGGCAATCACAAAGTAAAGTGTTGCCCCTTGGCTGCTTTGCCATGAAACCGTTCCTATGTTGCTGCTGCAGTTCACACTGGCTGACACGTTTTGAGGTACACAAGGAGCTGGACAGTATGCAAAATATGATGGGTTAAAATGCAAGTCAGAACCAAGACAAACTTGATTCATATGTGTCTGAAGTCAATAACTTTTAAAATTTTTTAAGGCCTTACCAACTGCTAACTCCAAAGCTCTCCAGTTGAACATATGACCCAACAAATTAATATCTTGCTCAAGAACCCTGATTTCAAAATTGCCACTTGTTCCACACACTCGATTCAGTTATTCCTTGTGCCTTACCTGTTGTTACAGGTGATCCTGTACTGTTAGTACTGCTGCAGTTTAGACCCTTTGCAGCCACTGTAACAGAATATGTCTGTCCGCAAGGCAGGTTAGTGACATCACAGCTTGTGGTGGTGCTGTTGCAGGTGTATGTGTGTCCATCTGAACTTTGCAGCGTGGCTGAATATGAAACAGCTCCTTCACCAGGAGACCAGGAGACACTGGCTGTGCTGTTGCGACAGCCTATTGTAGTCCTGATAGCTTGTGCGGGGCAGGCGGCTGAGGACGCGAGGAAGGAACGGAAATTAGTGTTTGGGTTTAACATTGGATGAACATTGCTTTATACCACTATGCTTGAGTTTTATAATGATTTAAAAAAAAAAACATAATTTCTAAAGCTAAAAATACCGCCATTAGAAACCACCGACTTTATTCAAAACCTTTTTTCAGAAGTGCTTCCATAGACTTCAAACTGTAGAGAAGAGATTGCTATGGGTAAATGTATGTAAAATCTCTAAAATAATGTTTTTCGTATGTGTATTCTCAATAGAAAAGCTTTGCTCAAAAGCAAAACCACATGAGCCTGTGATCACAAGGCCCAATGCCAAGCATCGGCTTGAAGGGTATGAAGTCCCACACTGGGCTGTAGAGCAGCGGTACTGCATTCTCTACAGTGATATAGCTCTGGAGTTTGTGATAAAATGAATGGGGTCAATGTAGCATTAACCGGTGTACACTGGAAACCTACATAAATATGTGGTCATGCGATTGTAGTGCATTCTTTATGCATGATCTATGCATGACGGTCATCTTCCAGTGATGGCACCAATGACTCTGGGAAAACGGAGAACAGTGAACTGCCCTATTTACACTTTATCCAGAGAAATAAGTCCATCCTGACAGTGCAGGACCATGACAAGCCGTGTTCAAGTTTTTGTTGTTGTTGAAACATCATTCATTTTGAAAGAGTGTTCATGCAGGATCTTTCAGGGCCAGAGCTGTGCTCACAGTAATGTCAGATATGGGTCATGTACAAGCTTAAATGAGACCCTCAGAGAGGATCTGAACAAAACATCTGAATCGAACTGTAATGCGAACTGAGCTGTTTCTGTCATACTAACCAGAGTGAGTTTGTAGTGTGTTGCTAGCCATGCTGGTGCACTGGCTGTGTGCTGCTGTCAGACTGAACGTGTATGTTCGGCCACACTGGAGGCCCTGCACTGTACATGACTGCGTTTGCGTGTTGTTACAACCCAGCTGTTCGCCCTGGCCATCCACAGCAGTGACAGTGTAAAGTTCAGCGGATCCCAACACAACTCCTGACCAAAGCGCCAGAGCTGAACCAGAGTCACAGTTCAGCACTACATCGCTCAGAGTGGGCACACAAGGAGCTGCAACAGGGAGAGATTTCAGTTAAGCCAATACAATTCTCTTACATTCTATACAAGCTTTCTATATTCTCTACATTATGCATACACAGACACCTGATGTGGGTATTTCAAGATGGCTGCTTTTTCAACCTGCTGAAGGCAGCACAGATGTTTTCTATGAGATTTTAGATGAAAAAAATAACCCATGCTGGTTGTGAACACACTGCCTGTGAAATAAAGTAAATAATATAGATAATACACTGTTTATGTGACACAAAGGAGGAGATTTAATTAGATTTTGCACCATCATAGCTCTATGGTACAAATTATGGTCACTGCTTTGTTGTGCTTTTGGCTCTATGCATATAGAGGTATATGCATTTATATGAGTGTCCCTGTCAAAGAGCAAAATGATAAAAGGAAATTTAGATTTAGTAAATCTACTTCAATATGTGTTGTCTGTATCTTTGACTGGACAATGATGTGTAACAAAATGACACACATGAGAATAACAGCTTTGGGAGTGTATAATTGGCATCCTGACCTGTAAAGAATGAGTACACAGCACTGGGTGCACTCGTGCAGTTGTTTTTAGTCGCTGTAACTGTTACGTTATACTGGGTGCTGCACTGCAGGCCTGTGAGAGTACAGCTGGAGTTTGTGCTGTTACACTCCACTCCAGGCGGGGACGCCATGTTGTTGACGGCCCTAGCAATGTAGACAACATCCAGAATGCTCGGAGGGTTCCATGACACTGTCGCAGTGTTGGTGGAACAATTGACCACAGCAGCGACAGAGCTGGGAGGACAGGGTGCTGCAGAAAAGTCAGAAAGATCGAGACAAAGAAATCATGAAAAAAGATATTGTTTTGAGAAACAGCAGATATGAATACATTTACAGACTGGTAAAGTCAAAGTGATGCACTATAAATGTCACTCATTTGTTAATGCATTTTTTCCTAAGAGTTCCAGTTCCACCCTGCAGCCCAGCTGCTCCTGGGCTGATTGGCTGTAGACCTTTTGCTCAAATACAGTTCTTAACCAGCAAAGATGTTTTTCAATTAAATGATTCCTTAAAAAAGTGTAATAATATGATATAATCATCCAGCACCGTACCCTACTGTCCTGTTTTAACCGTACCTGTGCTGGCTTGCCTGATGATGCTGCGCGAGCTATTGCAGCTGTCACCCACCGCAACCACGCTGACATCATAGGCTTGTCCACAGCCAAGGTTAGGAATGACACAGGAGGTGGAAGCAGAGTAACAGCTCAGAAGGTGCCCAGGGAATGTCACAGCTTCAGCACGAAACATCTGCACACTGCTAGTAGGTTGCCAGACAACACTCAAGTTCCCTGACTGGCAGGTAAGTAGCTCAAACTGCACAGTCTGAGGAGCACAAGGAGCTGAGGACAACAATTAAAGAAGTTATTTGGTGACTTCAATGTGCCATTTTTTATTTACAGCACCAGCTGAGGCACATCACACAAATATAAGCAGATTTTGGACAGATTTGGAAGTCTGATTTGATCCTCCCAGTATGCTTGGATTAATGTGTGTATGGCACACTATGGAATTACATTATATTCGCTACTACAACACCAGGAGTGAAGTGTAAAGGTGAGCAATATGGATCAGCTGGCTTGATTCATTTAGATGAATAAATGGCCATTCTGCATGCTGGCAGAGCAGACTTTTCCCATTATTACAACAGAGAATTCCGAATTAGATGGCCGGTCTACTGAACATGTTCAAGTCACGAGTATAATGGAACACAGATTTATATAGGGAGGTCTTCTGTCTAGTCCAGATGCAAGGTTTAGTTCCTATCTTAATTACTGCCATTGGCTAACACACAGAGTACATCTGGACATACTGGTAAATCAAACAGTCATCAGTCACCTGTTTTGAGAGTATACGTTAAGCTCCTCCCCCCGACACAATCTCTTCCATAGGCTGTGACAGACACGTTGTATGTCTCCCCACATGTCAGACTGCTGATGTCACAGGAAGTGCTGCTAGAGTTGCAGGTCAGTGTCAGTCCACTACTAGGCTCTGCTGAAGCGATGTAATATGCCACAACACTGCTAGATGGAGTCCAGGTGACTGAGGTCGTGTTCGAGTTACACGTCCATGTTACGTTTAACCCAGTGGGAGCACAGGGCGCTAAGAGGAGGCAAAGAAAACTCATCAATTCACACTGGTTTGGACATTCAGATCACAATAACAAAACATTGCTTGCCTACCACATGTGGACAAAGCTAGTATTCTGTTTTGTAGTGTTCCTGCTAATGGTGTTAAAATGATGTCTAGTTTCAAAACAATATCTATAAGCTTTATAGTGCTTTGTACCTATATTCATTATCTGGCTGTGGTGCATGTTAGTTAAAGGAGCAGTGTGTAAGATTTAGTATACTGTAACTGTCCCTATAACTACAAATGATTGTATTTTCCTTGGCTTGGAATGAGCCCAGACAAATTACACACTGTCTGTAGAGTGTGCATGTTGCGTTTTAGCACTGAAGTGGCAGCTTAAATTAGGTGGCACTATAATACTAGCTGGAAGATGTAGAAAGAAGAAGAATCCTCGCTAAAAACTTATAGTGCATTTATCTAAGCATCAGTGTAGAACACTTTATCCATGTAGGATGATTACTCCATATCCTTATTAAAACTATGATACTGAAATCAGCTTCTAATTCAACAGCTGATCAGGTACATTCTGGCGCTGCTTCTTATGTCATTTTTTTTCTGGTTACATGGTTCAGCAGTTATTAAAATGCTTCAGGTGCCATAACCAAAGCACCGTTTAGAGCGGAACAGTAAAATTCTCAGAATAATTATTATCAGTATTGAAATAATTAGTATGTGCTGTTAAGTCAGCTTATCAGGGCGAAGTAGTGATATTAAGAGTCTGTACCAAATTGACATTAGAAACGCTCTAAAATATCTGAAACACTGAGCTACTATGCTGTATATGAATGAAATAAACATGTTAGATGGAACCGCTTGAATGGTAGAATAAATTGCTAGAACAGCGGTGCTGGGTTAACATTTTGTGTCATAAGGAGACTCCAAATTTTAAAATAGGGGAACCCCCTATTTTATAGCCAAGGACGGTAAATCTTCACCATCAAAAAGCAATAGCGTTAACAGGAGACGTTAGAATGCAACTGAAATGCAACTGTGATGACTGATATTATCTCATTGCTGAGTTGCAGAAGCTCAGAGGCTGGAAATGGGGCATGGTGCTAGAATATAACAATTAACAAAAAGACAGAGCTTTGATCCCATTCGTCAATATTTTCCCAAAACCTCCCACCCCAGAGGCACCTGCACTAACGCCTTGGCTCTGGTACCTGCACTCAGGATGATGTCTTGGCTTGCAGGGCTGAAGCAGTCGTTGTGCTGGGCTGTAACTCTGATGCTGTAATCCTGACCACACTGCAGGTTTGTGATAGAGCACTGTGGGCTTGTGTTGTTGCAGGAAGTGTTGTAGCCAGCGCTGCCCACAGCGCTCACCATGTACAAGGTCGCACCAGGTGTTGCGTCCCAGGAGACAGAGGCAGAGTTGGAGGAACAATTGAGACTGGCCAGGACGTGTGTGGGCGGACAGGGAGCTAACAGAAGGATAAGATGTAAACATAATTAGTTGTCAATTATAATTAGTGATCAAGCTTAACACGTTTATCGTTTATCATTATATGATATCACAGAGTATGTGAGTGTAAAGTTTTAGAAGTATTAGATTTAGAAGTATTCGTTTTTTTTAAGTATTGGAAATGAAAACAGTCTGTATATGTCAATAAAATCTCCTTTCAGGTATGCATTTATAATGACGTCGTTAACATTAAACTGGCATAGCTGCATTTTAGCTATGGACCTCTCTGTGTAACCTTATAGGTGCGACTCTCTAAGCAATCTTGCTCTATAATAAACAAAGAGAGACTACTAAAACAGGGCTGCGGGACTTTCAAGACTGTTTAAGAGTTTCTTATGCACCACCACATCGGATTAAACACCAGGTAATTATGTAAACAAAACATTTGAAACAGCCAAATCTCCATATAGTATGTCCCTTTGGGATCTGAGTTTAAGAAACTTGGTATAAACTTTTATAGCTTGGTATAATGGCTCCAATTTGCCAAAAAACGTGCAGAGACTGGAGCACTCAAAATTATGTGCAACTCTTGTTGCTGCTGCATGGCTTCAAATTAAGCCCATTACACGAATCAGGTTTGTGGAGAAAGCACTCTTGCACTAGTCCTTTGGTATGTGCAACAATACTCCATGTAAGTGTTAATAAACCAGACCTTAAATACTGTACCAGCACATTGCAGGCATATAATATGGTTGTATCTTTAACCTGGTGAATATGTGCATATTAGACTCTCTCACCAGAGCGGAACTGAAGACTGGTGGACTGTGAGCTGTTACAGACGTCTGTTGAGGCTACCACCACAGCTGAGTAGTTCTGTCCACATTCCAGCGTGACCACACAGGAAGTGCCACCGGTTGAACAGTAAGTGGCAAGGCCGTTCCCTGCCACCAGCTTAGCGTTATAGGCCACAGCACCAGCAACACTCCCCCAGGAAATGTTACCGGCATTCGTTCTACAGTCCACAGTAGCTGACACGTTTGGTGGGACACATGGCACTGTGAAACAATATACGGAGAAAGTAAAACCTAATAAAGTAAAAAGGTTTCAAAGAGTGAATAAACCCAGCTTCACTTCCTTTGAAGGGCCAATATTTATTGTAAACCAAATGTGCCTCACGATTGGTGAGGTGTTTGCCAAGGAATGTAATCAGTACTATAGTTTGTGTACTATTCACTGCCCAGCCCATAAGGTCCATATATGCAACTAAGCTGCAAACATTGTATGAGGCAGCCAGTTAGCTTTGTGGTACTAGCATACATCAGTCTGAAACTCACAGTACCAAAAACAGCATTGATAACTGTAGAAGATAAATATTGGAAAAAAAACATGTGAAAATGACTTACGAAAATGACACATTTGAGAATCTCAAATGTGCCGTAATCAGGGTAAGAACGTTTTCAGATATGTTTATCAAAGTTTGCAATTCAGGCTTAGGTTTTCATTACAAGCTACCAGTACAGAGCCACCAACAGAGGCTGTATTATGTTCCTCCCACCTGTAACTTAAACTAAGTGAGTTTGCAAAACTTTCCACATAACTACAGAAGAAAAATCCTGGGAATTTTAAGTCATTAAAAAGAAGAAATCCTTAAACATTTATACCTTTGATCCTTCATATGCAAAATTGTGTATTTAAAACATTTACACCATTTGACCAGTGGGACAGTGTAGCTGGATGATAACTCAAGACCTGCAGCAACTGTGTGTTCGCCTCATAGGGAAAAGTCTGTTATCATTAATTAGAGCTTCATTAATTTACAGTAGTAATAAACTAATGATGCAAATAAGGTTAGTACACACATAGGCAGTGTCCAGCAATGTCTGGCTGAAATCCAATAAATACCAGAGTCTTGACAAATGCCCAGAAACAGAAGGTGGACAGGAAGGCCCCTTTATCTTGTCTCACCTGTTCTTACTGACACAGCACCACTGGAGTCACTGGGACAACCATTCTTCAGCGTCACCACGCTAATGGAGTAGGTTTCACCGCAGTGCAGGTCAGTGAAGGAGCAGCTAGTGGAGGTAGATGTGCAGTTGTGCGTGTGCCCGTCACTGGCAGTCGCCGTGGCAACATAGGAATCAGCCCCTGCAGCTGGCAGCCAGGAGGCTGCAGCCACATTGCCCTGACACTGCAGGTCCACAGAGAGGTTGGTGGGAGCACAAGGACCTATAGAGAATAAGAGGGACATGTGTCATACTGTAATTAGAACTCCCTATCCGTAGTCCTCTACGACATTCATCTCATTTTAAATTAGGAATTATATCTCAATATCTAAAGCTGATAATTGATTGGTATGTCTAATATGTCTGCAACCAGCAATACGTGCACACCTGAAACGTAAAGGTGCAATAAAGATCATAAATTTGGAAATGAGTTGGATTGAAATGATAAAGCAAAAGTAAAGTGTGAGAAAACTGGAAGTTAGGAAAAGTTAATAACATTGCTGCGCCTTGTTTGACAGGGTACCACAAATTTCTGGTTTCAGTATGTATTTGCCAAAGGAAATGTCCGGCAAGTTGCACAAGGGCTATTCTTCCTAATAAACTGCTGCAAGCTCAACTCTTCTTCTTATTCACTTCCATTTCTGCACCCTTTAATCTGGTGAGTTTTAATTTAACTTTAATTTAATTTAACTCTTTACTGTGCCTCTTTACTTTGCATTACTTATTACATATTATAGATGTCATCAGTACTTGTAGAAAACTCACCAACTGCATGTGTCTTAATAACGAGAGCTAAATTACTTGTGTTACTCTCTACAGCTGTCTCAGTATACAAGCCATATGAGAATTAATTCCTGCTTTAAGCATTTTTGGTATACTTTTTGCTTTATTTTTGTATTTTTTCTTATTCTTAGAACAAATCTTATAATATTTTTACCACAATAAAAAAAATTAAACACATCAAATACAGTCAAGATAAAGATATTATTATTTTTAATGTTTTAAGAGCCTAAAGCCCAGCATTGCCCCATCTGTGTTATAAGCCTGTATGTGTGTGCTGAACTTCTATTTGATTTGTTCATGTAAACATAAATTTTATGCATTTGCACCATGTATTTTCCCATAGGTGGACATGTATGCCTGTGCTAAGGGTGTATGATTTCACTAATGTTACATGTTATGTAGGGTAACTTGGAGGAAGAAGCCCCCCCAGAGTAAGAGATGTCATTATCGTTCCTCCTAAACAAAAGACAGGGTTAAATTTAATCTGGACGCTGGAATGAATGGCTATAGTATAACAAATTGCACCCAGATTTCTGGGATTTATTGTGCATAGGCTTTTACAATGAAGTGAAATCTGTATGCAATTAATTCATATAACCAATAAATGAATAAATAAATATATAAATAAAAAGAGACATAAATTGAAATTACTGTATATTGTATTTTGATTAATAAAAGAATTTTTGAAAGATATAAAGACTGACATGACTGGACATATTAATGATACATTCTGTAAAAATTAAACAAACAAACTGATTGAACATTTACTGGTGAGATTCCTACCACAGGTAGTGGGGTCCTGATACTGGCCCCAGTAGTAGGGCTAAATAACCCTTTTTAAACAGTTCCTCTTAGTGCTGTCGGTAGTTTCAGTGTCTTTCCCCCAAATGTACAGTTTACGCACCATCACATATAATGTCCATTCTAAACTCAAGCACAGATCTGGTTTAGGCTTGATGTGGACACTGTTCTCAGTACACAACGTAGTACCTTTGGTGTATTCATATCTGTTACAGGTGTGCATGTTGTACCTGTGTTAAAGCTAAATGCTGCACTGCGGACTCCTGTGCAGTTGTTTATGTAAGGCGTCACAGTGATGTCATAAGCTTGCCCACAGTGCATTTGGCTGAGCTGGCAGGTGCTGGTGGTAGAGTTACACTGTTTAACATCTCCATCCACTCCCAGTGCCGTCACGCCGTACAGACTCACACCTGCAACGGGTGACCAAGCCACCACCGCACTGTGGTTAGCACACTGCCACGAGGCACTCACATTCTGCGTGGCGCAGGGGACTGCCGAGGAGAACACAGCGATACAAACATGGATAAAAACAGATGAAGTTCCTGTTTAGTTATCAGCTGTGGAACCACCTACAAGCAGAATACATCACAGATGCTGGCACTATCAGTAATTTGGCTCACGGGATTAGCCTGGATAAACCAACAAGCAGCAAACTAACAAAGGCAATAGTAAACTGGGTAGTTCCAGTTCCAACATAGCAAGACCTGTGTAGATGAAACATGAATGGGCAGGATAGAACTCAACGGAGGGCAGGATACCTGTCTGGATTCCAGGTGCTTGGCTGTAGCTGCTGTTGCAGTGACTGGAGACCGCTTTCACAGTGACGTTGTATGCACGACCACATCTTAAGCTGGTAAGAGAGCAGTTTGTCCCTGTGGTGCTGCAAGAGTCACTGTACCCATCCCCTTGCAGGAGGGCAACAAACGTGATGCTGCCATCACTGCCGCTCCAGCCAATGAGAGCAGTGTTGTTTCTGCAGTCATAATAGGTGTTCACCATGGATGGAGGGCAAGGTGCTGGAGAATATGATGAATATTTATTGATATTAGTTACATGTTATAGCCTACCCTGTGTTTCCACACTTGGTCTCCACCAACCTTAGCGATACAACTACAGACTATTAAAGTGAAGGTATAATAACACACATGTACTGTTTGTCTCATTTACAAAACCATCAATTATGCGTTTCTGGACATACTGTGTGATATGCAAAGGTTCAGATAAGTTGTAGTGTGAGGTTATCCAGCTGTAGTGTGAGGTTATCCCTATATCCTGCCTACAAGATACAGCTAGTACAGTTAGTGTAGAGTTAGTGTAGAGTTAGAGTTAGTGTAGAGTTAGAGTTAGTGTAGAGTGTAGAGTTAGTGTAGGGTTAGTGTAGAGTTAGAGTTAGTGTAGAGTTAGAGTTAGTGTAGAGTTAGTGTAGAGTGTAGAGTTAGTGTAGAGTTAGAGTTAGTGTAGAGTGTAGAGTTAGTGTAGAGTTAATGTAGAGTTAGTGTAGAGTTAGAGTTAGTGTAGAGTTAGTGTAGAGTTAGAGTTAGTGTAGAGTTAGTGTAGAGTTAGAGTTAGTGTAGAGTTAGTGTAGAGTTAGAGTTAGTGTAGAGTTAGTGTAGAGTTAGTGTAGAGTTAGAGTTAGTATAGAGTGTAGAGTTAGTGTAGAGTGTAGAGTTAGTGTAGGGTTAGTGTAGAGTTAGTGTAGAGTTAGAGTTAGTGTAGAGTGTAGAGTTAGTGTAGGGTTAGTGTAGAGTTAGAGTTAGTGTAGAGTTAGTGTAGAGTTAGAGTTAGTAATAGTTAGGAGTGCAGTTCAATCAACCACACACTACTTGGTGTATCATGAAATAGAATGTGCCCTCTTGTGGACAGACCTGTAATGACATTGACACTGGTGCTTGGTGAGCTGTCACACTGCTGTCCCTGCGCAGTAGCATACACGCTGTACGTCTGGCCACACGCTAGTCCAGTAAGACTGCAGTTGAAGTTTGATGAAATGCATGATGACTTGTGCCCGTTTGAAGAGGTGGCGTTGACAACGTAACGGACTGCATTGCTGACTGGGGTCCATGACAACAGAGCTGCATTTGTTGCACAGTCCAGGGACGTATTGAGGATGGTGGGAAGACATGGGGCTACAGGAAAGTCATCAGAGAACTCTGTAAGCAACCGGTGTATGTGCATGCTGTGTAAAAAACATCTACTGAGTACACTAAACACTGATCAAAGCAATGTTTTCTAATATCCCAATTAACATTAACTCTAGTCATTCGTCACCACAAATCAAGAAACACGTACCATCCTATTACATACTACATATTTACACAGTGGATTAAACTACAGTGCTTTGGAAAAGATAACTGGATGTTGTAGTCCACATGTGTAATATGTAGTAATGTAGCACTGAAATCCAAGAAATATCAGAGTCTTGACAAATGCCCCGAAACAGAAGGTGGACAGGAAGGCCCCTTTATCCTGCCTCACCTGTTGTTACTGACACAGCACCAGTGGAGTCACTGGGACAACCATTCTTCAGCGTCACCACGCTAATGGAGTAGCTTTCACCGCAGTGCAGGTCAGTGAAGGAGCAGCTAGTGGAGGTAGATGTGCAGTTGTGCGTGTGCCCATCACTGGCAGTCGCCGTGGCAACATAGGAATCAGCCCCTGCAGCTGGCAGCCAGGAGGCTGCGGCCACATTGCCCTGACACTGCAGGTCCACAGAGAGGTTGGTGGGAGCACAAGGACCTGTAGAGAGAGTGAAGAGGAAGTTCTGTATGTTCAGTCTGATTCTAATTTTCACAAATACCTACTACAGAAGCAAACCTCATCCTAACTTAGGAATTCTATCTTATTATCTCAAGATAGGAAAGCTGATCGAGGATGACCATCGATTGATATGTTCGATATGTCTGTAACCAGCAACATGTGCACATCTAAAACGTAAAACGGTAATAAAGGTAATGTTGGAAATGAAGTGGAATCTTGAAAATAACTAATAACATTGCCTTCCCCTTTTTTGACAGTTTGGCTCTAATTTCTGGTCATTTCTTTTGCAATTAAATCTCATCTTAATCAATTTTACAACAATCTCAAATGAAGAAATAATAGACATAACAATTGAAATAGACAAACCACCTAGGTTGTCAAGATATTATTTATTGCAGTGTTTTGAGACCAGAGCCTTAATTTTACGCAAAAATGTGCATCCAGGGGCTCCTGATCAAACGACAAAGTCAAATTTATTATTAAAACATATTATGTCCATTCTAAACTCAAGTACAGATCTGGTTTAGGCTTGATGTGGACACTGTTCTCAGTGCACAACGTAGTACCTTTGGTGTATTCATATCTGTTACAGGTGTGCATGTTGTACCTGTGTTAAAGCTAAATGCTGCACTGCGGACTCCTGTGCAGTTGTTTATGTAAGGCGTCACAGTGATGTCATAAGCTTGCCCACAGTGCATTTGGCTGAGCTGGCAGGTGCTGGTGGTAGAGTTACACTGTTTAACATCTCCATCCACTCCCAGTGCCGTCACGCCGTACAGACTCACACCTGCAACGGGTGACCAAGCCACCACTGCACTGTGGTTAGCACACTGCCACGAGGCACTCACATTCTGCGTGGCGCAGGGGACTGCCGAGGAGAACACAGGGATACAAACATGGATAAAAACAGATGAAGTTCCTGTTTAGTTATCAGCTGGAGAAATCACCTACAAGCAGAATACACCACAGATGCTGGCACTATCGGTAATTTGGCTCACGGGATTAGTCTGGATAAACCAACAAGCAGCAAACTAACAAAGGCAATAGTAAACTGGGTAGTTCCAGTTCCAACATAGCAAGACCTGTGTAGATGAAACATGAATGGGCAGGATAGAACTCAACGGAGGGCAGGATACCTGTCTGGATTCCAGGTGCTTGGCTGTAGCTGCTGTTGCAGTGACTGGAGACCGCTTTCACAGTGACGTTGTATGCACGACCACATCTTAAGCTGGTAAGAGAGCAGTTTGTCCCCGTGGTGCTGCAAGAGTCACTGTACCCATCCCCTTGCAGGAGGGCAACAAACGTGATGCTGCCATCACTGCCGCTCCAGCCAATGAGAGCAGTGTTGTTTCTGCAGTCATAATAGGTGTTCACCATGGATGGAGGGCAAGGTGCTGGAGAATATGATGAATATTTATTGATATTAGTTACATGTTATAGCCTACCCTGTGTTTCCACACTTGGTCTCCACCAACCTTAGCGATACAACTACGGACTATTAAAGTGAAGGTATAATAACACACATGTACTGTTTGTCTCATTTACAAAACCATCAATTATGCGTTTCTGGACATACTGTGGGACATGTAAAGGTTCAGATAAGTTGTAGTGTGAGGTTATCCAACTGTAGTGGGGAGGTTTATTCCAAACTGTGGAGCACAAGCACAATGGAGGTTATCTGTATAGAAGTGTTATCCTGCCTACAAGAGTTATACAGTCTGGTACGTAGAGTGTAGAGTTAGTGTAGAGTTAGTGTAGAGTTAGAGTTAGTGTAGAGTGTAGAGTTAGTGTAGAGTTAGTGTAGAGTTAGTAATGGTTAGGAGTGCAGTTCAATAACCACACACTATTTGGTGTATCATGAAATAGAATGTGCCCTCTTGTGGACAGACCTGTAATGACATTGACACTGGTGCTTGGTGAGCTGTCACACTGCTGTCCCTGCGCAGTAGCATACACGCTGTACGTCTGGCCACACGCTAGTCCAGTAAGACTGCAGTTGAAGTTTGATGAAATGCATGATGACTTGTGCCCGTTTGAAGAGGTGGCGTTGACAACGTAACGGACTGCATAGCTGACAGGGGTCCATGACAACAGAGCTGCATTTGTTGCACAGTCCAGGGACGTATTGAGGATGGTGGGAAGACATGGGGCTACAGGAAAGTCATCAGAGAACTCTGTAAGCAACCGGTGTATGTGCATGCTGTGTAAAAAACATCTACTGAGTACACTAAACACTGATCAAAGCAATGTTTTCTAATATCCCAATTAACATTAACTCTAGTCATTCGTCACCACAAATCAAGAAACACGTACCATCCTATTACATACTACATATTTACACAGTGGATTAAACTACAGTGCTTTGGAAAAGATAACTGGATGTTGTAGTCCATATGTGTAATATGTAGTAATGTAGCACTGAAATCCAAGAAATACCAAAGTCTTGACAAATGCCCAGAAACAGAAGGTGGACAGGAAGGCCCCTTTATCCTGCCTCACCTGTTCTTACTGACACAGCACCACTGGAGTCACTGGGACAACCATTCTTCAGCGTCACCACGCTAATGGAGTAGCTTTCACCGCAGTGCAGGTCAGTGAAGGAGCAGCTAGTGGAGGTAGATGTGCAGTTGTGCGTGTGCCCATCACTGGCAGTCGCCGTGGCAACATAGGAATCAGCCCCTGCAGCTGGCAGCCAGGAGGCTGCAGCCACATTGCCCTGACACTGCAGGTCCACAGAGAGGTTGGTGGGAGCACAAGGACCTGTAGAGAGAGAGAAGAGGAAGTTCTGTATGTTCAGTCTGATTCTAATTTTCACAAATACCTACTACAGAAGCAAACCTCATCCTAACTTAGGAATTCTATCTTATTATCTCAAGATAGGAAAGCTGATCGAGGATGACCATCGATTGATATGTCTGATATGTCTGTAACCAGCAACATGTGCACATCTAAAACGTAAAAAACAGGAATAAAGGTAATGTTGGAAATGAAGTGGAATCTTGAAAATAACTAATAACATTGCCTTCCCCTTTTTTGACAGTTTGGCTCTAATTTCTGGTCATTTCTTTTGCAATTAAATCTCATCTTAATCAATTTTACAACAATCTCAAATTAGACTCAAATTAGACAATCTCAACTAGAATAGACAAACCACCTAGGTTGTCAAGATATTATTTATTGCAGTGTTTTGAGACCAGAGCCTTAATTTTATGCAAAAATGTGCATCCAGGGGCTCCTGATCAAACGACAAAGTCAAATTTATTATTAAAACATATTATGTCTATTCTAAACTCAAGCACAGATCTGGTTTAGGCTTGATGTGGACACTGTTCTCAGTACACAACGTAGTACCTTTGGTGTATTCATATCTGTTACAGGTGTGCATGTTGTACCTGTGTTAAAGCTAAATGCTGCACTGCGGACTCCTGTGCAGTTGTTTATGTAAGGCGTCACAGTGATGTCATAAGCTTGCCCACAGTGCATTTGGCTTAGCTGGCAGGTGCTGTTGGTAGAGTTACACTGTTTAACATCTCCATCCACTCCCAGTGCCGTCACGCCGTACAGACTCACACCTGCAACGGGTGACCAAGCCACCACTGCACTGTGGTTAGCACACTGCCACGAGGCACTCACATTCTGCGTGGCGCAGGGGACTGCCGAGGAGAACACAGGGATACAAACATGGATAAAAACAGATGAAGTTCCTGTTTAGTTATCAGCTGGAGAAATCACCTACAAGCAGAATACACCACAGATGCTGGCACTATCGGTAATTTGGCTCACGGGATTAGTCTGGATAAACCAACAAGCAGCAAACTAACAAAGGCAATAGTAAACTGGGTAGTTCCAGTTCCAACAGAGCAAGACCTGTGTAGATGAAACATGAATGGGCAGGATAGAACTCAACGGAGGGCAGGATACCTGTCTGGATTCCAGGTGCTTGACTGTAGCTGCTGTTGCAGTGACTGGAGACCGCTTTCACAGTGACGTTGTATGCACGACCACATCTTAAGCTGGTAAGAGAGCAGTTTGTTCCTGTGGTGCTGCAAGAGTCACTGTATCCATCCCCTTGCAGGAGGGCAACAAACGTGATGCTGCCGTCACTGCCACTCCAGCCAATGAGAGCAGTGTTGTTTCTGCAGTCATAATAGGTGTTCACCATGGATGGAGGGCAAGGTGCTGGAGAATATGATGAATATTTATTGATATTAGTTACATGTTATAGCCTACCCTGTGTTTCCACACTTTGTCTCCACCAACCTTAGCGATACAACTACAGACTATTAAAGTGAAGGTATAATAACACACATGTACTGTTTGTCTCATTTACAAAACCATCAATTATGCGTTTCTGGGCGTACTGTGGGACATGTAAAGGTTCAGATAAGTTGTAGTGTGAGGTTATCCCTATATCCTACCTACAAGATACAGCTGGTACAGTTAGTGTAGAGTTAGTGTAGAGTGTAGAGTTAGTGTAGGATTAGTGTAGAGTTAGTGTAGGATTAGTGTAGAGTTAGAGTTAGTGTAGAGTTAGAGTTAGTGTAGAGTGTAGAGTTAGTGTACAGTTAGTGTAGAGTTAGAGTTAGTGTAGAGTTAGTAATGGTTAGGAGTGCATTTCAATCAACCACACACTACTTGGTGTATCATGAAATAGAATGTGCCCTCTTGTGGACAGACCTGTAATGACATTGACACTGGTGCTTGGTGAGCTGTCACACTGCTGTCCCTGCGCAGTAGCATACACGCTGTACGTCTGGCCACACGCTAGTCCAGTAAGACTGCAGTTGAAGTTTGATGAAATGCATGATGACTTGTGCCCGTTTGAAGAGGTGGCGTTGACAACGTAACGGACTGCATTGCTGACTGGGGTCCATGACAACAGAGCTGCATTTGTTGCACAGTCCAGGGACGTATTGAGGATGGTGGGAAGACATGGGGCTACAGGAAAGTCATCAGAGAACTCTGTAAGCAACCTGTGTATGTGCATGCTGTGTAAAAAACATCTACTGAGTACACTAAACACTGATCAAAGCAATGTTTTCTAATATCTCAATTAACATTAACTCTAGTCATTCGTCACCACAAATCTACCAGTAATACCAGTTACTTTAGTTATAAGCCATAAGTCATAAGTCAACTGTTTAAAATGGCTTATCTGTAATGTCTAAATGTAATTTCTTTTAACTCTTCATAACACAATATAGTATTAAAAAACACAACCAAATCAGTGCAGTAAAAATGAAGAATTTTTGAACTATTAAAAAATAATGTTCATATCTTTGCAGCTAGTAAGAAGAAATGAGTCTTTGAGGACCCCAGCCATTGCATACACTGCTTTAAATACATGATTTAAGGATAAACTGTTGATAAGCTAAACCAGTTAAACCAGATAACATATAAATCTGGGCTCCCTTGAGGAGATGTTTGATAAATGAAATCATTTGCATTTATAATGTAACTACTTATTACAATATTGTATTCATTTTAATATTAATGTTTTCTGAGCAAGCTACAATTGTTTAAGGTGGTTTAAGTTTTTTGCACAGTACTGTACATGTAACAGAAGCCTCAACAAATAAATATAATTTTTTAGTGTGTCCACCTTTTGCTATTGCTGTAACTTATTTTCAGAAGACTTGTTTTCAGGTTCTCAAAAGAATCTTAAGAGATTTTTTTCTTTTTTTTTAACATTAAAAAGTAGCTACAATGGGTCAGTGTGGTCAGTCCATCCGTCTAAGAACACCAGCAGCGTCTTGGTTTGATAAGTACACCTTGATCTTCCCAGCACTGTGCCTGATATTTGTTTTCTTGCTGTAGAAAGAATTTCTTCCCAATCAATAATTTTTCAAACAGTGTTGCATGGTGTATTAAAATTTGTTAATACTACTCAAATAGGTCTACTCCACATGTTACACACCTCCAAACATGCTGTGATCCTTATCATCCCTGACTGGCAGTTTAAAAAGTCTTCATTACTTTAGCAGTGGGCATACTGCCTTATATTACCTTTTATTACTCAAAGATCCTCAATTCAGAGTATTTTAATCAGTAAAAATTAAGTTTACATACATTCTGATGCATACTCATGGTCAAAAAAGTTAACAGAAGCTCATTGGCTGTGCTGATGTGGCGTGACGTACCTGTGGCTACTGCAGCAGAATGTTGGGAGGTGCTATTGCAGGTTGCATCCCCTGCCAGTACTGTGATATTAAACGTCTTCCCACATGTCAAAGAAGTCAGCTGACAGGAAGTGCTGCTGGTGGAGCATGAAGCAGCCAGTGTTTGATCCCCATCTGTTTGTGCCAACACTGTGTACCTGCTTGCACCTGTGCTGGCACTCCATGTCACTGTAGCAGCACTGGTGCTGCACTGAAGTATGGCTGTTACATTCTGAGGGTCACAGGGACCTGTGTGAAAGACAGCGAGTTAAAAAAAAAGAAAAACACTAGCACCAGTACTTGTAGTCGAGATGTGTGATGTGGAGCTATGTTCTACCTGTACACCAGGTGTGTGAGTCTAGCAGTGTTATACCTATAGTCCCGGTGTGTGATGTGTAACAGTGTTGTACCTGTAGTTGAGGTTTGTGATGTGTAAAAGTGTGGCACCTGTAGTCGAGGTGTGTGACGTGTAGAGTGTTGTACCTTTAGGGCAGTTTTGTGTGATGTGTGGCAGTCCAGATATGTGATGTGTACCAGTCTTGTAGTGCTGGTGTGTGATGTGTAGAGTGTTGTACCAGTAGTCATGGTGTGTGATGTGTAGTATTGATGTATAAGATGTTTAGCACCTGTACAGTATTCGTACAACAGTCTTTATGTAGTACCTGTGCTGAGAGTGGTAACTGGACTGTTGGTACTGTTGCAGATCCCATTTCGTGAGGCCACACTGAGGTTGTACTGCCTGGCGCACTGCAGGCCGGTGAACACACACGACAGGTTGGCTGTCACACACACCTGAGGACCTCCTGACGCTGATATCATGGCAATGTAGCTGCTGGCCCCAGGGGCAGCATCCCAGGAGGCTACGAGGGACCCTGATCCACATGTGACATGGCCATTCACATTCTGAGGGATACAGGGCGCTAAGGGAAAAGAGATGGCGACTGGTCAAGTGTGAACTAATACATGAGGTAGTGTTTGAATGTTACTTGCACCTTTACTTGTTCAGTTAATAAATGTGATGATTATTATGTGTACTGAAACATGTTACAATAATACTAACACAGTATTAATGCAATAAAGCATTCTATAAAAACACTACTGTCAGATAACATTACCCGTCTGTATAGTCTGCACAGGACTTGCTGGACCGCTACAGTTGCCATTGGATGCAGATACTGTGATGTTGTATTGCTGACCACACTGAAGGCCTTGCATGGTGCAGCTGGTGCTTTGAGAGCTGCAAGAGAGCGCACTGCCTCCATTCCATACTGCGATGGCAACATAGTTCTGTGACACTGCTGCAGGGCTCCAGCTCACAGTCACAGAGCTAGTGTTGCAGGCAACAGTGGTAGACACATTTTGAGGGGCACATGGAGCTGAATAAAAATATAAATAATCATACATATTAAATAACAAAGAATTGTGTATATCTATTTATATCTATCTACTGTTAAATATTGAATTTGTGAGGGTGAAGATTTGACTCAGTTCTGACCCCTAGTGGTTTGGCTAACACAGTTACATCTTAATTAATAAGATCATTCAAAAATGCTAACCTTAAAAATGAATGAAAGCTAGTAAGACAACCTGGCTACTCGTCAGTGACTGCTGGCCACATTAACCTCACTGTTCATTATGCATTGCACATGATTCGTGAAACTTTTGAGAAGGTCACTCTTAAACACATTGTAGTTATACAAACCTGTATCCAACTGTATTGGAGCAGTCTGAGCACTAGGACAGCTCCCATCTGAGGCGGACACGCTGAAGTTGTAGCGCTGACCGCAGAGTAAGCCAGAGATCTGGCATCCTGTGGTGCTGACGTTACAGGTCCTCACATCCCCATGACTCTCCAACTTTCCAATGTAGTGCAGTGCATTAGGGCTGGAACTCCACAAAAGAGAGGCAGTTGAAGTGGAGCAGTTCACCAGGCCTGAAATATTAGTGGGGGCACAGGGGTCTGCAAGAGGACAGAAGAAAGAGAGGAAGTTAGATTCTTGTGCCGTACACCGAAACTGACATCAATAAACATGTAGTATGACAATGCATGACAAGTGTTCTGTGGGGAGGTGAGATCAGTCTTACCTGCACAGGGCTGGTCAGTACGAAGCCTTATGACTCTTTATAAGCGACGTTCGTGGGAGAGCCAAGTTTACAGCAGAGACGATTATGTACTCTATTTGCTGCCACTCAGACAAGGTGACCATGCACTGCCTTTACTTTAAAAACGTACCTAAAAACTGTTCGATGGCACTTTCATTAGTCAGTCTTTTCTTCAGGCCATACCCTCTACATTTTCATCTCCAAGGGACTACACCTCAGCATTATCCAATCCATCCTTTCAAGGAAACCAGTTCATATATTGCTGCATAAAATCTAACCTTTTCTTTATGTTTTAATGTTTGGAGCTGGGTTGGAGTCCAATACATACTGGCCTGATCTGAGCCACAGAGAACACAAGTTAATGCTTCTTACTGCGGCTCTAAAGTAAAGCTATGTGTGGATTTGGAGACTTCCCTTGTGGAAAGGTGTAACTGCACACAGTGTGTGAAAGAACATTTTGTGAGCAGATAAATCTGATATTTGCAATCACACTGAAAAGACTTCTTTATTTGTGTCATCATATCTTCATTAGCATAATGTTGATTTTGCATATGTGACCTAAACATGGAGATGGACCTTATTCTTGAGTCTGAGATTCTGACATATGAAATATAAAGTAGTCTGTAAAACTCTTCTGAATCATTACTTCAAGCTTTACAGGGCATCCAGCTATAGCACATCACACAGTGTATTTTTTAATGACAGGGCATATTGGACATGATTAATATAACCTGTGCTCATTTCTGTGATTCATTTTAAAGTAGGTTACAGGCGGCAGGATATTTTCTGACACTGGGCATGTGGTCTGAAAAAGCAGCTGACATGCTGGATTTGGATGCGACTACAGAGAACAGCAGAAAAAAAATATTATAAAAATGATAGTTCTGGTTCCTACAAGCTAAATGGGTAAGCTGCATTCAAGGTAGTTGTAAAACACACAGCACCCATATTCATGACCAAACAGTCAACCTGCACAAACTCAACCCATAGCTGTATATGATGCATTCCATGCATATTTCTACATTTTTCATATCGTTTTATTTTCTTCTATTTTCTAAAAATAGTTTTTTACTTGCATGCATGTAATTTGCAAAATGTAAAAACTTCTTTATACAAATTCATCAAGATAACTGAAATAACATAACTGAAATACATAATAATTATTATACATGAATACATTATATACTGTATACGTTAATAAATGAATAAATGAATGTTTTTTTTTTTTAAGTAAACCAGAGGATGCAATGAGTTTTTTTTCTGAGTAGCATTACACAGACCTAGTCGATAAGGACTAATCCCAGTAAGATGAGGCAAGGCAACATGAATAAACATAATTATGACCTTGATTTTACTGATTTTGAGCTTCTGTCTCTCATTTCATTGACTATTATGTTGCCTTCACCACTGTGATTGCCTAGCTCATGCATGAAAAAAGATCAGATGACCAGTAATAACAGCAATAGAATTATCTCTAATGATTTCCCCAAGTTCTTAACTACAACTAGAATGATCAGCTTGCTAACCGGCTAAAGCGTAAAAACCATGCTAAAACACTCCAACATTAATATTACAGGTTTGAACTAGTACTTATATGAGGCACTGTAAAGTTGCAATATGAGAATCGAAACACTCCACATGTCATTGTTTTAGTCAGATGTAGCACCACACTGAATCTTAAACAGCTCTGTGCTTCCTGGAGTTCTGGAGCTCTTGCTTTTACAGCCAAGTAGTGCATGTGTCAAATAGTGATGCAGCTGACTCCCAAATAATAAAATATATATTTTAGCTATACTATACACTGTTGGGTTCAGGAGCTAATATTTAAACTTCTACATAGTGTCTTATGTATGGAGCAGGGAGTCATTTGATATTCAGCTCCACTGAGTGAAGAGGAGAACTGAATAGCCAGTGTTGTATCAGATTGGTGGTAATTTGATAAGACTTTTGCATTAAATACTGCTATTTTATAATTATTAAAATGTTCATTATTATATAAAAATAATAGGTAGGTAAACTGTTCATAAAATGACAGCAGTGTACAACGATGGATGACCAAACAGTCAACAGTCCAGCATTGATAACATACTCTAAAGGAGCCTTATTTTTTAATGCATTATTTAATCAAATTATTATTAACGATCACTTAAGTGAAAATTTATAAAATGTATTTGATCATATTTTCTGTTGGCTGCCATTTTATAAAGCAATGGGCCACTAAGACCATGCAGTTCTCACAGCATTGTGAATGCCCTTACCTGTAAAGAAATTGCAGCAACACACTCCCTCTCCTGGCTGCCTGCTTTATTTCCCCACATTCCCAAATAAAATGTATTTTATGCAAAAAGTACCTAAGACACTGTTTCTTGTTGCATGTCAGTCAGTTGCTTGTGTAAGCGGTGCTGTGTGTGTGTGTGTGTGTGTGTGTGCGTGTGTGTGTGTGTGTGCGTGTGTGTATACATACATACACACCTGTGTGCACAGCGACTGTTTGGCTCAGTTGGCTGCTACAGTTGTCATTAGCTGCCATGACGCCCACACTGTACACCTGACCACAGGCTAGGTGAGTGATGCTGCAGCTGGTGCCGTTGCTGGTGCACTCTGACCTCTGACCATGGGTGTCTGTGGCGATGGCAATGTATGTGTGGGCTCCAGGACTGGGGGCCCAAGTGATGCCCACAGAAGCAGCACCACACTCTCGAGACACAGCGACATTGGTGGGGATACATGGCACTTGAGAGAGAAAAAACAGGCTTTGATTACATGAGTGTGAAGGTGGGTCTAGATGTTAGGATGTGGAATGTGTGTGTGTGTGTCTGTGTGTTTGTGGGTGTTTATGTGTGTGTGTGTGTGTGTGTGTGTGTGTGTGTGGTTAAGTCTGTGTTAAGTGCCTGGTTTCACCTAATGAAAGATTGATTTAAACAGGTATTGGATGATAACTACTAGGGACACATCAATACCATTTTTTCCCAGCTGAATATGAGTAAATGTTTTTCAGTACTCCTGATACCAAGTCTGATATCATACAGAATTACCTAGAATGAATCAGTTTTTAGCAGAAAAGACTGCAACATACCTTGACAGTACAACTAAATGCTTAAACTTGCAATGCTAACCACATTAGTTACTTTTAAATAAGTAGCGCTGCAGTGGAGAAGAGTGGGTTTTGTTCCACATGTCAGGAATGTCCTCACCTTGCTCCACCGTAATCTGCTGACTGGGAGCTGACTGGCAGGTCCCGCGTGCGGCCAGGACCGTCACCTGGTAGGCCTTGCCACAGTCCAGCTGTCCCACACTGCAGTGTGGTTCGGATGAGTTACAGTAGACTGGATCTCCTGTTCCTGACCACACTGCTGTCGTATAGTTCACACCTACTACCGAACTGTTCCAACCCACTGTCATTGCACCTGACGAACAGTTCACTACACCCACCACCTGCTGCGGGACACATGGGACTACAACACAGGACACAGGACAGATCAGAACACAAGCAACACACAGATGCATCACAGTCAGAGCACAGAAAACCTACAGAGGCTGAGACTAAAACAGATCCCCACAGCCTTATTAGTTTAGTTCTATACATACGGGGAAACTCCTTATTGACTAAATGAAATAAAAAATGAATCAATTAATCAATGAATTCAAACCCTCAGCCTTCATTAGTATTCACCAGTTACATACACAGACTAGTGTAACCTGTTTAAAGGTTTACTTTGGCATCTCATCCATTGGCATAGACATGGGTGTAACGTGGCAAAAACAGTGGGCGGCTGAATGTGTTCATGACATTACCTGACTCTATCTGAACAGATGTGGAGGGTAGGCTGAGGCAGCGTGTGTCATTTTGCATGACGGTGATGTTGTAGGTGTGTCCGCAGAGCAAGTTGGGGACGCTGCAGGTATTGCTGCTGGTGCTGCAGTTGACCATGCCTCCCTTGTTATCTGCTAACACAGCAGTGTACGAACTGCTAGCCTGCTGGCCCTGCCACTGTACTAAAGCTGTGTTCGACTGACAGTCCATCTCTGCTTGCACATTCACAGGGGCACAGGGGGCTATGCACGTGAGAGGAAAGGATATGAAAAGAAAGAGTGAGAATTGGAGAACACTAAACATAAACAGAACACTGAAGATTTAGCGTAAGCTATTTCACAAAGCAGGATTTCTTACTAAGCCAGATATTAAAGCCCTTTTATTGTTCAGTAACTGCTGTGCACTGAACTGCTAATATGTAATTTAGAAACATATAAAGTGGGGCCTTTATAGTTAAGGTGTTAACCCCAAAGTGAGGATTGTCCAATAAAGACATCTCTTACCTCTTCTCTTATCAAATATGCTTGAATTCCAGCGTAAGTTATCTGGCTCACTATGAAATCCATTCACCCATTGTGAAATACCACCTTGATCATCAAACTAGAATCCCACCAGACTTTACGATGATGTGCTGGCTCTCTGTGCTGTTGCAGATGAAGTTGGTTGCCATGACGAAGGCCTCGTAGGTTTGTCCGCACTCCAGGCCTGTGATCTCACACTGAGTGTACATGGTGTTGCAGGTACGGATCGTGCTGTTGGGAAGGATTGCTTTGGCTGTATAGAAGACAGCATTGTTGCTGTTTAACCAGCTGAGTGTGATGGAGAAGGAGTCACAGGTTTCCACCAATGAAATGTCCTGAGGAGTACAGGGAACTGCAGAGAGAGAGGGAGAAACAGAGAGATGGTGAAAGGATTAGCTCTGTAAAACAATATTCTCTAACCCAGTAAGTACTCAGCCAATACATGTTTGGTGTCTGAAGTTTCTATCTTTAGTTTTGCATTGGAGCTACAAAGCTAACATAGCTAACAAGTACTGCAAGCGTGTTCACATCCCTCAGTACTGTACATCACTGCACACTGTGACTCTGAACTAGGCCTGGAGGATATCCAAAAATAAATTAGCTAAAAAAAACAAGGATGGTCAGTTATATGCTCCTTCGGCCCACCGTAAAAACATCCAGATGGTCCACACAACCCCCGGCTCTGCTGCATTTGCACACATTATGGATACCAGTATATAATACACATTCACTGACTCTCTCTCTCTTTTTATCCTCGTCCTCTCTCACCTGTCTCAGCCACGTCCACCAGTGTGTCATCTGTTATGCAATGATTGTTGGAGGCGGAAATCCACACACTCAGGCTCTGGCCACACTTCACATCTGTCATATTACAGGTAGTTCCTGAAGACGTGCAGTTGTAGAAGTCATCACGGTTGCCCCGTGCTCGCACTGTGTAGCTGAGGGCTCCTGGAGCTGGGTCCCATTTAGCGACCAATGTGTCTGACAGACAATCCAGTGCAGAGGTGCGAACGTTCTGGGGTAAACAGGGTGCTGTGGAGGGGTGGATACATAAGGTCACTTAAGGCAAGACTTAAGTGGCTTAAGACTTCAGACTTTCTCTAAAAGAAACACGAATAATACCATGCTGTTAGACAATTACTCTGATGCATACTTTGATAAATGGGGTTAATTTCTCCCGGAGTCTTTTACTGGAGAATAAAGAGACACTGGATATCCTGAGGATGCCCTGTTACACTAGTAGCATGGCAGTAATGTAGCACATAAACGCAGCAATCTGGCATGATGTACCATAAAGTGTGGAGATGTTTTAGTTACAACAGCAATGTATTCAACATATATCAATAAATATCAATATATATCAATCAAAGAATATATATATATCAATATATTCTTAATGTACAGCTGCCATGGCTACATATCTGTAATATACATATCTAGAAATGATAAAGCTTTAGTTGTATAAAGCCCCTTTAGTTTTCATCAGTGGTGGACAGTAATGTCAGACTAATTAATGACCTTCTTTTAAAAGACTGGTGGACTGAAGGTCTAAAGGGAGGACCTTCTACTTTTACTGGAGGAATATCTTACCTTGGGTATGTCTACTTTAGCTCAAGTTCTTGGTTTGTGTACTTCGTCCACCACTGGATTTCATTATGAGCTATTTGGGGTACACTGACCAAGAGTCATTCAGAACTGTGGAACACTTTTTACCCAGAGACCCAGGATATTAAACCTGAAACTGGGTTCTCTTCAGTTTAAATAAGGTGGAGCTGAGCAGAGAAACTCTAAACTGCAAAGTGCTGTGGCCTGAAAACAGATCCAACAGCAGGTGAAAGGCTGGTTTCCATACCCATCTAACCTAGTTTCTTAAATGCACGATTAGGTTGTGTTTACTCAATCTCTAAACTGTGATAACTGCTCCCTTACTTACCCTGTCTTAATCAGGGTCTTAGCTTGTCCTAACAGTCAGCTGTTTGCATGTACCTGGTATTTTGCATATGCTAATACTCACCTGTTACCGGACCACCTGTTCACTTTGTTAATAGTTAGCGGATACATGGTCTCTTACAGGTACTAACAGTTAGAAGTTCCCTTCTGGATTCTTACCTGCGCTAACCGTTACTGGCAGAGTGAACCTGGTGTTGCAGCCCTCAGCACCAGAGTACACAGAGCTGACAGTGAAGCTGTAATTGCGACCACATTCTATTTGAGGGAAGAAGCAGGAAGTGTTTGTGGTAACACAATTGTTTACCACCCCGTCCGAGTCCACAGACTCAGCGATGTAATATGCCGTGTTGTTGGTGGCCTCCCAGTAGAATATGATCACATTGCTGTAACACTCCACGAAATATTCCGGGTTCTTGGGCGGGCAGGGTGCTGTGTGGGTCCACGAAAGAAACAAAGAAGGGGGATGAGAAAGAGGGCGACACACTGGCACTACTGACGACTGAGACTCATCTATAGCTAAAGTGAGTTTGGACAATGAGGTCTGGGTGTGTTCCACTCAACATCTAACCCTACACCATGGAAGGATGTTCTAGCTTAGCCCTGAGGACTGGATCAGAGCTGCCTTCACAGCAGACATGACACAAAGGTCATTAGGCTCCAGTAACCAGCAAACAATGTTCATATACCTTTAAATGTTCAAAGCTGGGTGACTTCACAGGTGTGTTTGTTTTGTTGGGTGTTTCTTTTAAAGAAGAAAACAAAAAAAGATAGCGAAAGTGAGAGAGACAAAGAGATAAGGTGAGAGTAAAGAAGAGAGAGAGAGAGAGAGAGGGAGAGAGAGAGAGAGAGAGAGAGAGAGAGAGAGGGAGAGAGAGAGAGAGAGAGAGAGAGAGGGAGAGATAGAGAGAGGGAGAGAGAGAGAAAGAGAGAGAAAGATGCACAGAGGGCAAGGTGAAGGAGAAGGTTTAGAAGCAGAGGTGTTAAGTCAGAAGGTGGCCATAAATCATAAATTGATTAGCACCCACAATAAGAAAAGATGACATAACCTAAATGATATGTTTCCTTTTGCTTTAATGTTTCTAATGAATCTTCCACAAATGTGTACATAAATCCTACACACGTAACAAATAATCCTCACCTGTCTCAAAAGTGTAGCTGCTGTTAGAGGTGCTCTCGCAGGCGGCGATGCTGGTAATCAGTACAGTGTAGCGCTCACCACATTCAAGTGCGCTAATCTGGCAGGAGGTGCCACTGGAGGTGCAGGACAAAGATGTCCCATTACTGCTAGTGGCCACCGCACGGTACGACGTAGCGCCAAACACAGCCTCCCAACTTATGGATGCTATGCTGTTACTACAGCTGTAATCCACCGATATGGATGACACGGGAGGGACAGCTGCATTAGAGCATAAAAGCCAGAACGTATGTATGAGTTTGAATGACATGACAGTTACCAGCAGTGCACATGTCCGGTATCCATGCTTTACAGTACTAATGCAAACAATACTCACGATTGGTGGTGTAAAGGACAGTGGTTGGCTCTCCAGGTTGCAAAAACATACTGATGGACGAAACACCTATCGTGTAGCTTAAACATGGTTTGAGGTTAGATAGATTCAGAGAGAGACCAGAGATATTTCGAATCAGAGGAGCAACTCCTGACTGGTTAGTTTCCATTAACGACACCTGGTAGAGCAACACGCCGGAGACGCTGGACCAGGTGACGTGAGCCGTGTTGTAATTTACAGTTGTTACAGTCACAACACTCGGTGGCTGGACCACTGCAGAACAACAAACAGGTGATTGACAATGAGTAGTTGTTCCTTTTTTACATTTACATCACATACATACAGTATAACTATGGTTTTCCACCTTATACTCCTATTATTGTCTCGAGAAGTTGAAGGACAAGGAGTTTCACATTACAGGTAGCAGTGTAACTGGGCAGGAGACCCTGTATCCATCTTGCTTTGTTACATTAATATTCTTAGTGAAATGTTATGCTACTTAAATACATATTTTAATTATATCACCTTCCTTCCTTGATGTACCCTATTCCAGCCTACATGAACAAAATATTTTTGTTTATGTTCATTTTGTCAAAGATTTAATAAGGCAGCACTTTTCATTTGCAATGCATGACACATGATGTGTGATTTGTTATGTTATGTATGATATGTGCTACAGCGTACTGTCTACTTGCCTGTGCAGTACAAAGTGCATACTATTACCGACCGCACAATCCGCAACAACGGAGCTATAAAATATCCATTATTATCCTTTACCATGTTGTATTATATATTGCTGTATTGTGTCACAGCTTTAGCAGCATGTCTACAGTATGTATATGTCATTGTTGTTTACCTATAAACAGAAAAATGTAATTACTGTTACCAAAGCTCATAATTACAATCAACAACTTGCTTGTTGGTTGGCACATACTTGCTCTCTTTGTAGCAGTTAGCTGGTCAATTATGGGTGCTAAAACTGTTTCCAGGTCATAAATAATTATGATTGTAGTGGCATCCACCATTGTAGTTGACCTACCATTGTAAGTTGCTGTAGAATTAGTATTGACTATGTCATCTCTATGTACCATGAAATGTACAAATAACAATATCAAAACAAAAATACAATCGAAATGATCTTTAGGTTCTGGCATTAATGTTGTGGACTATCAGTGTAGTTGGGTCAGATTTAGGCCACATCCATAAGGGGTACATCCAGACCAGAACAAACCAAAAATGTAACCCACAAGTGGGCCAAACAAATTCAGCTAAATGTATGTCATTAGTATCTGTATTGCCTACACAAGGTGGAACTTTATTACTTACAGAGGTGCCACTTGTCACCAGGTAAGACAGCCAACTGCTTGGGGCCCCTTGCCAGTGGGGCCGCCAATGGTGTATTTATATTTTTGAATTACAAGTTTTTAACATTTAGTTTATACTACTATACTAATTTTGGTAATAACAGTAATAATAATAGCAAAGTGAATATCTGTAATACAAAATGTTCAAATTTCAGTTCTATTGATTATTTAAAAAGATGATGCATGCCCCAACAAGTTTACACACTCCAGTTAAAATGTCAGGTTTTTATCATGTAAAAAAAATCTAATTTCAGAAAAGTGTCCCATAATCTGCACAATTTCATTGAAAAACAAACTAATAACAGCAATACAATTACTAAAAGTAATGCGGTTGCATAAATATGCACACTAATTAGCTAATAGCATTAAAGTAATACTTTGTTGAAGTTCCCCTTGACTTTATGACAGCATTCAGTCTTTCTGGGTAGGAGTCTATCAGCATGGTACGTCGTTGACTTGACAATCTTTGCCCCCTGTTCTTTGCAAAAGTGTTCCAAATCCGTCAGCCCTCTTTAGGTCTACCCACAGATTTGATATGGAATTTAGGTCTAGGTTCTTGCTTGTTCCAAAACTTCAATCTTCTTCTGGTCGAAACCATTCTTTTGTTGATTTAGGGGGAAGCTTTGGGACGTTGTCGTGCTGAGGTTTTGTGCCTCAATTGACTGAGATCTGGAACTGTTCTTAATTCCCTCCACCGTGACTAAAGCTCCAGTTCCAGCAGCGGAAAAACAGCTCTAAAGCATAATGCAGCCTCCACCATGCTTCACTGCCAGTATGGTGTTCTCTTGGTGATGGACAGTGCTGGCTTTTCACCAAACATACTTTTTGAAATTATGGCTGAAAAGTTGAACCTTGGCCCATCTAACCATAATAAGCTTTCCCTCGTACTTGGCAGACTTTATGTAGGTATTGGCAAAACATAGCTGGGTTTGGATGTTTTTCTTTGTCCGTCTTGCCACCCTACCCCACAGCCCAGCGATGTGAAGAATACCGGAGAATGTTGTCACATACACTACACAACCAGTGCCTGCCAGAGATTCCTGCAGCTCCTTTAACATTGCTGTAGGCCTCTTGGCAGCCTCCTGGACCAATTTTCTTTTTGGTTTTTAATTAATAATTGAGGGACATCCAGTTCTTATTATGTCAAATATGTGTCAAATTGTATCCACCGCTTGATGACTTTTGATATTTTTATTTCTCACCTCTAAATGATGTCTGTTTGTGTTTCAGTGGAACTGTACAGAGCATTACAGTCACACTAAAGGTGGAAATAAATCTGAAATGATTCATCTTGGTCAGACCTGCCATTTTAACAGGGGTGTGTAGATTTTTCATATCCACTGTATTTAGACAGCAGACCAATGATCCCAAGTTCCAAATTAGTTTATGAAATCTTTTTTAACGTAATATTCACCACATAATCTTAACAAGTGGCATTTCTAGCTATGCTATGAATCAGTTACATGTGTTCCTGCCCCTAACATGCATTAACAGTAATTAAGAGATTTACTGTCTCCTGTGAAACTTGTACTATTGGACTTTAGAGGAAGTGGTTTTTATTTGACTTTAGAGGCAGTGGTTTTTAATGGACTTTAGAGGCAGTGGTTTTATTTGACTTTAGAGGCAGTGGTTTTTATTTGACTTTAGAGGCAGTGGTTTTTAGAAGCAGTGCTCTGAGAACAGTGGACTATTTCTCTCAAGGCTCAGTAAAAGACTTACACGTGTTGACTGTCTTCACAGAGCTCTTGGCGCCCCGCCCGGCTTCGTTGGAGGAGTAGACGTAGCAGTTGTAGGGTTTGTTGGGCTGTAGTCCGGTCATGTCCCCGCTGAGCGTTGTGGAGGTGAGGCTGCGGCGCTCGCTGTGCTGTACTCCATCCACCATCAGCACATAACTGAGGGCTCCTTGGGCGCTGGACCACTGGAAACGTATCGCCGTGCTCGATATGGCCTTGGCAAACGTTATCTGCGAGGCTGCGGGGACTGAAAAAGAAAGAGAGAGGGACAGAAAGGCGCGTTTGGTCCGAGGTCGTACGCGGTAGATGGACTTGTCCCGCTGGGTTCGTCCTGAACAAGTGGCCTACCTGTGTATGCTAGCGAGGAGCTGATGCACATCAGATAGGAAAACTGGTAGACTTTAAGCGTCACTTGGTACAGACTTCCAGGGTGTAGACCCTGCACCAGCTTTTCCGTTGTGGCCGTTGATAACTGCAGCACGACGGGGGCCACGGTGGTCGAATTCACGACCCTTAATTCCACGGAGTAGGTAGTGGCACCAGGAAAACTCGGCCATGATATGTTGAGGTTTGAGGCTGAAGGCGACGTAATGGACGTGAAATTACACTCTGTGGAGATAGAGCAGAGAATTAACTCCGGACACATGAGATACGACGGTCAGCTCTAATACCTGAGGTGTTGCTGGACCCAGTTGAAGCTTAAACCTGGGCTTGAACGAATTTTAGGGGTCCCTGAAAACGGTAAGTAGTTTAGTCCTAAGCCAAGCTTAATCTGCGTCCAGGAAACTGGCCCTAAAGATCACTTTCCTGATACATGTACAAGCAAGTTTTCACATTTCCACAGCAAGTAAAAGTGTTCACTTACGTCCTTGTGCCTGTTGTACCTGAGAGCAGTTCAAACAGAAGAGAAAAGCTTGATGTCAGTCTATAATACACAGCCTATAGGAATAACTGCTGCTCTAAATTCTACTCTGATTCATTAGAAAAAGATGATTACCTCAGTCAGTAACGCCACTAGGAAGGAAAACCACAGTGTCTCCAAGAGGCGCATCTCTGCCATGGTCCTTAGGGAATGAATAAGTTAGATTCATACAGATATTAATACACACTGAGCTCTGAAAGTCTACTCCGCAGCATCAGAGGTAGACTTGCTCACAGAGAACCAATCAGAGTGCGAGAAAGCAGGACAGGTGGATGCCTTTGGGCCGTCTAAGGATATTATAAGGAAAGACAATATGAGGGAGGGGAGTGGGCTGACGAGTTTTAAAACCTGTTCAGAGCAAGGGATGCATGTTTAAGATCAAGCTCGGACTTTATGACGATACAAATGTCAATGAGAGTTCATAGTTTCACAGGACTTTTTTCATGGGACGCTCGGGTCATCAGTACCCCATCAGCATTCTGACACTGTTTTTGTACAAAAGGACTAAAAGAATTTGTGATGGGGTGACAACAAGCGACATGCAGTGTTGAAGGTCTGATTTAATTTGAATTATATGAAGAAGGTCATTTTTACTTCCTTCTAAAAACTAGCCATGCTCTCAGTGGAACACGGTTCTTTGAGACTGCGATATTACATTACAGAAATGGACAGCCACAACATGCAAATACTGCCAAAAAAGAGAATGTCCTTTCTCTTTATTGGATCTTGCTTTATAAGTGTCATTACACCAAGCAAACAGAAGACTATAGTAATAACTTAGACTCCAGTTTAGTCTAGCTTTCTTCTGACTTAGTGTGAATTCATTCCTGAATATGAGATATGAGATGTTACATGTACTATAACACATGTACAATCAGGTGACGAAACAAGTGTCCAGACACCTCCTGCAATTAATAAGTTCAGCTATCTCAAGCATGCAATTTGTAAAACGTTTAGTTTAAAACTTTACAAAATGAACTAAAATGATCAACAGAATAAAGAAATAATTGACTCCTCAAATATGTTTATATATCAACAAAGAAAGCCACTGAAGTTAGCATGATGACCATCTAGCTCGACCCATCCTGCTTCGTAATACCATCTTTTACCTTAAGAGGCGATAGTGAGTCACAGTAGCATCGTCTACCATCAGTCCAACAGGACAACATGAATAAGTAGCACTACCCCAACAGTGCTTTGTTATCCCTTTGTCAATCATGTTGAAGATGTTGCTCTGAGTGGACACCACAACTTTCTGGTGATATGTTGCCCCCTATAGTACGGAGTATGAATGCAACTTTAAGGTGCACTCGTTGCTCAAACTTGCAAACATAAAGCATGCACAATATCCATATAAATTTGCCAATAGAACAGGCATCTAAGGTCACCATGTTGAATGCCAAGTGTCACCACCACCACCACATTGGTTTTGTGTGTTCAGACTTCAACATTACTGTGGTAAATATGTAGGTGAATTTCAAACATGGATGCAGGATAGATGGTGATGCCGAATGAGCTCCTCTCGAATGCCAGTACTTCTGTCTAGATTCTACATAGTCATTGTTTGTTGTCCCTTTAAAAAGACTCTTGATATTTCATAACAAGTTTGAAATAGGCTATAGCCTGGTGTAATGACACTGCGTATCATTCGTGTGTTTGGAGAAAGTTTGGGGTGGGTTGGTCTGTATCCCGTTTCGGGCCCTGGGTCAATTACACACAAAGCTGTAGAAAGTGGTGAAAAAACAAATGAACGAATGAAAAGAGCTCAAAATCAAAGCCTAAACATTTTTAGTTGAAAGTTCACAAAATTTCTATTAGATGATGATCCAACCAAACTGCTTCCTTTGTTCTGAGATTATTTTTCTTCTCTTATACATTTGTGTTTATGAAGTAGCTCTATGACGTTACACTCGTTTTTGCCCGTCTAGGGCAAGACACTGCACATAGTAAACTGGTCCCAGGGGTATGCACACTATTCTCCTCAGCCCTTTCACTGCCTCTGTAAGCAGACTCCATTTTATTGTTGCTAGTATCATGTAGGGAAATGCCTATTCTTAGCGAGGTATAAACAGAAAATGCAGGAAAAAAGTAAAAGTAAAAATAAGTAAGTTAATAATACGTTTCCTCTCACTTTTTATGACGAGCCATAAAAGTGATTAAAGATATGAACTTGATTTTTAGAAGACAGTAGGTCTTACATTCTTCTGTCTTTTCATACAGGTGCAGACTCAGATTTCTATCAGTGCCGGGAAGTTCCTGAGGCAGCGTGGAATTCCCACATCATGGCTGCCATATTGCTGAACCAAAGCAGTAATTTTGGATTGTTTGCTAGATGCTATAGCCTGATGTAATCACACTGCGGATGTAGTAAAGTACCCGAGTTGCACAGGTGCTGTAGATGTGTCAAGATGCACATTCATCATTTAAAATTCTTGCTCCACCACATCCCAAAGGTGCTCTACTGGACTACGATCTGGTGATTGTGGAGGTCATTTGAGAACAATGAACTCCTTGTCATGGTCAAGAAACCAGTTTGAGATGATTTGAGCTTTGTGACAGGGCATGTTATCCTGCTGGAAGTACCCATCTTCTGATGGTCATAAAGTCAAGGACATGGTTAGCAGCAATAGTCAGGGCTGTGGTGTTTAAATTATGCTCAGTTGATATTAAGGGGCTCACAGTGTGCTAAGAAAATAGCCTCTGCCATTGCATCACCACCAGCAAACTGAACTGTCACTGTGAGGCAGCATGGATCCAAGCTTTCGTGTGGTTTATGACAAATTCTGACCTTGCCATCTGGATGTCACAGCAAAAATCGAGTAAAAAAAAAAACCCTAGTGTTTCCTATATTTACTTAGGTAAGAAAGAAAATAGCAGTGTTACAGTACTATATATACAAAACAAGGTCAGACATCAATAACGTAATATTAATAAGACATTATTAGAAGCCAGAGCTAACCCTAACCCTAGAGAGGTTAGCTGAGGAACTCAGCACGGTCCAAACAGCAGGAGATCAGTAGTGTAGCAGCATGGTTTAACTCAGCACGGTCCAAACAGCAGGAGATCAGTAGCGTAGCAGCATGGTTTAACTCAGCACGGTCCAAACAGCAGGAGATCAGTAGCGTAGCAGCATGGTTTAACTCAGCACGGTCCAAACAGCAGGAGATCAGTAGCGTAGCAGCATGGTTTAACTCAGCACGGTCCAGACAGCAGGAGATCAGTAGCGTAGCAGCATGGTTTAACTCAGCACAGTCCAGACAGCAGGAGATCAGTAGCGTAGCAGCATGGTTTAACTCAGCACGGTCCAGACAGCAGGAGATCAGTAGCGTAGCAGCATGGTTTAACTCAGCACGGTCCAGACAGCAGGAGATCAGTAGCGTAGCAGCATGGTTTAACTCAGCACGGTCCAGACAGCAGGAGATCAGTAGTGTGTCAGCATGGTTTAACTCAGCACGGTCCAAACAGAAGGAGATCAGTAGTGTAGCAGCATGGTTTAACTCAGCACAGTCCAGACAGCAGGAGATCAGTAGCGTAGCAGCATGGTTTAACTCAGCACGGTCCAGACAGCAGGAGATCAGTAGTGTAGCAGCATGGTTTAACTCAACACGGTCCAGACAGCAGGAGATCAGTAGCGTAGCAGCATGGTTTAACTCAGCACGGTCCAGACAGCAGGAGATCAGTAGTGTGTCAGCATGGTTTAACTCAGCACGGTCCAAACAGCAGGAGATCAGTAGCGTAGCAGCATGGTTTAACTCAGCACGGTCCAGACAGCAGGAGATCAGTAGCGTAGCAGCATGGTTTAACTCAGCACGGTCCAGACAGCAGGAGATCAGTAGCGTAGCAGCATGGTTTAACTCAGCACGGTCCAGACAGCAGGAGATCAGTAGCGTAGCAGCATGGTTTAACTCAGCACAGTCCAGACAGCAGGAGATCAGTAGCGTAGCAGCATGGTTTAACTCAGCACGGTCCAGACAGCAGGAGATCAGTAGCGTAGCAGCATGGTTTAACTCAGCACGGTCCAGACAGCAGGAGATCAGTAGCGTAGCAGCATGGTTTAACTCAGCACAGTCCAGACAGCAGGAGATCAGTAGCGTAGCAGCATGGTTTAACTCAGCACGGTCCAGACAGCAGGAGATCAGTAGCGTAGCAGCATGGTTTAACTCAGCACAGTCCAGACAGCAGGAGATCAGTAGCGTAGCAGCATGGTTTAACTCAGCACGGTCCAGACAGCAGGAGATCAGTAGCGTAGCAGCATGGTTTAACTCAGCACGGTCCAGACAGCAGGAGATCAGTAGTGTAGCAGCATGGTTTAACTCAACACAGTCCAGACAGAAGGAGATCAGTAGCGTAGCAGCACTATCCACTTTGATCCACTTTGATCTTTGCAGACAGTATAAGCCCAGATATTTCATGTTTTGCCTGGTCAACTTTTATTTGTCAATGTACATCCATTCTTGCGTTTCAGACCTGCAACACATTCCAAAGAAAGTTGGGAAAAGTTGCCTGTTCTTAGCTGACAAGAGTGGTCTTTTGCTGCTGTAGCCCACCTGCTTTAAGCCTTGATCGTATGTACATTCAGAAATGCCTTGAGAAAGTTTTAAAATGTTCATGTTTGTATTTGAATAGCTGACCCTGTTTATCCCATTAAAGGATGTTCTCACAGCAGAGCCCATTACAGAGGTGTCATGTGTAGGCATGTAAGGGCTTTTTGCCAAAGGCAAATACTTTAGCCAACCACAGATACATGTAAATATATAAAATACTTATATAAGTGGATGTACTATCTTCTTACGTGATATTTTTTTAAAGAAAGTGACATATTTCTAACAATGAACTCAAGCCACACCTACAGTTTCTCTTCCTCTGTCCATTTTCTATCTGATTTCTGCCCTTCCGCGTAGCCGTTTGTCTCTGAGCTATATGATGTATTGCAGTTTCCTTTTGTTACTTTTCACAGTTAATGTCATACATCTTCCTTGTCAGGTATCAGGTGGCATCTCTGTGCGTTTCAGGCAATGAAATGTTGATTTTCCATTTCTCTCCTAAAGCAAGTTATAGAAATATTAAATGGCCAGTAGCTTTCATGATGCTATATTCCTGTTTGAAAATGAAAACTGCTTTTATTTTTTCCAATTTTGCAGAGTATTTGGGAAGTTTGCTTTAAGCAGCATGTAGTTCTGTGATGTTCAGGTCAGAAGTATGCAACATGACCTTGCTTTCTTTAAGTAGCATGTATACGGTATATGGGATGATGGGGAAGAATGCAATTTGAGCTATTGTGCTCCTCTCAATGAACATATCCGATTTGGGAGAAGTATGCAAACTAGTTTCATGTTGGTTCAGGCTATGCTATTTTGAACTTCTTGACCCAGATGAGGGTGAATATGGGTGTTTCTACAACTGTTGGTAGTGAAACAGACCAGATGTCCCTACCATGACAGATGTTTTCCTGTGTTGGTGTATAAATGATCAATAATATTGCCTTTAATTTAACTTTTAATATAACTATGCTTTTTTTTAGAACAACAAAATACAACTTGTGGGATGCTGTGCAAAAGTTAAATAAAAACAGAATTAAATAATATGCAAATCATTGAAACGCTTAAGGTTTTTGTTTTTAAGACGCCCATTTTTAAGAGACTGTGTAAGTCAAACACCTGGTGGAGCATCTTACAATTAATAAGGGTACTGCCAACGAGTAACATGATTGGGTTTCAAAGGGGAGGAAGGGTACAAAGGAAGGGGTTTAAAAAATGTTTAACAATTATGTTACATTTTGTAACAGAAATATAAAGGAATTTAGGCATTTCATAATCTATTACACATAACATAATTAAAAGATTTATAAAATCCAGAGAGGGCCAATAACTGGTATTGGATGGTCGTGATCTTTAACCCCTTAGGTGGCTGGATGAGCTCAGGAACAGCTACCATAACCATCATCTGTGAACAGAGTTCATTGCTGCATCCACAAATGCAAGTTAAAACTCTACCATGGAAAGAAGAAGCAGATACAAACAGGATTCAGAAATGCAGCCGCCTTCTCCGGGCCTGAGCTTATTTAAAACAGACCGAGGCAAAATGGAAAGTGCCCCATGATCCGTTACATTATGTTATGCTAAAAATCTTACCATAACCAAAAATCTACTGCCAGGACCTAAAAGTGCAAGCGGAAAAATATTAACAAAGGAGAGTTTAAGAAGAGCACTCATTAAAAAGATGAGTTTATTTCAACAGTGTTTTGTGATTTTTTTTGTCATGCAAGATGCAGTTTTAGGACATAATTATAAAATTAGATTTGTCATCATAATTTAAGTGGGACATTATTTGTTCAGTCAGTGAAACTACCCCATCTGAATGGTAAAATAATCACCATGACACTTCACTTTCATGCAATCAATGGTTTATTTAAAGTCATCCGCAGTTGGCGATACGACGCCAGCATACATAAACCTTAAACAATCTTATCTGGCGTATCATCAAAAGCACATATGTGTCTTGAGGTTCATTTTGGCTCTGATATTTGGACTGTCCTACTTTCCCAGCAACCTGTCTACCTTACACCCAAGACACAGTTATGTTCCTTTGAAGGCTCTCTACTTTGGGGGAATTCCTATAGTATTTTCTTTCAGATCCATCGAATGAACAGTAATTGTGAAGAATTCATTGTCAGTAATTCAATGTATGTATTACATGTTAGGGCAGTCCTAACAAAATGTAGCTATACAGTTTCTGGCATATAATCGTAATTTGCACTTGAGTCACAAGAAAAGGAATGGAGGTAAACATCCATTCTACAGAGGGTTACAACAAAACACCCACAACAAAAAGAATCAATGGCTCTTTAGTGTTTCAATCCAATATCCCTAACTCATGAATGCATGGAACGACAGTATAAAATATAATCTACAGTAGAATTTTTATAGTTTGTAAAAATGCCCAATAATCCAGCAGTTGCAAGAATGCACTTGTCTTAAAATAAATGATGCTACGGTTCCATCCTAACACAAAGGAGGTGGAAGTAGAAGATGAAAGAAAGTCTCGCCATTTCAAGTCATTGTCTCCTCCATTTCCTTCCTGGCCCTGAAAACACGAATCGGATCAGATCAATAGAACTAAAAGATGCAATGAATAAAGAAAATACACGTCAGTTATGTCTTTAATTTGTCATATATGAATTAAAATGAATTAATTAAACCCAAACACTTAAAGGTCCCACAGAATGAAAATGGCGGACTATGTGAAGAAATCTACAGTTCCAGGCTTTGAAGGGGCTAGCAGTATAAAATAATGTGACTTAACAATTGGGACTGAACGAACTGAGCACTATGGACATTTGATTGAGGTCTATGACAATGTCAAATAAAGACAAGCACTATAATTCATACTGCCGCATTCCTGCCATGCATGTTTAGGTGTTCTGCCATTCAGTTTCAGGGGACAAAATCTGTGAAGAGGCTATTGTCTTTATAAAGATCTTTGTTTATTCATTAGAAGTAGATGCAGATTTTAGTTAAAGTTAAATTTTTTACCATTAATAATTAATACTTATATTGCAGAGTGTTACCACTTAACATTTATCATTAGCTAAAGCTAAAGGACACTAATAAAACTTCATCCGTTTTAGAATCTATCTTTTACTTGTAGTGTTTCTTGGTATGAGTCCTGTTTAATCAAGTATTCTATGGACTGAGAAGCTCTTCACCATTATATGAGAATTGTGGTGCGGTGGTTTGGATGGTTGTTTGGTAACAGTCACATGAGTGAGCTGTCCACGTTGTCATGGGTTTTCCTTCACAAACAAATAAACAGAACCCAAGTTTTAAAGATGTCCATCGTGTCTAGATCGCTATGTGCACATGTGGGAGGATGAATGTCCAGCAGCTACCGGTGATACCCAAGACCCTTCACAAGCCCTGAAAATGGACTCTAGTTTATTGTTACCTGTAAACTATAGACATTCTCATATGCCTATAATGACATTTGATATGGTTTATGTTTATCCTCCACACAAAAGGCCATTACAGACACTTACGTATGTGCAGTAATTGTGTCCTAGGAGGTTTTAGGACAGCACATTCACACTGAAAATGACACCTGGATTAACTGTTTTCTGGCATGATCCAGTCGCTATACAGTTAATTTGTCAGTTCCTAAAATAGAAGTGTCATTTCTGTAGAATAAAGAACTTTCTTCTACACTATCTCTATCAAAAAGTCCTTGAAATGAGCTCACTATAGTTTATGGCCACGTTACTTGTGCTTAATGGAGCACATCTGAAAGTTCTAGGTATCAGCGATCATCTGAGGACACATTTGGCATGTTTCTCAAATACACTTACAATAGCAGCTGCTATTCCACACTCCTCTTTCCTCGATAGAACACTGGGGGAAAGATATAACAAACAGTTAAGTATTAATAAAGTGCCACTGAACATCCAGTTGATGCTCCAAGAATGTCATTCATACTGTCACTGTGTCAGGTTAATTTAGTGTGTTTCCCCAAGTTTTGACAGTTGTTCCTAATTATTCATTTCTCCATGATGAATACTTACCATATCCAACACTGTTCCCAGAGCAGGACACTGTGAAAAGAAAAAATCCAGCTCAATTCTTAAGTTTACAATGACTTATTTAGAAAAAAATATTTGAATTATTTTCAAGAGGGTTAATGGAAAGAAATTAAGTGTGGGGGTTTTAAGACTTCAGGACTGTCATTCACAACTCAACTGATCAATATCTTAAATAACCATTCAGATTCTCAGCGCAGAAAACAATCATTTGTCCAACTGTACTTTTTCTACACTGTCCAGTGTCATCCATTGTTTGATGTTCTGGGCACTTCTGAACAGTCATGCAACAGGGCCACATGCTTGGATGGTCAACAAGTACTGCTGGACTCCCACCAAGTGAAGTAGTCGAGGCTTTTATTACAGGTTGTTACGCAACACAACAAAGACTAAATAGGTTGGTTGATGAAAGATAGACAGATCACCTGAGTACAGCCTTCCAGGGCAGAAGGAGACTTTATACCCTTCACTTGTTATAGGAGCGACCACCACAGTGTACACCTGCCCACACGCAATTTGAGGGATGTCGCACGAGTTGGATCCCAACGCAGGACTACATGTATAGTTGGTGCTGGTGCCATAAAGGTCGGCCGAGTAGCCGTATGGACTGTCTGACCCACGCCAGTGGACACGCAGGGTATTATTGGCCATCCCGTACAGCCTCACGCCAGATGGACAACATGCATCTGAAGGTGAAAGACAAGAAGAAGATCAGGAAAACAACAATAAGAAGAAGAAGAAAGGAAAATAACAGAGATGAGGTTGTTAATATATTTTTTTTTCAATATGTAGCAATATGTAGCAAACTGTGCATTAAAATATGCAGTAAGATACCACATATTTAAAAGTTTCCCTGCAGATGAGTGATTCACTTATTTTCATTTGACCAAAGGGTTACATATGACTCTACCACTATATATCCCGATATCATAATGTTAACTGTATACTCAGGAATATCACTGGCACCTGCTTTACCCACACCATGAGCAGATGATATAAGAACACAAATCTAGGGGGAGCAGGAATCTGGACAGCTCATAGTGTCACAGCATAATGCATAACATCAATCAGCAGTATCGAAATGCAGCTGTTATTCACTGTTACAGCATTACATTTCTAACATGAGAGTGTTAACGCCATTAGACAAACCCACACAGTTTTTTAAAAAAAAATAACCCTATGGTTATGGTGCAGGTCAAAGTTTAAAAAAAGACATAGGAATATATAGGATATAAATACTAAATAGGAAAAAATATAATTAGAGCAATGAACATGTAGATGTAAAATGACAACATGTTTACAACTCCCCCTCCTCACTTCAATACACGCATAATGATTGGGCCACTAGTCTGATTTCAACTAAACAAGTATTTTATTGGAAGTACATAGTTCCATTACAGGAAATATGTTTCTGTCAGAAAACGTATTAAAAATCATTTCAATTTAAATGAAAATGACTTATTAAGTAAACCATGATCTTTATGTAAAGGGTTACACTACACTATCAATTAAACAGATATTAAATATATCAAAGAAAATGTTTATGGACAGAAAGATATTCGTTGGTCAAATAGGAACAGAAAGCTTATTGCTGTTCCTTACAGATGAACATAATGAGGGTTTAAAACAGCCCTGGAAGCTCATAACCACCAGTTTAGCACTGTACTGTCCAAACTGCATTATGGATTTAAGTAATATCATATAGACTTGATTACGTGGTACATCATGCAGCAAAAACAGAAGTAGCCATCATTGACACATGCAGAAACTACGTATTGTAGCTAGCATGAGAGTAGGAGTGCCTGAGTGAAAGACACAGCAGAGAGGAACTCACTGGAAGCGAAGCCGTGGTAGGTGCACTGGGATTTATGTCCGGTCATGCTTATGGCCTCTATGGATACGCTGTAATTGGTCTGACATGTGATACATCCCATCAGGCAGTGCGTGTCCATGGTGTGGCACTTGGCATTACCTCGTGGTGATGTCAGTGAGGTAATGTAAGACTGGGCCCCTGTGGCAGGTGGCCACTCAACCCTGGTCATTGATTGTGTTACCTGGTCCACGGTAAGAGTCAAAGGACAGCAGGGTCCTAAAGAGAGCAATACACACATATACAGCGTATTTACACTAGGTTTACCATGTGCTATCAAACTCTCAGTAATCTTCTAGGGCACATTTAAATCACATTAACCAGGATTATAAGTCGCTTAGATGTCTAATATTAGCAAACTATACCAATGGAACCTATTGCACACAAAGAGATTAGGGTCCATTAATTTGCCAGAAAAAACATATATTTTCCATTTTTTTAACAAAGACAACAAAAGGTATTCTGGATTGTCTTCTTTGTTTTCATTTAATTTTTTTTCTATTCTTCAACTTCATCGGCAGTACTTTTTAGACTGTGCGTGTTACTACGGGATCCACAACCACATTTCCAAAAAAGTTGGGATGCTGTTGATGCTGTGAATAAAATAGAATGCAATGTTGTGCAAATCTTTAAAGTCTATTGTAATTGAACAAAGATAATATACCATTTTGAAACTGAGAAATGTATGAGAAAACTATTGGGGTGTGGTAGTCTCACATTGCCAGACACTCTAGGGACCACTTACCACAGCAGGAAAAGGAAATTTGGCTGACACATAAAATGACCAATCACAAGCCTGCTATCTAGTATGACGTATAGAAGTATCTCGAAAACAAAACAGTACGCACAGATCTTTCTGTCTAGGTCTGGGTGAATCATCTGTGGCTGAGGACTGTGGCAACAAAAGACTGGGCAAGTTGTGTAATGCTGGACAAAACATTTAGTGGAACATGTCTCAGGGTTACTGGCACCAGAACAGTAACATGACTGGTATAAAAACAACACCCCAGAGAGGCTGAGTCTTTCAGAAGTAAAGCTGGGAGAGGTGAAAGAGTGCACATGCAAATAGTGCAACAATTCAAGAATTCTCAACATAAAATAGCAAAGGACTTCATGATCTACAGTGCATGTGAGGCACCAGTAATAAAAAGTTCCAGGAAAAATGAAATATATGACAAAGAGACCCCGGACTGCTGAGCAGGTGAGATCCAATATAAAGCAAAAGGAAGGAAACATTCACTTTCTGTACTACAGCAACTGATCTCCCCAGTTTCCAAATCCTTGCAGAGACTTGTTGAAGGAACAAAGAGGTAATTAACAGAGCAGTGAATACGGACATGTCTCAAGATTTTATGAAACGTGTTGCTGCTATCATTTTACAATAGTTATGTATATTAAAAAAAAATTATATGTAGTGTTTCCAGTACTTCAATTTTTTGTGCAGTTGCTTATTATTGTGTTCATTGCATTCTGTTTGTTGTTTACAATTTGCAGAGCTTCACAACTTTTTTGGAAATGGAGTCCCTATTTAATATCTACATTTTACATATCTACATAAACATAAACATACATACACTGTTTAAATGAAATAAATAAAACTAACACCCTGATTTTAATACAGGACTTTATTGTGTTTCTGTGGGACAATACTTGGTCCACTCTGGAGAAATTGCAGAGATTCAGAAATCAACCAGTTATTTAACCAGTAATCTACACTGCTACTGAACATCTACCTCAGTCTGCCAATGGTATATACTGTAGTCCACCTCTGAACTACTAGTAAATCTGCAGTGCACTCTCACTGTAATCTGTGTGTCATCCACTGTTAACCTATCTGTAAAGTATCAGTAAACTGCCTGAACTGTACACTGTGATCTATGCTGTACATCTACCAGTACATCTACTTCTCTCCTAAGATCATTACTTATCTCCCAAGCTGTCTCATTAATCCGTAACTTTACCTGTTTCCAGGGGAACACTGTAGCTGGGCAGGCTCTGGCCTGCAGAGGTGTTGGCATATGCGCTGACCTCATAAGTGGTTCCACATGGCAAGTCGGTAACGTCACAAGAAGTGCCACTGGAGCTACAAGTGAGGGTGCTGCCACTCGCCACAGCTTTCACAGTGTAAGTAGCTTGCCTGTTGGGGCCCCTCCACAAGACCTGGACTGCCGATGAGTTCATCTGAGTGATGTTTAGGATCTCAGGAGAACATGGGGCTGAGAGAGATGGAGAGAGTAAAGTAACAGACAGAAGGATCTGAAGAATCACAGGCAGACAGTAACATGCATACACGTATGAACATGACATACCTTAAACACCTTAAACCCTAAAACCCTAAAAGTCTATTATTCACATACTCCAATCATAGTACTTACTTAATAATACTTAGAAGTAGCAGCTGAATAATACGAGACAGTCAGCCATGTAAAATCTGTCTAGCGTGTTTTGCATTTGACTGTAAAGATTTGTGTAGATTCCTAAACATCAATACAGCCACCACTGTATCTGTATATATAAGATGCTCAGTGCTATACTGTCAAATGTCGAGTTGGTGACTTCAGTGTATCAGACTAAAAGGGTCTGTATTAGGTTTGCACTAGTCTTATGTGTAGAGTAGGCCTATGTGTGTACAGCACTCTGGAAAAAGCCTTACATGGCTATCTTGGCAATGATTGTTTTTGTTTTTTTTTTGCAGTTAAACAGTCAGGACTGCCACTGATCATCAGTAAGTTAAATCATTGGATTTAGACTCATCAGTCAACTGAGATTCTTCAAGTGGAGCAATAGAGAAGTGCTTTTTGGTGCCAGGCAGTGTGCATTGTAATAGCATGATAAAATATTATCTTATGCTATTTTAAACTGAGACATTCGTGAATTCATTTCCATGTTGTGTTTAGTGGTTAAAGTGAAATAAAAAAGGCAGTTGGATATAAGAGTTAAATGTTGGAAGCTCGAATCTTTCGTCATATACAGCAGCGTTTTTTTTTTTTGTTGATTGTAGCATTTAGTGACTTTCCTGATAGCTAGATAAGATAAGATAAGATAAGATGCAGTGTCACAGTTCTGTACATATTGCACAAGTAAGACATACGTCATTACAATAAAAAGGGCAGAGGTTACAGAAGAGCTACTAATCACAAGATGACATAAATTAAAATAACAGAAGAGTCTATGTGCATATAAAAGTGTTCTATGAAGTATGTACATACATTAATCAGAATAAATAAATAGAGCGAAATTAAGAAGATTTGTCTATATACATAAATGTGCATGTATAAGACATTGCCTATAACATATTAAATATAAAAGCATGTACAGACATTAACGGAGCAGCATAAGTAATATTGCACTTAGAGATGAGAGGTAGTAAGGATTATATATAAAGTGACAATTGGCTGGTCAGGTAAAATAACAGTCCAATCATAATCTACAGCCTATAATGATAAACATGAACTAATAGTTAAACCTACATATTCAACAGCCAGGTCTGATACGACAAAGTTCTATATTGGGTACAGCCCTATTAAACACCATGTAACAGTAGAATAAACACAGGTAAGCATAAATACAGTAAAGGATATCACAATATTTTTGCTTTTAATGTAGTACTTGAGATCCTAAGAACTGATTGGAATAACACATTTTGGTCTCTTTGTTGTCTCCAGCCGTCACAATGACTTATTATAACTTCATTACACTATTAATAACCCTGGGCCCTCCTTGAGAAGAGTGTTGGAAAATAAATACATACATATAATCACTACACTAACTAATTCCCAGTTGCCTTTTGCACTGCTCTGTGTAGCAGACCACTTTCTTATGTGTGTGCTTCAACCGTGTGTGTGCGTGTGAGTGTATATGTAGAGTACCTGTCTCCTGTGTGTGTGCTGTACAGGTGTCGTTACAGCCGCGTATATCACTGCAGGGTCGGACGACCACGCTGTACAGGCTGTTGCATGTGAGATCAGACAGGGCACAGAGAGGCATTGTGTCACTGCAGTGGATTGTATCTGACCCATCAGCTGCCACTGTCTCGTACAGCTCTGCCCCTCGCACTGGAGACCAGCTGATCTCCAGAGTCTCCGTAGAAATCAGAGAGATGGAAACGTTCTCTGGACAGCAGGGGACTAGACAAGGGATGGGGGGGATGTCAGAGAAAGAGGCGAGAGACAGAGAAAGAAGAGATAGAAACATTATTGTCAAAGTTCAAGAGAATGGACACCTTGTGTGTGTGTAAGTGTGTGTCTGTCAGTGGTAGATATTCCAGATATTCATTTAAGGGGCTTTGGGTTTGGGGGGCTAGCGAGGATGACAACCACCATTAACCGCCATTTAAGCCTACTCCATTATAGCTAAATTACCATAGGCATATAACCATATATGGATATAACAGTCTCATATTAGTTGTTTAGACTGGCAACTAAAGCCTGGATAGCCAGAGTCTTACTTTTCATAGCGGGAGGTGCAGAAGAATGGCCTATCGGACTGCCACTGCACCAGACCCCCTGGAACTGTATCAAACCAGTGGTATAGTTGAATAAGACTATCTTTGTCTGAGTGTGTGTGTGTGTGTGTGTGTGTGTGTGTGTGTAAACTTGTGGAACACACCAGTAGTGTAGTTGAGTATGGGTCCTTGGGGGCTTGTGCCAGCCCCATTGTAAGCAAATACAGTAGTGAGGTAGGTGTAGCTGCAGTGACAGTTGTAGTAGCAGGTGGTGCTGGTGGTGTTACACTGCTCTTCTGCTCCATCAATCCTCTTCACATAGGCAACATAGTAATCCACCCATGGGGCAGCGGCCCACGTCACTGAGCAATTACCTACACCCACCTCGCCCACCTCCACAGAGTCCGGAGGACAGGGATCTGTCAGAAACACACATAATAAAGAGGAATGTTATCTCCTTGAAGCACCTACCTGAGCACCTACGTGAGCCCACACTCTAGCAGCTAAAGAATCAATCAGACAACCGGTCTTAATTAATATGTAGTAAAGGTAAAGGACTTCCTGTTTATGTGTGTGTGTGTGTGTGTGTGTGGAAAGTGGCCAGTTTGTAGATACATGTTTCTACACTCATTCTCCACTATGACCTGTAACCACCAATGAAGGGCTAGAGGATGACCAGTTCTGCAGCAGCAGATAACATATCAACTCTAACTTTACCTCTACAAGGTGGACCAGCCAGATAGGAGTGTCTAATAGAGTGGACCGTGAGTGGACACAGTCGTGTTTACACACTCCATCAGCACTGCTGTGTCTGATCCACATGTAGCACCACCGAGTTAATGTGACTGCAGTGCTGAGAATGATCCACCATATATGTATATATATAAACCCGCTCTGGGGTCATTGTTTGCTGGTGTGTGTTTATGTGTATTTGTGTAGCACGTGCAGGTAAGCAGGGCTTCTGGCTGGGACGGGCTGCTTGGTCCGGCCTCGTTTTGAGCAGTAACGGTGACCATGTGGTTCTCGCTGCAGTTGAGTGGGCTGATGATGCAGTACATCTCTCCTGATGCCGTGCAGTTCTGACCATTTGAACTAACAGCGTAGTAGAGGTCAGCGCCACGTACGGCCTGCCAGTACACGTAAAGTTCCAGAGATCGGCTGAGGGACAGTGATACCTGGACATCCCCTGGGACGGGAGGACCTGTAGAAACAGTGTGTGTGGGAATTTTTTGTACAAACGTGTTAACCAGAGCTCCTAAAAGATCTAGATCACAACACGGCACGTTTTAGTCTAGATACTTACAACACAGACCCATTAGGGACATCATAAAAACTAGTGGTTATTATTATTATATAACTAACTAACTATAACTATTTACACAAATACTAATACTTTTGGTGCCATTTAAATAAATCAAATAAATACATCAATAAAATCAATAAATTAGTATAGCATGTTTTCCGAAAGCTAGGCTGTGAGAGTTGTTTCGTAGGAGACTCTTTGGTCTGCTGCCACTAGGCTTCAGTTAAAGTAATGAGACTCCTTGATGACTTGGTAGAGCCATTTTTGTCATTATAACTGATCAACAAGATGTTAATACGCCACACCTTCACTAATTAAAGTTGCCTAATAATCATTTAGTCACTGAGTCTTGTTAAGTGTAAAAGACCATTTGCATGTTACGTGTCACGTCAACACAGTTTTTATTTTACCTGACAGTTTACCTTCAGCAGTGACTGTACTGATATGCTTTTATTTCTTCAGGTGGAAATGGTGGCCACATGTATGTGGTTCTGGACAAAAGCACCACTTTTTATGTCATCTGAAAAAAGGTTTTAGCTTGTTTCCTAGCAGTGTGTCTATATAATTAATATTTATTAGTGTTACTGAGTCATGTTTACCAGTCATAAAAGTTTTGATAGGAAATAATAAATCTGTATTGGATACATTTGCATATCCTTACTTCTTTCTAGATATGAGCGCTGGCATGGTTATTGGTATTTAGTGCTCTTATACTGTATTTAACTCTGTATCCTTTTTAAGTTATTAACACAGGCCCTTGTTCAGGCGGTGTCTGAACTCATGGCGAGTTTCAGACTTTCCTGTACTAGCTGGCAAACATCATTGTAATGTTTTTGAAGTAAACAGTCTTTTAATTCTTAAATTCTGACTCTTTTATTGGGATGTTTGGAGTTTATATTGTTTTAGACATGGTTTTCATATTTTTCTAGGTGTTTATATTTTCATTTTAGCCATTTTCTTCACTCAAATGTTACACAATACCCATTATTTACATCAATAAATTAAAGACATTAAATGATCATTTTAAAAATATATTTTGCGCTTGATAACGTTTTTGCCTTTGTCTTTGATAATATCAAGTGAACAATAGTCTAGTGATCAGGAACTGACCAATTGTCACTCCTGCTGGCTCTCTTTTCACCCACAATCTCCCGGAATCCATTTCCCCTAACCCATCATCTGATGACGTCACTTTCCCATGTCCGCCATTTCACAATCCCATTACGTGTTCTAGATCTGAGTCACCTGAATATTGATCACACCTGTTATTAATTTAGTCAGTTTGTATATATACTCCTCTCTTTCTGACCCATTGCAAAGTATTGCCACTCTGTGCTTACTGAGCATAGCTCTCTGTGATTACTCGTATGCTGCTCTGGTTTTTACTTTATTCTGATTCTCTGATTTACTCTTTAATCTGCCCTTTTGGTACTTTTGCTGTTCTGATTGTTTGCCTGGTTTTGATGTTCGCTTGTTTCTTGACTCTGACTCTGTCTTGCCATTCTGTTATATCCACCTTGCTCTTGTAGCTGCTGTGTTTGATTACAAACCTGTTAAATAAACCTTGTCTAGATTTTAGCTCAGAGCTCGTCACAATCTGTTTGTCCATCAACACACCAATCATGACTCATGAATCTTACGTGTGATCTGGTAGATGGTAATGTCGTCTCCAGGAATGCCATCTGAGTCAAAGGCTGTGGCCTTGATGCAGTATGTGACCCCTGGTTCGAGGTCAGTGAAGGTGATGTTGGTCTGGGAGGTGGTGACTTTGAGCCGGGTGTTGGACCCCTCCATGATAACTGTCAGTGAGTAGAGAACTGCATGGTCCACTGGTACCCACGTGACCTCGATGGTGTCGTTAGTAGGAGAGACAGACTGAAGAGCTGGGGCTACCATCGCTGGGGAGAGAGAGAGAGAGAGAGAGAGAGAGAGAGAGAGAATGAGAGAATTAAAGACAGAGAATGATCAAGCAGAAGATGGTAATAAATTTACAAACTGTTTTTTTCCTCATCATTTGCCTCTGACCACTACTGACCCCACCAATCCTCCCAGCACTGCCTACCTCATAAACCAAGCAAAAGTGGAACACTAAGTGCACTGGAACTGTCACAAGCCTCCTAAATGTTAAGCTGTATTAGTTTATGGAACACAATTAGGCACCATTACAAATCGCTATATCTATATCCCATATCTAATCCTTGCCATCGTGCCCTATGGCACACAAAGGCTTTCAAACTCAATATGTTTGTCCTACATACATTTCCTCACTAAATGTTACTGGATCCTCTGGATTATGAGGTCAATAAGGAGTGGCGAAGTCTACAGAGTAGGCTGTTTAGCTCAAAGTTGGTTTAACTAACTGGCTCATTACATTGATTTATCAGTCCAGTTAACACAAATATTTTGTTAAGAAGGCGTGGCCAAAGGATGATCGATCCACGCATGGCCACCCCAGTTATGGAATGTGTCATCACTAGTAGTGTAGTGACAGAGTGGTGTCAGAAACTGGAATGTTTTATCTCTTGTGAATTGTACTTGAATGTACATCTGGCAAACTCTGGATTCCAGATGATGCACAGGTTTACAAGATTCAACGTCACCTTTAATTGTTTACTCAAGTGAAATTGCTAAGCATGTTGTGAATGTGGATATAGACTTAGAAATATAGACATGCTGTGCTTCTATTAGTTGTACTTTTTAACAGCGCAAAGGAAAGGTGGAACTGTATTCTCCAGATCTCCATGCTTTCTTTTTCAGGGGCATATATCTATAAACAAACACACAAACTGACCGAGGTCATATTTACTAGTTCAGCAACTAGTATATATAAGTATTTTCTTCAAATGTACTTAAGTATGGAAAGTAAAAGAAAGTATAAGAAAACTATATCTGACACATTTGCATATAATTTGCATATACGCATGCTGGAAGTAGAGTATGACTATATTTTTTGTGCCACCCAGTGTGCCACCCCAATCAAACCTCTGACACATCCTCTGGAGTCTGTCTAATGAGCATGTTGGCTGCACACCATGGTATGGTTTAAGAATAATCAATAAACGAGCACTGTCCCAAAGTGCAATCCTAAAAGTGGAAAGAGTAACTGCATTCGGAATAGGGCCTTTTCGCATTGCTTATATCCCTACTCGGTTCGTAACTCAACCTACTTGTCTTCATCTCTTCCTCTTGTCTTGCAGCGTAAACTTACATATGGTCAAAATAGTGAGTTTACAAGGTGCCTTTAGAGGGTGATACAGAGGGTTAAAAAATATGGTGTCATGTGTAAAACAGCGCAAACATCATCTTGCTCACATTACTTAGGTCTGTTCCTTGGGGAGAGGAGATAACCCAGTTCTCAGGGTTTTACCTTCTCCTATCATATTGTGTATCGTGTCTATGGGCAGTTATAGTCGCTACCAATAGCCATTAGGCGATAACACCTCGGGTGTCAAAGCCACAATGGTGGGGGAGAATGATACTTTTCTATAGCCACAAATCTAAAACTCCACCTTATTGTTATGCGGACAATTCGGAAGTCTCAATGGTCGGCTCTATTTGTTGATTGCGTTCCGAGGATTATCTTTTTAACTGAAAATGTCTGATCAAAGATACTCCGGAGCAACTTTGTAGGCTTTTACTAGTATGTAAGTCACAACAGTGTGAAGCTGTGTGGTTTCCTTTCATTTTCTCACTGACTTTTGTCATGGTATCATAGCAGCCCACAAAACTATTTAATGACGGGCATTTTTCTGGACCCAGTAGAAGTTATTAATTCTCATATTTGTCATCCATCTGCTTGGATGGAGACCACTTTGAATTAGAGTACTTACTGATTTGATGCAGAGCATGAAAGAACCTTAACATACCTGCCATACTAGTGTACCTTTTACATCACTTTAAGGAGCAATATGTAATTTGTAGTTTTAACCATTGCAAAAAGTCCCCCCTGTAATAATTAACGGAATGTGAAGAAATGTTTTGAAAAGGTTTTGACAATAGGTCAAAGTCATCTGTGTATTGAGCTGCAGAAATATCTTCTGAAGTTATCATGCTAACCAGCTAGTCCCAGCCACTCCTGTCTTGTAATATCACTTTGCACCTCAAGAAGTGATATTAAGCAATAAATAAGTTACTGTAGTCAAATTGAGTTGAATCAGTTCAACATGAAAGGATGAAGAAAGGATGAAGTACTGCCCCGATGGCCTTTTATAATTTCTTGTTAGTCATGTTAAAGGTCACATTTCTGGAAATGAAGAAGAAGAGGTAGCCAATGAAGGGAAGGATAAATGACACAATGGCTGAAAGATGGAGCTGATGCTGTCTTGTACCTCTGAAGACGCTCTGGAACGAAGTTTCATACTAAACTTGCAACGTTCCAGAAACCAAGAGGGAAGAGGAGGGACTGTGCAGGTGATATTTCACTCCCTCTAGTTTGGAGTATGTATTGCTCCTTTAATGTAAACAAAATACACATTTGTTTACCAGTCCTTAGTATTCGCATCAAGCAACAGCATTATCCAGTTATGTATAGCATGCTTAATGCTCTCATGCTCTCATGTGATTGCTTGCATGTATGATACATTCATACACAATAAAAATGTCAGAACTTAAATTATACATGTGTGTGCTAGAGTTTGCATGGCTTCAGGTTATTTAGCTGACAGTTAAGTGATAATTAGTCAACATTAGCTAATCGTTGATGTACGGAACCACAGAACAAATTTCCCCACTGTGGGATTAATAACAGATTATCTTAACAAAGGAATCCTTAACAAAAAATGACATTAAATTGGTGACAAAGTCAAACTCCACAGGTCAGTAGAGCATCATGTGCCCTTTCCAATGAGTCCTGGATAGGAATCTGACTTAGAGGCACTCTAGGTGCCCTTGCTTAAACGCTCACTTATGATGTAGGTCTGGAGAGCCAGGGGAAATTAAAATGACATGGCCAAAATATGACTGGCCAAAAACACAATTTTTGGGCCCTGTACTCCCTCCCTGACCACACATTCCTCTTCAGGGAAGTGGAGGCAAATCTTTAACCCCTTTGTAGATCTGAAAAATTGTATAAGTTGAGCATCAGGAAAGTTCAAATGAGGCATGTTAGTGGATTGTCTCAATTGGGCTCCTGTCAGTCTAACGTGCTGGCCACACCATTAATCGGAACTCTTCAGAACGTTCCTCGAACCAATTCTGGACAACTTGGCCCAAATGGCATGGTACATAATTCTGCTTGAATATCCCATCATTGTAGAGGGTAGATGACCATGCAAATGATCACAAGCAGTGACCCAACCAGTGAACCCAACCCCACACACCCCACACCAGTGTAAAAACCACCACCAGCCGGGTGGCTAATAAGAGAGTTCTGGCCAGACACCATTGGTCACAATCAATAAGGACTCATGGGTGGCCGCTGCGCTGTCTACTGTGGTGCTACTGTTTTCTATGACGTATTCCCAGTACACACGTACCACTGTGGAGGAATGTTAAATGTCTGCACAACTTGTAATGTCCCATCATGCCTTATTCCAACTACGATAATTCACGTCACCTAGCCATGAGCATGCTGGTCAGAGTTCAGTTTTACTCACAAAATAACACCTTACAACTTTCATACAGGTGTGGGGCTTCCCAAACCATTGCCTGATGTAATGTCAATTTATAATCAATATACACACTGCTATCCGATGACTTTGCTATGTCAGGGTACTGTGTGTAGGTCTATACAGCAGGTAAGAGCATCATCATTGTGGAAGCTTTAGCTTAGCCCAAAAAGTGTGCCAACCCTCTATGGTCAGCATAGACAAGAACACCAATGCTTGGCCCCCACAGTCGTAGCCTGTAGGTTACAAATCAAAAAAAGTGGACAACAGGTAATATTTCTCCCTGATCCACATATTGTAAGCCTGTGATTAAGCCTACCTGTCCTGGCTTGGACTGGGTAAGAGGGTTGGCTCCTCCCTCCGCTGTTGTAGGACATGACACTGACGGTGTAGTCAGAGTAGGGGCTCAGGTTCACTACAGTCCCAGGAGAAGATGGTACCATGGTTTCTTGAAAGAATCCGGCTTCGTTCTCAGCTCGGATAATATAACCGGTAGCACCGGGCACTGGAGTGAATTCCACAGTTATGCTGTCGCTGTGCTTCGAGTATGCCTGGATGATGGACGGTACATCGGGAGCTGGAGCATCAAAGAACATAAACACAACCATTTGGCATTAGTCCAGTGATGAGATTTCCCTGTTCCCTGATATAATAGCAAATGTGCGCTCTTAAAAGTGATCCTACTTACACCCCATGTTGAGTTCTTTATATCGTTATTATGTACCCATACTAGTGTTCTTGTCTGGTTGGGATTAACTATTGTAGGATATCTGGTCATTGTGTTAGGCATAATGGACCAGTGTATTAGGTAATTAGGAATTATGGGTCAGTGTGTTAAGTATTATGGTACAGTGTGTTAAGTTTCATGGGATATGCATGTCATGGGTCTCAGTGACAAAGCTTCTCTATTATTTGATTTCCTGCTAGTAATTTGTTTAAGAATGCAATGTAATTGTGACCCATTTGCAATAAAAAGCATATGATAAAGCAGCAATGAAGAGTGTTTCACATTATCTGACAAACCATAATGTCTAAATATTCTATGTTTATAACACATATATCATTGATGTCCATAGAAAAACAAGTATCTCCAAAATGGCAACTTTAGAGAGGAAGGGAAAAATCTAATTTGTTAGTTCCTCGTGAAATTTTGACACAATGTAAACAGCTGTGTTCAAATGATGCATAAAAGTAAAAATAAGAGATACATGTCTTTCACTGGCCAGCAACAATATATATCTGCTGATGTTCATTTAATAAAATCAGCTCATAAATAGATATATAAAATAAAAATAAAAGTGATTTTAAAAGATCACCGGTAGTCTCCTCAGTTTCTGCGCTGCTGAGCACATTGATCGCATTGTCCATGGCCTCAACTCGCATGGTATACACTGTGTTTGGGGACAAGGAGTTAACAGATCCCATGACAGTGCTGCCACTGAACTGAGCGAAAACAGGCAGGTCGGGAGAGTTCTTCGGTGTGGCTGTAATCTTGTAAGAGCTGGCGCCTGTGTGGCCACTCCAGCGCACCGTCATACTTTTGGATGTGACCGTGAAGACAGACACAGTCAGGTCTGCGGAAAACAAGAGAAAGTGCTGAGGAACAATGCATATAGCATTTCATTTTAATCCACCAGTGGCATCCGTCCATCAGTAAAAACATACTATAATGAAAGACTCAATATATACAATATATATTTATTTTAATTATGCACTAATCATAATAATTATGATTATGACATTTATAATTAGTTATAACTGAATCTACTTCAGATTGGGAACTTGGTACTGAGTACTAATACATATATATATACATACATACATGCATACATAAATAAGTACAAAAACAAACAAACAAATAAGTGCTTAAATAAATAACTAAATATATAAATAAATAAATAACTACATACAAAAATTAATAAATAATAAATGCATGCACACATACATAAATCCACAAACAAAAATATGAAATAAATAAATAATTTTGCTTACCATTTCCTGCAGCACAAATCTGCAAATTGAACACAACATTTAAAGCAATGAAATACCAGAATGGCAAAAAAAGGTCTGGTCAGCAGTGCACAGGGCTATTACTCTTACAATTACTCTGTCATATGGGCGCTCATTAGGCTCTATCAGACCCTGAGGAAATAACCAGGCTACATCTGAACATCACTCAGCGCGGATTTGCATCTTTCCAGCCTGAACACATTTTGTCCATTAGCTCACTGAGAAACTCCAGAGAGCCCCTTTAAGGAACCAGTGATGTTTTCGTGTGGATAAAACTACTACTAGCACGATACAGACAACACAAGCCACATATCTGAATTCATGTGAACTAAACCCACCACCCCAGCCTCAGTTTCACTGAACCTAACCCTCAGACTGAACAGCTCACTGCTCTCAGCGTTACAGCACAGTTTACACACCAGCACTGGTTCTCCCTGTAAACCATCCAAATGTGCTCTTACCTGACACACGGCGACCGTCAGGAGGACGATTTTTAATAATCGTAAACGTTCTGGCTCCATGCCGCCGGTTTCTTTAGGTTCTGCTGCCTTTAGGGATGTGCTCTGATGCCTTTGCGGACTGACTGTAGGGCTTTAGTTCACTCTTTTTCTTTTTTTTCTCTCCTCCAACAGGTACGGTATTGTTTGAACAGTCAGTGCGCGCGCCCTCCCTCAGGCGGTGAGAGAGCGGACCAATCAGCAGCAGAAGAAGCGGCGCGTGCACTCATTTACATGTGAAGACAGGTGGGGCGCGCCGGACTGGATGGTTTAAAGAGGGGGGCTTAAAGACGCTGTGCTGGGGCGGTTTTGAGTCTTCAGCGGAGACTGCTTCTCTGCATACCTATCTAAACTGAAGAATCAGACCTGACACAGCTGTGATGATTAAAGCTGTGATAACTGATGAATGTTTTGGAAGTTTGGAGAGCACAATATTTGACCACAGCTACTTCCCACATGTTATGTCCATCCCAAATTCCCACCTTTAGAAGCTGAATGTCTTGAGATTTTTTATATAAAGTATAAAAACACATATTGTAACTGTTCTCGTAGTTAAAGGAACAGTGTGTAGCCTCCAGAGGTGTGCAATCACCCACCCATTCCCTAGAAATGAGTGGCCCTCAGGTTTCTTCCGTTGCATTAGTGCATGTCCTGTTTTCATTTCACATTGTTTCACTTCTCAGATGGCATTTTTATCTCCATAATAAAAGTAGCAGTGTGTAACCTCTACAGGTGAAGCTGTGTATCCACCACCCAGGTTGTCTGCTGTTTCATTAGTCCATGTCCTGTTTTCATTTCACATGTTTTCACCACTGTGAAGTGTATATTTTTGGCCATAAAGGGATACCTATACCTACAGACCTGAGTAAAACTATTATGTTCAGAATATTACAGAATGATAAACACTCCAATATTTAACATCTGTACAGATAAACATATATATATATATATATATATATATATATATATATATATATATATATATATATATATATATATATATATTATGTCACTGTGACATAAGGGTCACTGCAGTATAGTAAAGTATATAAGTGCAAGGCATCCATTGTGGTCAATGATTGCTACAGTTCTTGGTAAAAAAAAGCTCTTAGAGTTTCTGGTTATATTGACGTTGGTGGTTCTGATTCTTCTACTAAAAGAGCTGATGTCCAGGATGAGAGTGGTCAGCTGTAATTATACCAGCACACTTTATTACCCTGCTATTGTAGACGTCCTGAAGCGTTAATTCAATGATCAGCTCTGCTGCCCTGATTATGCATTGGATTTTGACTTGTTCTTGTGGGGTTGAGGTACCAAACCAGATGCCTATAAATGGTATGAGAATGGACTTGATGATCACTGAATAGACCTGGAACACTATAGTCTGTGACAGGTTATAACAGCCCTGGACAGTCGTCTGCGTCCTTCATGTTACTGAACAAGCGATGTTACGTGTTTAATGCAATAACGAGACCATATAATTATGATCACAAAAGGCAAAGCACCTACAATATACTAATTCAGTGAAATGAGGGGTTGGTGTAACTCAGCAGGTAACACCACTACCTGCCAGGGAGCCACCACCACATGTGGGAGACTGGGGTTTAAATCCCGATCTGGGTGACTATGCTGTGCTACACCAATAAGAGTCCCTGGGCAAGACTCTTAACACTACATTGGCCTACCTGTAATATGATTAACTTTGTTGCTCTGGATAAGACCATCAGTTAAATGCCATAAATGTAAATGTGTTCCAGTGAGCTCTCAACTAAACACGGCAGTGTTTTAATCAGTGTTTTAGGCAAGTAAACACGAATACTCTTTTTATTACCTATGGGAACATGAGGGAGTGAACCAGAATGCTAAATACAGGGTACCCTGGGGGTAATAAACGTAATGAGGTGTTTTGGTAAAGTAGATGCTCACATACAAATTTAGAAAACACATCACTCAGCCTGCTGCTCCCACCAGTCAGCTAGTATCAGTCTTTGACATGTTTAACTAACTAGAGGTGATCTGCCTCGGGGTGGCACTGTAGCAAATTGGTTCACCCAGTTTGTCCTTTATAGATTAGCATCTGTAACTATACCCAGAGGTGGAAGGACTGAATTGGCTAGTAAAGCAGTCATGGGGAGTATTTCATTTAATCAGAATTGTGGTAGGGACATGTTCCCACCATCCCTAACATAAATTAGGCCCATGGCTATGGTGGCAAACATTATGTGGCAGCCTCTGTCGGAACAGACCCGCTTCTATGTAGATATGAAGGGCTCATTCAAAGGCAATGATACCAGCACTGCTTATCAATACTACTCTCCATAATATGATGCAAACTGAAAACATGTGAAAAGGTAACTCATCTCCCTACAGCTGCCACTGAATAGGCTTACAAAATAAGCCCACCAGGCAAAAAACAAGACCCTTCTGTGTTTAAGGTGGTAGTAAAAATGAAAACCTAGTTTTGTATACTAAATTCCATTTCTGTTAATAGATCCCCCTAAAACTGCTCCTTTAAAGTGTGACTGCAAACTGACCATGTAGACGGAACTGTTACTGCATAAATCACTATATAACACAATATAACACTAGGAATCTTTCAGACTGAAGCCTATTTGATATCAGTGAAACTTTCAGGGTACCATGGATAACTTCAGCAGTGTTTACCTAAGAAGCAGAAGTAATAATAATGTATCTGCCTAAATTCTTGGAATTCAGTTATGAATATAATATAGTACTGCTGTGTAAACTTCCATTTGTCAGGCTCTTCAGTATCACATGACAACATTCAAGAGGCAAAAGAAAGGCTTACATGTTTAAATAGAACAGCTTATTGAAGCTGCCTGCTGGTATCTTTCTAGATAATCACCATTTTACCTGCTGAAAAGAGAATGTGCAGTATTTGTATACAGAATAGTGGATTGTGTTACCCTGGCCTATAGCTACTATTTCAGATCTATTGAACAAAAACTAGGTGTCTCGAGTGGTTTTCTCCAGTTTCGCTGCATGCAATAAAATGCACTCTGAAACTAACTTCCATGAAACTGTATCCTATTTACTGTACTGTTTTTCATTATCTAACAAACCAGAGAACCAGGACATCTCCCCACTCCGTATGTCCTTCTTCTTCTAATGGTGAAATAATGAGATACTAACTACAACATTATATCAGTTGTATAGGAAAGGAGGACCAAGTCTAGCAGGGGGTAAACTGTGTCATGACTGTTTTATGTAGTTAAACTGGTTCAAGTAGAATACTGACCACAGACTCACCTGTTTTTTATCATACCAGTTTGTTTTAGTACTGAATTGTGTGTATGCTGCCTTGGTGGATAGTAGTGTAGTAGTATCTGTACTTTACTACAGTATATCCATTCTGGCGGACTTTTTCTTTAACTCTATTACATTTCAAACTCTAATATCTTTGCTATCTAGCTTGGTTCTACCTAATGGAGACTATTCTCCTTCAGTGTTTTGTGCTTACGATCATTTTTAATAGATGCCAGTGTCAGACTAATTAATGACCTTTAATTAATAGATTAGTAATCTGAGAGTGACACTTTCCAAATAGCAAAATTGTTCTGGCCCAAATTTGGCCCACATTCCCCATTTTCATCTGGGTCACTTGAACATGGATTGATCAGTTCAGAGTTCACAAATACACTCCCGGTTGTGTTTTAGGACCACTCCACAGCCAAAAGTAGTCAGCTCTGCCATATCAGTGCCAAAAGTGGACCACATCTGTTTTGGACATGTTGTAAATGTGTGGGCCGTCTTTGGCTCACTGCAGATTTCCAATGCCGCTGGTGGGCCACCAGTGGGCCACAAGTGGCATAACTTTGTCAGATGTGGCCCACATCAGTATGCTATCTGAGTAGAGTCTTTTTATTGAAAATGAGTTGTTATAAGGCTTGTTCCAGAAATGCTAATAAGGCATTAGAGCCATAATACATCATACTACTGTTCATTTCCATGCTTAAGAACATGCAGGTAAATGCTTTTGTTCTTTTAGTCAAGTAAGTGGAGGTCTACAACAAGGAACTTTTAGTTCTACTGGAGGAAGACTTTACTTTTGGAATCTCTACTTTAACTCATGTACATGGTTTGAGTACTTTGTCCACTACAGTGTCTTTTCCACTGTGTAACAATTACAGAATGAATGAAAGAACCGAAATGATCCAGAATAAAACGTCTTTGCACTTTGCCGTTAGCAATGCTTTTTGTCCTATCTCATGTGAAGCTACCATTTTGGCTACCGAGTAAACAGATTTTCCTATAAGGACGTTGTCAGCATCATCTAAACATCTTCTGGAGTACCATAAACACATCATCAGATATCAGTCCGTTCTAAACATCACTCTGATACCTCTGAAAAAAAGCTTATATCAGTTCCAGTATCATCATGCACCCCTAATTTCAAGTATATGGGTGTACGTGATGCTTTACTTTGTCAATTTAAGTGTAAATGTTTGTAAGTAATATTACAATGAAAAACTGATAATAATAATTCATGCTACCTGTATAACAAGCACAGGTTATTCAATGTTCCCTTTAAAAATGTTAGGATAATTCGCTGTTGCAATAGAATCTCGTTCTCTGTCTCAGATTGCTAGGAGCTTAGCACAGTAGAAACTTAGTAGTTAGCTTTCTTTGTAATAGGCTCCTAGCTGTGTGCTGAAACCTGCAAGTTGCCAGCCCCCCATTTATTAGTTTCTGTTTACTATACTTGTCTTTGTCCAACAGCAAACTTGTAACACTCCTGTCTATACGTGTAAAGTTAAATGCTGGCAAGTTACTGTCTGTTATCTTCTCATTATCAGAGTATGCTTAAGAATCAATTGCAAAATCTCCATATATTTGAGAACAGTGTTTTTCAAATAGGGGGTCATGACCCTAACAATGCTAAGGGGGCTGGTTTGGCCATATCTACTTATAGATGTTTTTATGATTTATGTAATCAAATTTATGTGGCAACCAGTCACAATTCATGGCCATCCAGCACCAACTACTTAGAAGTTTGTCTCAGATGTCATTACTGGAGTGCAGCACCCATAGCAGCTCCAATGAAGAAGTGATATGAGATGGTATGAGATGTATTACAATGGAAACTGAACAATGGTGTATGATTAACATCGACTATAAATTGAGAACAACTCGTCTTTTTTATAAGCTGCATTTTGGGTGCTTAGGTATCTTTGTGGCAGGATAACATTGTGTTTAGCCTGACTGTCCAGAGTACGCTGAGACCACTGTGGCAATAGGGAGCGCCGGGGGAGAGGAATGTGTCTTAGTTTGTCTGCCAAAACAAGTTACCTAATACCTCGAGACACCAGTCTCTAAACAGACATTCTGTGCCTCGCCACTCATCTCAAGCCAACAAGGCACCTTTGCATTCATTATACTGTAGGTGTACTAAACTGTTTATTCTGATGTTGAAATCTGAGAGGTTTCATTAAAGCCAGTTAGCCAGAAACCTCAGTATAAAATGTATATGCAAAAATCAATCTGTTTGTTCCAAGCAGAAGAGTATGAGCTATGGAGTTTTGTGTGTGAGGAGGCAATGAAGCAGATGCATGACAAACATGTTAATGAAACAGGGCACTACAAGCGATGCAGAGGTTCCAATATGTAGAATTATAGAAAGTAGAGCGGAAGAAAAATATAGTTGGTCATGTCTTTAGAGATTTTATTTTCATATAAAACAGATTCTAACATGGATCTTAACTGAAACAGCAAGAGCTCATATCACTTCATATCACTAACTTGCTTTTCTAATGCTACTAATACAAAACTGTTACAGTATGTATGCACTGTGGCATGACCAAGTCAAGACCACAGCAATATGTGGAGCAAAGCCACAAATTTACAGTCTATATTATATTTCACTATTGGGTTATTAATAAATTGTTATTATAAATTATTTAATTTAAAAATTAAACATGTTGTTTTCATTTAAGAACATTGGCGAAAGTTCCTTAATGATCTTTATGTTTTTATACATGGAAAGCGGAGTTGAATTAGTCAAGCTTCTTTCAAACTTGTCCGAAAAGCGATCCGGTCCATGACTCTAAAAGAGTAAAATGATCTGATCCGTGAGTTTCTGTGATCCATTACATCCCTAGTAGCTATCAATGGACAAAGTAAAGACGGTGGACCAGAAGGGCAAATTAAAACTTTCAAACTTTTTAAAAGTAAAAATGGAGATCTGGAAACTCTTTATATTCTGAAACAAAGCGTTTCAAGAATAGCCCTCACAGTCCCTGACTGAAACATCACTGAGGGTCTGTGAGTAGAAACATGCTATGTATCAATCAATCAATTTTTATTTGTGTAGCGCTTTTTACAACCAAAGTTGTCTCAAAGCAGCTTCACAGACAATTAATTTGCTATAGAAAAGAAAAGAAAAACACAAAGTTAATGTACAGACATTTGAAGGTGGGGGGTGGGGGAAAACCGGGTCCAAGCCCCACTTTAGCAAGCCAGAGGCAACAGTGGCGAGGAAAAACTCCCTTGAGTAAGGAAGAAACCTTGAGAGGAACCAGGCTCAAGGGCGGAACCCAACCTCCTCAGGTCGAACCTGGATGAGACGAGAAAGACAGAACTAACGGAGAAGTACATCTATTAGATCCAGTCTGACACCAGTCTGTATGCAGTGCTCTTCTAGAAGGAGTTCTGCAGGGAAGAGTGGAAGTAAACCAGCAGACTGGATATAGCTGGCTATAGGAAGTGTTTGAAAGGAGGGATACCAGCTAAAGTGGGTTATCTAAGTACTGACTAAAAGGGCATCCAAACTTTTATGACTATAAAAGATTTTTTCCCCTATTTTTTAAGTATAAGGTAACAGGATATTTCCTTATTAAAAAATCTTTAAAAATCAGCATGTATGTAATTTGGCATGTGTTTGCTAAAACTATGTCGGCTCATAATAATGCGTTATAATAATGAGAGTGTTCTTCAGAATTATGAGATACTAACTCATAATTATTACAGAGTAAGTCATCATTACGAGATGTTAAGTTAACTACATCGCTCTGCTTCATAGACCTAAAGCAAACCTAGGCAGCTTATTACTATTACTGTTACTGGAACTTCATCTTAGGATTAGCCAGGATAGCTGCCCACTCAGCTAAATGAGGTAAGATGAAGCCATCACAAATGAACATTAGCTATTTAAAAGCCATATTATAGCAATAATGGTAGACATAAAAATATGCTTCTGAGATAGTAATTTGACCTTCAGTTTCGAATCTGAACGTCGCTGTTCTTATAAGTACTTATAAGATACATAATTCATAGAGCAAAGTCTTTCACATATTTGTTTAATGTGACGGAATTTCAGTAGACACTTTCTACCATCTTTTCCCAATTCACATTTCTAGAGAGATTCAGTGCTTGAGATAAATCTGGAAATGTCATGAAGTGGTGGGGAAAGATTTCAGATGGGTGAACTGAATATGAAGGGATATAAAGTAAAATCAGGAAGCATATCTGTAACATAACCAGTACAGTTCACGTGTTCCCGTGAGCAGCTTTATGCCTCCCAGAGGAATGTTTAGTGTTTGTGTGAACTTTAACGACTCACAGGGGACCAACAAATCATATTCATGCCCCAAAAAGTAGCAGCCTTTCAGACGGAATTACACACTAAATGATAAATTGTAACCTACAGCGCATGGACCTGTTTGTATCCACGTGTATGTGACCCTACAGGTGTGTATACATTTCTAACAGATCTTACAGATCTTTCGAGACGTGGGACTGTTTATGTGAGCATAGCCTGGAGAACAGTGGGTGTAACTATCAGAGCAGATTCATTTGTCAGTGTGTAAGTGATAGCATGAATGTATGTCTCTGTGTGTGTTTGTTCTTAAAGGGGAGGGACACAGATTTCTCTAAATGCCTGAATAATTAAATGGGTGTAAACAAATTCATTCAGAGTGGTTTAGTGAGAAATGAATTATTCTAGAGGTACATGTTTTTATAGTAGCTTTAAAATAAGAGCTTGACCTATTTATAGACATCTCCGAACTTCACAGGAGAGGGCAAAAACCTTAAATTTGAATGTAAGTGAATGGAACCAGGCTTTTTTCCCAAATGATTTGCAATGAGCAATTTCTGTTGGTCCATTCATCATGAAATTGTCACACAATGTAAACAGGAGCTGCTTTATTCAAATGATGCATATATATATATATATATATATATATATATATATATATATATATATATATATATATATATATATATATACATATATATATATATTACTCTCCTGAGTATATATATATATAATGAGCAGTTTTGTTTGCACTACTGAAAACATGTCCCCCAAATTCCAGATAAAATATTATATTTTAGATCTGCTACATAGTTAAATAACACATAGTTTCATAGTGGCATGTGTGAAAACAGGTTATCATCAGTTTTCAACATTTTAGAAACCAAATATACATAATTAACCATAGTGTACAAAAAAAATACTTTATTTAAAAAATAAACTTCAGAGATTTTGGCCACTGGTAACATATTATGTATTATCCTAGAGTCCAAGGTTCATCAGAGAGGGAGCATCTCCAGACATGAGAGGGTCCAGACTTGTATGTAATTTGGCATGTGTTTGCTAAAACTATGTCGGCTCATAATAATGCCTTATAATAATGAGAGTGTTCTTCAGAATTATGAGATACTAACTCATAATTATTACAGAGTAAGTCATCATTACGAGATGTTAAGTTAACTACATCGCTCTGCTTCATAGACCTAAAGCAAACCTAGACAGCTTATTACTATTACTGTTACTGGAACTTCATCATAGGATTAGCCAGGATAGCTGCCCACTCAGCTAAATGAGGTAAGATGAAGCCATCACAAATGAACATTAGCTATTTAAAAGCCATATTATAGCAATAATGGTAGACATAAAAATATGCTTCTGAGATAGTAATTTGACCTTCAGTTATATAAGACCTTCAAATATACATAATTAACCATAATGTACAAAAAAAATACTTTATTTAAAAAATAAACTTCAGAGATTTTGGCCACTGGTAATATATTATGTATTATCCTAGAGTCCAAGGTTCATCAGAGAGGGAGCATCTCCAGACATGAGAGGGTCCAGACTCATTATAGTTTATTAATTACTTCTGTGTGTCACTGGTGTTATGTGCTCTAACTGCTGGGCAACAGAAATGTTGTCATATATCATGCATGTTACTGAATTTAAATAGATACACAAAGTCACCTGTCCATCAACAGCTGATTTATAAAACCCTAAAAAAAATTTCAGACATCAGAATGTGGATCACTGGATTTACAGTCACTGGTGCTACACCCTATTTATATAACACTAGCCACATGGTGTAACATGTACTGGACATCCAGACTGAGATGAAATATAAGCGGCACTGTGTTTACTGTATGTACAGTTGCATACACACACATATATATATATATATATATTTGGAGAAAGAGGAAAGAAATAATTTTTAAACATGTATCCATTAGAATTCCTACTCTTAATTGAGAATGGCCCATAGACACCAACCCTGGTTTCTCTATGTCACTATAATTTTGATCACTGTGATGTTTCTACAAGGCACCATTTCACATCAGATCACTACGAATGACTGTTTACACTTCAACGACTTAATTATGCAGACATGAAAAAAAACTGTGGAGTTCCCCTTTAAATATTCCTCAAAATACATCCCTGGAGATACAGAACAATGTGCAGGGCCATAGAATACTGCTTTTGCACCTCATGCTACCCCTGAAGGGCAACTAGAGAGAAATGCTATACTCAACAACAAAAAGAGAACAGGGAAGGAACCAGGGGTAGAAACTCAATAACACATACACACAAACAGGGCTGCTGCTTGTTCAATGTGACTGTGATCACAAGTGCATGATGGGGTTGAAGTGTCAAATGAGCAGGAAGGAGGCCAGCAGGAGCCAGAGCAAAGTAAGAGGTGTATATTGAGGTTTTGAGAAACACGAAACTGAAAAAGGTAGGTACTTGACGACCACACCAGTTGCAAATTAAAGGTGCCATTCTGCCCCCTAGTGCCTGTATTTTTATATATATATAAATACACTGCTCTAAAGAATAAAGGGAACACTTTTTAATCAGAGTATAGCATCAACTCCGTTCAACTTCAGAGACATTGATCTGGTCCGTTAAGTAGTAGGGAGGGCCGTTAATCAGTTTCAGCTGCTTTGGTGTTAATGAAATTAACAACAGGTGCAGTAGAGGAGCAACAATGAGACACCCTCCAAAACAGGAATGGTTTAAAAGGATGAGGTCATTGACATTTTGTCCCCCCTCATCTTTTCCCACTGATTCTTCACTAGTTTTGCAGTTGACTTGGGTCAGCATCACTACTAGTACCATGGTGCGGTACCTGGACCCTACAGAGGTTGCACAGGTAGTCCAACTACTGAAGGATGGCACATCAATATGTGCCATTGCCACAAGGTTTGCTGTGTCTCCCAGCACAGTCTTAAGAGTACGGTGGAGATTCCAGGAGACAGGCAGTTACTCTAGGAGAGCTGGACAAGGCTGTAGAAGGTCCTTAACCCCTCAGCAAGACCGGTATCTGCTCCATTGTGCGTCCTGTACCCTGTGCTTACTGGCCAGCACCGTAGAGCTCGACTGGCATTTGCCACAGAACACCAGGTTTGGCAGATCCGCCACAGGCACCTTGTGCTTTTCACAGAGAGAGCAGGTTTTACCTGAGCACATGTGACAGACATGACAGGCTCTGGAGACACCGTGGAGAATGTTATGCCGCCTGCAACATCATTCAGCATGACTAGTTTGGTGGTGGGTCAGTGATGGTCTGGGGAGGCATATCCCTGGAAGGACGCACAGACCTCTACAGGCTAGACAACGGCACCCTGACTGCTATTAGGTATCGGGATGAAATCCTTGGACTCATTGTCAGACCCTACGCTGGTGCAGTGGGTCCTGGGTTCCTCCTGGTGCACAACAATGCCAGGCCTCATGTGGCGAGAGTATGCAGGCAGTTCTTGGAGAATGAAGGAACTGATACCATTGACTGGCCCACCGGCTCGCCTGACCTAAATCCAATAGAACACCTCTGGGACATTATGGTTCGGTCCATAGGGTGATCATTTTAATTCCAACAAAAGATGTGGCATCCTTTCGTTCCTAACACATTACCCAGTCTATATGAGGAAAGATATTCTGCATGATTTTTTTCCCATTGAGATCTGATGTGATTTCAAAGTGTTCCCTTTATTTTTTTGAGCAGTGTAATTATATATATATATAGAGTCAAACTTTACATTTAATGTTTAATCTGTAGAATCAATAAAAGAAAAAAGAAAACACTCATTACAAATAATTTAATTTCAAATTTATACATTTACGTAAAATGTAAACCCCAAAACCTGTTCCCATTAAGTTTCCATAGAACATCCACAGACTATCCAGTTTCCATAAATAGTTAAAACTTTTTGAAAAAATCCTTGAGCTTCTTGAAGTTTACAGCAGAGCACTTAATGAAGGGTGTCACAGTCATGGCTGCTCCATGTCACTGAGAGGATGGAGCCTGTGTAACTTCCTGTAGATTTGGGCTTTGGCCAGGTCTGCAGATAGAGTTTTAGCCATGCGGTCGGTGGTCTGCTTCATCAGAAAGGCCGCCTCCAGGGCTTTATCCAGAGTCCTGTTTATTGCCTCCTCCTGATGTTAGTTAAATCAGAAATCAAATTGAATGATTAACAGTATAGAGATTTTGGTGACATAGACTGCTAATGCTTGTTTACAAAACACATTAGTGCTGTAGCTTTAGTGCAAAATGAACAAACTGTTGAAAAAAGCCTTGGCACGTTGATTACGTTTAGGATAAGGGAACAATCTGATTTATCAGTAAAATTTATCTGAAAATAGACTAAATGTATTTGGACAGTTTCAATTTGGACCAACTCAAAAAATTAACTCAATTCTTCATTTTAAAATATACTAACTGAATATCCACCCAAAAATGCTAATAACTTGCTATCAAACACTGCAATTTGCATCAATTTGCATCAAATTTTGCCATCTGTGAACATGGTATATGGTGATTTGTATGGTAAATGGCCAGGGTGATGTTTGTTTCTAGGTATTACAATACAACACATGTATATATTTCATACGGGTTAACAGCCCGTATTTATTTTTGCACAAGATTATGACTATACTATGATTCATAGACTGACTGATGTACCAAATCAGCAATAACTTATAGCTCAGCTAGGTAAGTGGCAAATAAAAACTTGAACTGATGGAACATCTAATACACACGTGCAGCTTGACAGCATCTATTTCACTGGTTCTTGGACCAAGTCTCACTCTGAACTATTGAAGGAGCCCTGGATGAACTGGTGAATCATCAAGGTAACAGCTCATCTTAAATGAAACTTCTAGATGATATTTGATTATGTGACGTTTACTGACCTTGACTCGTTGACTCCGTGACCTCCCTCTGCTTCTGCCCGGTGAGGTGGGGAGTGGTGAAGTCCGCTGGAAGTAAACATTACTGGGCAGCATTGCTGTGTCTGACTGTGTGGACCGCCTCCTTCTGGACACTTCTGGGTCTGATTGGTGATCATTCACCTTAAAGCTAAAACAACCACAAAGAGAAAGCCTTTATTTTAACTGAGGGGTGGGTGGACTGAATAGTTCAAAGATTGACAGCTGACTAAATGATTACCCAGGAGGAAGACTGTTGCAGGACCCATAGTTGGTCTGAAGTAGAGGCTTATGGAGAAGATGTGGTGGGGGAGGTAAATGTCTGAGATTATCTCCTACAGAGTGAGACATAGATCAAGGCTTCAAACACTCTACTTTGATAATCAATCAATCAGTCAATCAATCAATCAATGTTTATTTGTATAGTGCTTTTTTGTCTCAAAGCAGCTTCACAGAAAAGCACACGTAGGAAAGGAAGTCCGGGTCCAAGCCCCCCATGAGCTAGGCAGAGACAACAGCGGCAAGAAAAAACTCCCTTAGTAAGGAGGAAACCTTGAGAGGAACCAGGCTTAAAGTCAATTCTGGTTGAAGAGAGAAAGACAAAAATAACCGGAAAAGGAGCATAGGACCTCTATTAGATACAGTCAGATTAATCCAGGAGGTAGTAATTGCAAGAGAATGCATGAACAATGGCGTCAACTCTGTTAACAACTGCCATCTGTTAAGTATCGACAACTACGTTTTCTAAGCAATGCACCATGTTTGATCTTTTCTGTGCACATTGAAAGTAACAGAAATAAGTAAATTATATGGTAATCCGACCATTACCATAGGCTCAGAGAGTCAGCCAGGTCCTCACCTGATGATCTATATCCAGTGTGGGATCTGCATCTGTTGCTGATTGGACCAAAACTGGCACTGGTACTTTTAAGACTGATTGGCCCAGCACTGGTTCTGCTGCCTTGGATGTTTGGCCTAGTGCTAGCTTTGCTGCTGTGACTGGCTGGTCTGTTGTCATTGAGTGTCCCAATGCTGGCATCACTGCATTGTCCGGTAGACCCAATGTTGACACTGCCATCAGGACTGGACGACACCACAGTGGCTCTTAGATGATTGTTGCCGGGTTTAGACTGTGATGTATCCTGAGACAGGCTCTCTAATGAAGCTGTCAAGAGAAGCAGTGCAGTTTGAAACAACAGAATACAGCGACATAATGCACACTCCTTGATGTTGTTCTCCCATATTTAATAATAGGAAATAAATGGAGTTATGAGGTTTTGTTATAACTATGTATGTCGTAAACCCCAGTGACAGAGCACAGGCTTTCCTTTGCCAAGCGAGAATGATTCTGGCTTTGTGGATGCATCAAAATGAAAAATTGATGACAAAGCTTATTATTATTATTATTAAAAGCGTAATATATGAACAGGTTTCAGCAACAGTTAAGAATAGCTACATTAACAGTAGGGTGGTGTTGTACAGTAAATTTAGCATTATATTATTTTAACAAGGTACAAACTATAGGCAGTAAACATGCGATTTATTGACTCCATACCAAAAACTCTTTACTAAAGTAGTGTTTTATTTTCTAAATTAAGCAAGATATTACCACATAACCTACCATACTGAAGCAGTATTAGTGGCTCTATTTTTGGAAGACATGCTCTCAGAGAGTTCAGGTGGGACAGGAAAGTGGTGGGGCAAAGTGACTACTTGCCAAGCACAACAGTATCATCAATCCTCAAACTACAGACAGTCTTATATTGTATATGGTCTTAGAACCTTACACCTAGCTGTATTTGATGACAGCTAGTGATAATAATAGCATCATCTGACTGGTCAAACATTTTGATGTATCATTTAGGACTGTACCTGTAAAGGAACCTTTCAAGCCATGTGTTCTTCTACCAGATGGACTTCTGGAATGAGTGAGTGTGTCTCTATGACTGGGACTAAAAGAGACTGGTGTTTCAGAGTGCTCTGATTCTCTGCTGTCTATTCCTGAGAATAAAAACAAGAAAATAAAACATATGGTGTGACATACATTCTCTGTCAGTACTGAAAGTGGGTTAGATGTCTAGCAGTAGGCTGTTACTTTTGCTTTTGCTGAGCTCCATATCAGAGGTGTTCCAGTCTTGCTTCCTCGGAAGGGTCAGATCTGTGCTCAGGCATCTGCTGCATTAACAAAGATACTTTAGCGACTCCTCTCCTCACCTGAGACTACAGTGCAGGAGTCAGGAGGAGCTTATGAATGAGGTGACCGGTTGGGTCAGGCAAGCTAAAATAGAGAAAACACTAAAATATGCAGGGTAAGGATCCCTCACAAGGACGGACATCCTAACAGACCTTGTTTATGTGGTGTTACCTGCTTGAAGGTGGTCGGTGTTGGTGTCTTGAACGAGGCCGACTTCTCAGCCTCTTCTCCTGTGAGTACATACTGCTCAGGTGTTCCACTCGCATGCTCAGATGTGGCAGGTGACACAGACTCTCTTCCAGTGCCCTCTTCAGGCGAGACACCTCATGCTGCAGGGCACTAATCGCTTCGCTGCTGAACACACACAGCAGTTTATCCCCCAGAATTAGCTTGGCTTTGTAAGACTGTCATAACTGTATTGTTAGGATTTTCTTATTCTTCTTTTTCTTTGGTGAAAAGAAATGTGCAGAGCAACCTTAGGTCTAACAGACACTACACTAAACAGTATATAGCTGTCACCTTTACTGCAGCTGTTTCCCCTCCTCGCCTACAGAGGTCGCCCGCACCTGAATTGTAGGCCTTGTGTTAGCACCTGTTTTTAATCAGCAGCCATTTTGTGTATTTAAGACCCCAGTTTGCTGAATGTCCTTGTGAAGTCTTGTAATGGTATTTTCTGCTAATCTGAGCATTTATCTTTGTGTTGCCCTGCTCTGGTTTGTGGTTGCTGAGATTTGGACTGTGTCTTAGTATCTTTTTATTATTGGATTTTGGGGGGGATCATCTTGTAGTGCATCCCTGGATGACCGTAGCAGTTCCTCATGCTACTTGTCCAAATGAGATGAGTCTGATATGCAAGACAGGGGCGCTACAGCACACCTCATAGATAGGAAAAATTCTTCTACTATTATTCTTAGTCTTATTTTTATATTTTGTACATATGTAATTATGTACATATTTCTTTTTACACTTGGAATGACTGGAATGTGCGTGTGTACTAAATTTAGACTGTTACTGGGATTGTATAGTTCTGTCCACATTGAAAATGAAATAATATGCCAATAAAATGCCAGCAGAAACGATAGAAATCTTAAAATGATGCATATACAGATTAAACTTTAACGCTTGTACTAATTCTCATCAAACTATGGGCATCTTAGTCATTGTTACCATCTTAACTCCAAACATGTCTTAGCCGATTAGCCACATTACAGGTGCTGGTGATAAGATTGATATATTTCAAGTGTTTTTCTTTTCATTTTGATGCTTATAACTAACAACTAATGATAACCCCAAATTCAGTATCTCAGAAAATTAGAATATCACTTAAGACCAATACAAAAAAGGATTTTTAGAAATGGTGGCCAACTGAAAAGTATGAACATGAACAGTATGAGCATGTACAGCACTCAGTACTTAGCTGGAGCTCCTTTTGCCTGGATTACTGCATAAATGCAGCATGGCATGGAGTCGATCAGTCTGTGGCACTGTTTGGGTGTTAAGAGAGCCCAGGTTGCTCTGATAGTGGCCTTCAGCTCTTCTGCATTGTTGGGTCTGGCGTATCGCATCTTCCTCTTCACAATACCCCATAGATTTTCTATGGGGTTAAGGTCAGGCAAGTTTGCTGGCCAATTAAGAACAGGGATACCATCCTTAAACCAGGTACAGGTACTGGTCCTTAGACCAGGTACTGGTAGCTTTGGCACTGTGTGCAGGTGCCAAGTCCTGTTGGAAAATGAAATCTGCATCTCCATAAAGCTGGTCAGCAGCAGGAAGCATGAAGTGCTCTAAAACTTCCTGGTAGACGGCTGCGTTGACCCTGGACCTCAAAAAACACAATGGACCAACACCAGCAGATGACATGGCACCCCAAACCATCACTGACTGTGCAAACTTTACACTGAACCTCAAGCAACGTGCATTCTGTGCCTCTCCTCACTTCCTCCAGACTCTGGGACCTTGATTTCCAAAGGAAATGCAAAATTTACTTTCATCAGAGAACATAACTTTGGACCACTCAGCAGCAGTCCAGTCTTATTTGCCCTTAGCCCAGGCGAGATGCTTCTGACGATGTCTCTTGTTCAAGAGTGGCTTGACACAAATAATGTGACAGCTGAAACTCTTGCATACGTCTGTGCATGGTGGTTCTTGAAGCACTGACTCCAGCTGCAGTCCACTCTTTGTGAATCTCCCCCACATTTTTTGAATGGGTTTGGTTCCACACTCCTCTCCAGGGTGCGGTTATCCCTATTGCTTGTACACTTTTTTCTACCACATCTTTTCCTTCCCTTCGCCTCTCTATTACTGTGCTTGGACACAGAGCTCTGTGAACAGCCAGCCTCTTTAGCAATGACGTTTTGTGTCTTGCCCTCCTTGTGTAAGGGGTCAATGGTCGTCTTTTGGACAACTGTCAAGTCAGCAGTCTTCCCCATGATGGTGTAGCCTACAGAACTAGACTGAGAGACCATTTAAAGGCCTTTGCAGGTGTTTTGAGTTAATTGGCTGATTAGAGTGTGGCACCAGGTGTCTTCAATATTGAACCTTTTCACAATATTCTAATTTTCTGAGATACTGAATTTGGGGTTTTCATTAGTTGTCAGTTATAATCATCAAAATTAAAAGAAATAAACACTTGAAATATATCAGTCTGTGTGTAATAAATGAATATAATATACAAGTTTCACTTTTTTAATGGAATTACTGAAATAAATCAACTTTTTCATGATATTCTAATTTTATGACCAGCACCTGTACTGCCATCTAATTGCTTTAGAACCCTTGACATGGAGACACATTGAATTATAGCAAACCTTCTGCACATTATTATAAAAGTGCACTGCCGAAACAGCAATAGCTTTTCCACTGTTCAGTTACTGAGAAACTGCACTGTACACTACTTTGATCTTTGACTCAGTAACTCTGAGAAGAAACATGAGTGTGCTTACTTGGGACAGGAGCAGCGGAAGTGCTTGTCTCTGGTTGAAATCTCAGCTGCAGTAGGCTTCTGTATCTGTGCTACCTGATCTTCTTGACTGGAATCTTGCAGCTGGGTAGAATGGAGAGTGGCCCCCTCTAGTGAAACAAAAAAAAAAATCAAACTAGAATTCACAGAATTCAAAATCACAGTATTAAAGACCATGTGTACAAAGTTGGAAGTTTGATTCTGCTGGGTTAATAATAGTTGGCCTTCAAATATGTGCAGTCAACAGTGGTCCAGTGGTCAGAAACAAACCACTGACAGGAAAGAGGATGATTAACACAAACTGAGCAAGGACAAAAACTGTACACTAAAGACTACTAATAACATGATTTAACGTTACATTTCTATACTTTAATAAAAAAGATTTTCATTGATATGCAAACATGAACTTAAGAATTCAAAGTATTTTTGTGTGATCTTCTTTTGCCTTAATAACTCCATGAGTTTGTGCGAAGGCCTCTGATCAGTAATGCAAAGCCTCCTGAGAAACATCTGAACACTTGCTCCGCTAGATAAAATATGGGAGTCAGTTCTGGCCAAAAAAGAAATTAAAATAAAAACAATCAAATGTAACTGCAAACCTCTTTTTGTGATTTATTTTTCCAAACATCTGTGCAAATATCCTGTCAAATAAAACAAAACAGCTTCATTTGCAAATTAATTTAACATGGGCACGATCCATTCGTGACAAAAATAAATTTAAAACAGCTATTAGCTAATAGAGAAAAGAAAACCCAAACTGCACTTTCAAAAATACAATGTTTACATTGTTTTTTTAATTTTTTTCATACCAATAGGCCGCATGTCTGCTAAAATTAAAATGCTAAATGGCTAAATCAACAGCAAACATTTCGCCTCCAGCAGCAGCTCCGCAACGGGCTCCGCCATTTTGATTAGACAAGCACAGACTTTTGACTTTCGAGTTTCGTGATTCCCGGCAGTTCCGTAGTTTAAGCTCCGCCCGGTGCTAATTAACATATATTTGCATGTTGGTCAGTTTGAAAATTTAAATGAAAAGTGGAATGTAAAGTACTGTCCAGCAGGTGGCGCCGATGTTCGTTTGCTTTAACCTTTTCATTCCGACACTCAAAGCGCGTCGGTGCCGGAGACTGAACCACAAACCGTCACTTTGCTGTTTCCATCTTGCATTTTTAGTTTAATTTTGGCGGACCTGCATCCCAATGCTCTGAAAACCAAATAATGTAAACACTGCTTTTTGATTTGAGTTCTCACACGTGTTCTGCATTTCATGAAGAAAAGCCAAAGCCAAAGTGAAGTTTGGATTTTCTTTTCTCTATTAGCTTTTTCATTCTGGTATTTTTCCCATGAAATACCAGAATAACGACAAAAATAAAATTACTGTTGTTAGCTGTTTAAAATTTATCTTTATTTTTGTCACAAATTAATCGAGCTCATGTGAAAAACCTGTGCTCACCTGTGCATTTCTATCTGGATGAACAATTGTAAGCGACTTACAAGAATAAAGTATTATTATTATTATTATTATTATTGTTGTTATTATTAATAATAATAATAATAAATAAATAAATAAATAAATAAATAAATTCAAAATGAAGGTATTTTATTTAATTTTCTATTTTGGCAGGATATTTGCACAAATGTTTGGAAAAAGAAATGGCAAAAAGAGGTTTGCAGTTACATTTGATTGTTTTTATTTGAATTTTTTTTTTTGGCTGGATTTGCCTCCATAATACAAAAGGGGCGACTAAAAATAAATAGGATGTTTTTGTACCAAGGCCTGAACAAGTCCGCGGTCACAAATGTGCAGGAACTTTACTAGTGACCTAGAACTCTTTCTTCTTTAATATAGATCATAACTTATTTTGGTTATTTTAATTCTTTTTAAATTTCTAAAATTAAAATATTACAGATTTTCAATATGGTCTCAAACCTCAGTGTTCAGTTTCTCACCAATAAGGTTTACTGACAGTGTTACCGACACACGTGAGTTAACTGTCTAATAAAATAGCCAGCTGAATGGCTTTGACTTGACAGACATCTAGGAGTTGATTGATGTTTGGTGTGCCTGAATATATGCTTGTTAGTGTGCACATGTCGAGCAAACAGTAAAGCTTGCCTTGACCACACAGTGGTGCCTCTTCCATGCTGTGCCCCGCTGGTGATTTCTGGGTAGTGTCATTCTCTTCTATATTCTGTACCTCCCTAGACAGTTGACCTGGCTCAGACTTGCACCATCCAGCCCACGTTGCAAAGTGGATAGCAGTGTGTTGATTAGAGTGGGACACTTCGTTATCTGATGTGCTGACGCTTGCCATGCTGCCGACTTCACAAGGTGACAAACTGAAAGAGAAACGTTTGGTTCATATATATGCAGTGTAACGGTCACTTTTTGATGATTTCATTTTTTAAATGTCTTGGGAGCTCGTAACTGGTGCAAACACAAACCCTGTCCACACTTGGTCCACAATAGGTGGCCTATTTCTAATTTAGGCATTCAAAGGTGTGCTCATGAGGCCTCTAGGTGCCCTGAGTCTGGTCTTTGGCGTGGCCACATCGATGCAGACTTAGCAGCAACAAATTCCTTGAGGTTTTCTTGCATTGTGTAAAATCCTGACACCCTTCATACTGCCTGCACTGTATGTTGTTAACGTCACCAAACTACACAGCTATATAGTTGTTAACCGAACACGGTTACTCTGTTTACAACTTTTCCTCCACACTGTTGTATACCTCCAACATTGAGATACAGGAAATCGTATTCTCCTATAGTTATTTTTCTTTGAACAACTCATTTCACCAGCTTGGTGGTTGCTCAGATTTTCCTTTAACTGTTACTACGTGATGTGCTCAGACTGGCGACTACTGCATGTGGGTGGGTTGTGGACCACTGCTCTGGACGATGTTCTGAATGTAACCATGAGGAGGAAACTGGCTTTGACTTAACTGGGTAAAAAAAGGGTTGAACATTAACTGCACCAGCTTTAAAAGTCGTCTATGTAGGCCGTGCAGTTGTGTTTTTACTAAAGCTGTTAGTCCTGCACATATGTAATTTTACACATGGAGCTATTATAACTTCATAATGCACGACCGTTATTCTACATTAGAGCACCAGCCTGGTAGAGACATGATCATTTGCTCTTTCTGTTCCACTTTCCACTTTTTTTTATAATCAGACATCTAATCAGATTTCCAGAACTTTTTCAATGATGTAACAAAGCAAAACCCCATACGTACAAATAACAATGATAGCTGGTTACAGACACAATCATTTCCACATTCACTCACATTTTATAGTTTCATATTCTCTGTAGGATAGAAATGAGTTTCATTATGCAGCCTGTAATTGGCCTAATATCTATAATTACACTGATAACAGAGCTCACTAGAATGAGCTCAGAAAACAATGCAGGCACTGTGATCAGGAGGAGACACACATGCGTGTGTGTGCATGTGTTTGCATGTGTGAGTGTGCATGTGTACGTACCTATCAGTGTTATACTGTATTAGGGACAGTCCTGTAGGTGGTCGGCTCTGGTCGGAAGAGCCGAGGCCGCTGTCTGTCTCTGGACTCACAAACCTCTGCAACAACCGGCATAATCAATCAATCAATCACAGATAAATTTAAACTTTGTAGAAAACAGTGGGATATGTTTATCGTAGTGTATAGAGCACTGTGCTGAAGTCTTTCAATGATCTCTAAAGCTAATTCATTAATCAGTGTACTGATACAATACACACACTACTGGGGTTGTGTTGTATAGCTACTGTTCATACAATTCTGCGGTATAGTGTTTGTTAGTTTGTCTGTATTTATTGTCTGCAAAATTATATTTTGCTCCTCTCACAACTCACCTGTGATGAGAAGAAATAACATTAAGGTTGACTTTGACTTTATCTGTGCAGCAAGTGCTCATAGTCATACAGTACGTAAACGTCTAAACACCCCCAGATTGAATGGCATGCGCCACATCCTCTACAGAGAACACATTTAAAGGCACAGTAAGCTATGTTAATCCAATACACTTTTTGAACTATAGGTATTACAAAGAAGGAGAGATCTGAAGATGAGAAGAAGAGGAGAAGATTTAAGAGTCATTTAAGACGAAACTGAAAACCCCGATCAAACAGCTGTGGTGCCAGAATGTATCCTAACTACTGCATAATTTGAAGTGGAATGAGAAAACTCAATCAAGATGCTGATGAAAAATAAGCTTCATGGAGAGTTGAAAGGCATTGAAAGGAATTAGCAGTTTGCAGTTTGTGCAGGACAGCAGGGACACATGAGCTTATTTCACAGAACCAGTAGGTCAGTATTGCTGACCAAAGGAATGGTCAATGGTCAATGGCCTGTTAATTCCATGACTTGCTCTAATGTCATATTATGGTACCTGTCTGTAACATGGACGAAGGATGCAATGTAAGTTTTGGGGCGGAGCTTCTGAAGGAGCACTGAAAGTTGGGCTTTGTTTCTTGTGCTGTTGAGTTCAAATGTCACCAATCAATCACTATTTAGAATCGCTAAATGCACCTTTAAATGGCTGGAGTACACAGAGCAGTCAGGCACCAAACCTGACGTTTTTTTGCTTGTTCCAAAGTTACATGGTGCTTTTACAGGAATTTCACTAAGAATTATAAAAAATAACAACATAATGGCAAGTCTTTAATAATGAACCAATAAGTACAAACAGAAATCAAATAAACTAGAAAACATAAGAAGCAAAACATCACTAAGAGCTAGGAACAGGGATCAGAACAAGCTAGCACCAAGGGAACAACATGGAGGTTAAATGAACAAACTAGGAACAGGTGAGGGACATGACAAGAGGGCAGAGACAGGAGGAACTATAAACCAAAACAAACAGAAGCACACGGCACAGGACAACAAAAGGCACATGGAAGCGACACGAGAAAAAGAGACAAAAACAGAAAACCAGAGACGACGAGGAAAACAAGACAGGATGTGACACATAATAACAGTCATAATTGAAATTCATAAGGCTTTTGCACATTCCTGTTTTTATATTTAAGAGTTTCACGGAGAATTAAAAGCATGCGTGTGCAAGTATATGTTACCTGAGCTTTGTTGTTATGCTGTTCTGGGGGGTCCTGCATGTGAAATCCTATATCCTCAGGTCTTACATATGAGAATGAGATGAAAGGGATTACAGTGCAGTTACATTACAGTGCTGTAATAGATTTATTAGCATTGGGCTAACATAACAAGTCATGGACACTTTAGTTTTTTTGTGGTTGCTACACTGTATAAGAAAGAATCACAACAGTAATAGAGCAGACCAATTTTAAATGAATGTCAAAAGTGTTATTGACTTATAAATATACAACCATCCTCAGACTTGCACCTTGTAAGTGCCTACTTATTTAGGCTGGGCTGGGGTTGAATATACCTGAAATTGAATATATATGCACATTTGACAGGTTGAAACAAAGTCATTTAGAGCGGTTTCGAGATGAAGTGCTTACTGTACTGACTCCTGTATATCTATATAACTATTTGGCATATTTTTTACAAAAGTGATTTACACATGCCTTTATATGCTGAGAAAAGTACACGGTTTACCCTGAGAATGTTTATAACCTGTTCCCTGGGGTAAAGACATGGTTGGTGCACCAAGTTAGCTCTTAATCTCGGCTGATTAATCAAATTATGCACATATTATTCTGGATGAATTGCTCATTTAAATGTATTAGGAAACATCTATACAGCTTCCTCAATTGAAATATGGCTATAGCAAAATTCCAGTGCATGTGAGAGCACTCACCTGTTTCGTGTGTTCTGATGATTTGGTGACGATGGCTCAGTTAACTGTGCCAGGATGTCCTCACAATAATCTTCCTCACCTGGCATGCTCCCGTTACCTTCCTCATCATCCCTACTGATGCAGGACGTCGGGCTGGAGATGCTGGAATAGCGAGGTCAGAGGATGATATCAACAGAAACGATAGTGGAGGGAACTGAATGTTTCCGTTGGGAAACTGATACACATGCCAGAGTCATCTGATCACACATGCACACAAGTGAACGGTGCTCCATGTCACAATACACACTCTCAACTTACATCCTCTATCATCACAAACGCTCTACTGAGCCCCTATAGGCTCAACCTTGCTAACACTGCTACTCTATGATAACAACTCTGCTTAGGCATCATTCAGCTGCATCAACCTCTAATTAAAGTTCACAGTCTTGATAGGTTATCTGACAATTAACTGTCATATAAATAATAGCAATAATGAAATTTACACTTTTTAAAAAGTACGTAACTGTCCCACCCTCCCAAGTGTAGCCTGATGAGTCAATTGTTTTGGTCAAATTTTGCTTCTTTGGTTCAGCACTGGACATACAAGGGTAACTTTGCTAGCTAACACTTGAAATCAATGGGCACCCAATTCTTTTCAGAAATGCATCCCCAAATCTCTCTCAACCCACTCAACCACATTATTAATGGAGGCCTATTATGCTTTTCTGTTTCTCTTTCTTTCCTTTAGTGTGTCATGTGACTTTTTGCGCATTTAAACAGGCTGCAATGTTATAAAACCCAAAGGACACACCAAAAACCTGTAATGCCTCGCTGGAATTTCATATCTTTGCTCTGTTACAAGGTGACATCATTTTGTAACACAAGCTTGGCTTAAGATCTATCATCGAAACTACTGATGTGGTATAGAACTGTGAATGAACAAATCTTCCCTGTGTGTCTGAACATTGTGGGTAGCTATTTTAGACAGCAGGTGTATTTTGTAATAATGAGATCATATTTAGGATTAGACTGAGTGGACTTTTCGCTCTTGAGATGATGTTTTTAGATGAACATGGATGGGAGGATATGTTTTATATTAGACAGGATGGATTTCTAAATTTAGCTTATAACACCTTCCTAACTTCCAAATCAAGCCCAACACAGCTGGCAATCAGAGATGAAGCTTTGAATAAATCCGGCCAATCAGAATTCACTGATATAAATAATATACGTACCAAGATAATCTTCAGTGTATGTTTCTGAATGAGTGAAGCGTAATCAAGATTACTTGGGGGCCCCTGGGCTTTAGGTTATTTAAGCTTTGGATTGCCTTTATTTGTGGTTGGTTATTTAGGTATGCAGTTTGCATGCTGTTAACTGGTGGGGTATCCATGACTTGTTACCTATGTTAGTCTTGTAGCTCCGGTGCAAAACAAAAGAAGTAAACCTCAGACACCAAACACATCTTGTTTGGTCTTCTACATGTGGGTTAAGGGGTAAAACGTTATAAATATTAATATTTTTTCCCACATCTTTAAACCAGTTTATACCAGAGTTGGATTTAGCATCACATATACAGTGTAACAGGGTCACCCCAGAGTACACAACGTACTGTAGCCTGAAGCTGTTCTCACTGAGGTAGCTGAGGGGCAAATCTGCAGCTCTAGGATCTTCATCAATAGCTTTAAAGGGTTCCTCGTCCCCTCCCACGCTAGTAGAGAAACTGAAGACTGAAGACTCCTGTAAGGAGATAGCTGAAGTTCAGCCTATACAGCTGGGCCATGCAGTACACATTTCATATCACGTCACAGCAATTAACAAGAAGCAAATCCGCACAGTGGAAAACTGTTACTTACCTGTGTGTGTGTGTGTGTGTGTGTGTGTGTGTGTGTGTGTGTGTGTGTGTGTGTGTGTGTGTGTGTGTGCGTGAGTGTGTGTGTGCATGTGTGTGTGTGTGAGTGTGTGTGCATGTGTGTGTGTGTGTGTACAAAGACATGCGTCCATAAACAAACACCTGATAAATGTCACTCATTCATTCTGTTATCTCTCTGATGAGAGGTTGCCTGGTACATTAGAACCTGATGACAGTGTGTTTTTCTTCTGATATCAACCATTCGATCATTTCACTGATAACTGACAGGCACACAGTGAGAAGAACAGCTCACTTGTGGCCTTGTATTTATTTACTGTAGCTCAATAACAGTGTGACGATACAGATCTACGACTTTCTGTGCTCTGCAGTAGTCAGAGACTAATATGTCATATACTTCCTTTTTAAGGTAGTTATTAAGTGCAACTGTGTAAGTGGCAGAAATAAATCAGAAAACATGTACCACAGAAAATAACATAAAGGCTTCGAAATAAAGTGACCTCTTTCCAGTATTTAGAGCACCTAATAAACCAGTTGCCTTTGTTCCAGCTTCCATTCCTTTTTGTGGTGAGTTTGTGGAGAGTTTTTCAGAGGAATTTCCAGGAACATTAATGCCAACTCCTAAAGTTCAGTCTTAGTCACTGGTTGCATATTCTGATTCTCATGATCCAAGTTATCCCAAACACATATTTAGACTCATCAGCCCATAAAACCTTACTAAACATCTAAGACGTCCATGTCTGTGTCCATTCAGTCACTTATCTTCTAAGCGGCTTATCTTTCTGGGTTGTGTGGTGTGCTGGAATCTATTTCAGCACTTGTTGGGCAGAAGGCAGAAAACACCATAGACCAGCCCATTCCCTCATTCACCCACACCTAAGGGGGAAATTAGCATCTCCAGTCTCCGGACTGTGGGAGAAAACCCACGCAGACCAGAGAACATGCAAACTCCCAGGACGCCCCAGCCAGGAATCAAACCCAGGCCCATCTTACCGTGAGGCAACAGCGCTACCCACTGTGCCACCATGCTGCCTTTGTCTGTGTTATAGTGTGGTTTTCTTAGTAAGGGCTGCCTGGAGTGTTGAGTCATCTTCTCGCAGTAAAAGAACAGACAGAAACAGCTGTGTATTTTCAGATATGAAGTGAGAGTGGAGCTTGATTTGCTCTCTGAAAAATTAAAGATTGAAGTACTGTTTATCAGGTTTTGCCTGGCAAAAAAGGGTCAAACTTTCTCTTATTTACTCATTTAATCAACTCCAATTTGGAAAACCAGAACATTTTCCTTATGGCGCATTTTAGAATAGGAGTCTCTTTAAAGGTGAAATATAATCTCACTGGACCTTTAGGAGCATCTTTTGATGGGAGTACACAGATATAACAATAGGGTGTGCAACAAGTGGCTGTTGTGACTGAAAATGGAATAAAGTTAGTACAGTATTCTAATTTCATTGTGTCACAATAACTAAAGTTTAAAGACAATGCTGCAGTGTTATTAGGAGTGAGTGCGCATGCAGCTAGCCAGTGTCACCTCATGCAGTGTTGGCCGGTGTAAGGAAGAAGGGATGAACTCCCCATGCGGTGATGGAGTGGGCGTGGAGGATGTGGGAGGAGGAGAGAGTGCATGACAGGTATTTCTGTCTATCTGCTCCTTTATGTCCTCCAGCTGCATGCCTAGCCGAAATATCTCCCCTTCCACCTGCCTTCCACACAACCACAGGAGTGAAAACGTTAGAAACAGCCCACATGCAGTCAACATTTTCCAGAAGCACATTTTGCCAGTTTTATTCACATAAGGGAGTAGCATCACGCTGAAACGCTTCATCTACACACAAACTTTTCATTCTTTTTTCTTTTTTTTTCTCCATGCCAGTTAACCTCAATCTAATACACCCTTCACTCTACACTACACTGCCCATCAAGGTGACATGGTGCCTTCTTTTTGTCATTTTTCAATGCTGCCATGTTTTCTATTCAACATTTGCAAAATAAATGTTGAAAACTCTGAATGGAAAAGACAGAAGTTATAAAAGACTTCCAAATATCACAAAAAGAGTTTTTACTGAAAAGCATAAACAATTACTGTTAAGCTATACGTCACCCTTGTGCAATGTCATCTGGCAAAACTGGCAAAGCAGTGTCAAACTTAAACCCTGGTCTCTCCCACAGAGAGAGACTTAACCACTAAGCTAACCAATTTAAATTATAACTGATACATACCTAAGAGCGTAATACCTCCTTAAGCATGAATATCAGCCGTGATTTGATTGGACTGAAGAATATAATGGATGTAGGTGACATCAGTGTTTAGACACTCTTGCTTTGGTGGATGTCTTCCCTGATACAATTCTGAGGAGACCCGTATGACCTTATGCTTCCATACACCTGCAAATTCAGCTACTTCCTTCACACTATGACATTTGGCACACCTAAATACAATCACTCCTTTTTTCCAATCATTAACACATGTGACCCATTTCCCACACATCCAATAAGAGAGTCACAGCACAGTACATATCCTAGAGCACTATAGTCTTGGCCTATTCGTTATTTGATAGTTTTCTTTTCCAAACTACTCATCCAAACGCAGATTAAATATCTTTTGCTCTAAAACTGGTTTAAACACATTACTTTCTACCTGTCAGGGTCAAACTGGCCTGTGTTCCTGTCGAGACCCATATAGTTCTGCATCTCCAGCAGTCTGTGCTCCTCTTTCTTACTCATGTAGTGCCGCTCCAGCTGATCCTGAGCCTCCATCATGCTCTTGAACATCTGCTCACAGAGAACACAAAACACTGTCATCTAAACACACCTGCTCACAGGGAACACACACCCACCCAAACATCTGCTCACAGAGAGCAGAAACTATCAACACGCTGGTGCAGAACTAAGCAACGGCCATCACACTGATTAAAACATGTGACCTATATAGATACATTTAAACCTTCACACATAACAAGCCAAACAGACCCAAGCCAAAAAGAGATCTGATTACAAGTGGACAGTCAGATGTTAAGTTTACCCCTAACGTTTCTGTGTGACTTGAATGATGGAGGATGGGTACTGCTATCTGTCCATTATAATTTATAATTTTTTTAAACTTTTGTCAGAGTTTATTTAGTTTTTCATTTTGTTTTTTTGTGCTCAGTTCAGTGTTAGTTTGTTTTAAAGTCAATGTTAATCTAATACAGTAGAATCTTGTACTCCACACAAATTTAACTGGTAGCCAGTGTAATGATGACAATATTGGGGATCTATCATCATATATTTTTTTGTTAAGGTAAAGTAAGGACTCTAGCAGCTGCATTCTGGACTAGCTGTTTATGTAGAGCCTTGTTTAAGCATCTGGCTAAAAGTGTGTTACAATAATCCAGCCTAGAAGTTATAAAGGCATGCACAAGCTTTTCCGCATCTTTTAAGGATAGGATATTGCGTAATTTAGCGATGTTACGCAGATGGAAGAATGCCGTCCTAACTATGTTACAGACACAGTGCATCAAAAGACAAGCTAGTATCGAACGTAGAGCCTAGATTTTTTAGAGTTCAGCTTGGATTAATAGTGTGGCCGTCTATATTCAGAACAAATTGGGAGAGTTTAGTTCTCTCTGCATTGGGTCCAAGTTGCAGAACCTCAGTCTTACTTGGATTAAGCTGAAAGAAATTGCAAGCCACCCAGTTTCTGATATTAGTTACGCATTCTTCAAATTTATTTAGGTTTAAAGCCTTGTTTGGTTTGGCTGATATATGTAGTTGTGTGTCATCAGCATAGCAGTGAAAGGTAACGCTAAAACTACGGATTATGTTACCAAGGGGCTGCATGTAAAGAGAAAAAAGAAGCGGCCCGAACACTGACCCTTGAGGGACACTATATCCTACGAGTGTATGATTAGAGTGCTTATTGTTCAGACTAATAAATTGATAGCAGGCAGTGAGATACGATCTGAACCAGGATAAAACCTGTCCTTTAATGCCAAATTGATTTTCCAGCCTATCAAGGAGGATCATGTGGTATCGTAAGCAGCGCTGAGATCTAGAATAACTAAAATATGGCCACTATCAAGTGACAGCAGGAGATCATTTACTACTCTAGTTAAAGCTGTTTCAGTGCTGTAAAAGGTCTAAATCCAGACTGAAACATCTCATGAAGAGAGTTTTCATGTAGGTGGGAGCACAGTTGTTGCGAGACCACTTTTTCTAGGATCTTTGCTATGAAGGAGAGATTTAAAATCGACCTATAGTTGGCGAGCTCACTGGGATCGAGCTCAGGCTTTTTAATTAGGGGTTTTACCGCTGCAACTTTTAAAGCTTTCGGTACATGTCCAAGACCGAGGGATGAGTTAATTATAGAGAGCAGAGGTTTAACCATGCAAGGGATTATCTGTTTGAGAAGTTTTGTTGGTATTGGCTCTAGGATGCAAGTAGAGGATAGAGCTAATTAGCGTAATTAATTCATCCTGGGTGATGGGGCTAAAGGATAGCAGTTTGCCTATTGGGCCGACAGGACACACGTCATACTATCATTAGACTTGCAGACGTATTTTGGGTTTGTGCTCTAATATGTTTAATCTTGTCATCAAAGAAGCTGCTAAAGCCTTCACAGCTGCATGTAGTTTGTATACAATCTTCAGACTGTTTAATGTTACTAGTTAGTTTTGATATGGTGCTAAACAGGACTTTAGGATTATTTTTGTTTTTCTCAATGACTGATGAAAAGTAGGCAGCTTTAGCTGTGTTTAGGGCATGTTTATATTCTAGAACAGTGTTTTTCCACTGTTCGGTTTTGATGTGCGGTATTTACTTTCCAGACTACGAGCTTTTTGTTTTACTGTGCAAGTCATTGTACCATAGCACAAGCTTTTTCCTTCTAACATTTTTCTTCTTTATCGGTGCCACACTGTCAAGAGTTGACAGAAGAGTGGATTCCAGGATTTCAGTGCTACTTTCTGGCTCAGTACTGAGCCTAGCCACTGGGGACTCAATTTCCCAGGATACCCTGGATGAGCACATGACCCCAAGCATGCAGCCAGCAGCCTATTTCAGATCTACCTCACCTGGTTACTGATTTACCTGTTTTGTGGTCTATTTTAGACGTTTTGCTTTGTCTTTGCCTTTGCAAAGTATTGTACCTGTATATTCAGTACATACTAAGCCCTCCTCTTCTTGTTGTGATCTCTGTTTTTATCTTTTTCATTTGGCCTTCTTTTTGACAGTGATTTTGGATCTCCCTTTTGTGTATGTTTGCCTGTGTATTGATCCTTTGCTTGTTTTTTGACTTGGACCTTGGTAAGAAATCTTTGGTAAGAAATCTTTTTTAGCCTCATCTGCACACATCATACCCTGACCCGCTATATACTATATACTATGTAATAGCAAGAAATGACAAAAGCCCTTAATGATGTCACCAAGGCCCTTAACCATCTGTTTATCATGAAAACTCATGTAATAATAAAAATATGAATTAGCATTTAGGTCAAATGATCAGACCCTGTTCACACTTACCTTAGCACTGTCCACCTCTAATCAGACCTAAGGTGCATTTTAAAGACATGTGCAAACAGGGGCTTGTTTCATTTTTACAGTGGATGATTTTGGCCAGACTGCTTTATCCCCCTGAGACCCCAGCGTCCTCATATGAGGACATTACATTCTGCTTCTCTGCACCATGATACTTTTTAAAACATTGACCCTTTGGCCTCATATGAGGACGTTGTTTTTTTTTTGCCAAAACTTCCTGTACAAGACAACGTTTAGTTTTTATACTTGTGAGGTCCTACTAATCACAAATATCTAGGAGAAATTAAAATTGCACACCTAGCATTCCGGGTCTCAGGAGGTTATATTTCTATGAAAATTAGAGTGAACAAAGCTAGTCATACCCTTTGCTGTTCTTCTACAGTTAGCGACATGTTGCTAATGCTCGTTTTGAATTCCTCCACCTGCCAGCAGACAGAAAAAGGCAAGTTTACATTTGTATTTATTAAATAACAGACAGTACATTCACTTGTATGATTCCACTTTTTATATTATTTATTAATAAATGTAATTAAAATGTGACACCACCTCTTTATCTATTTGACCATATGGGAACAGTCTTTGCATGTAGCATAACAATAAAGTCAGATTACTCTTAAAGTAATAAACATTTTCCTTTTTACAATGACGTAAGTGTAACTCAGTATCAGGTAAGGTTTTTGAGCTAACCTGACAGGTGGGGGTGACTGTAAGGGGCGGTTACCTGATTATAGATTATTTTCCACCCACTACTGCACAATGAAATGGTGAAAAAATGTAATTGTTCTAGGGGTGGGTGAAAGTCATTATGTGCTGATGAAAGGATACTGAAGAACTGGAATTTTGTCTTTTAAATATGATATAATATGATATATTAAAGCCCCTGGCAAAGTAAATCTTTATTCTAATTAATTTAACTTTGCAACTCTTGGCCCCCAGTATTCATGCACAAACTATGTCTTATGCATATCTTCCCAGTGTCTAATAAATGTCTGCTGTATTTGACCATATTTCTGTCCTCGCAATACAAAATTAGAGATTTTAAAAGTGGTAATTCTCTAAACGCATGTTTTACTCTATGTCATAATATAAAGGAGACTCATTTGATTAGTGGTGACTCTTGTTGGGCTTTCCGTACAAGTCAGTGACAGAAGACAAGTCAGTAATGGAGGGTGAGTTGGTGACAAATGTTCGATCTGTGATGGAGGGTGAGTAAGTGAAGGAGGGCGAGTGAATGACAGACAGCCAGCCAGTGGTGGAGGGCAAGTCAGTGATGGAAGGAGAGTCAGTGATGCAGGGCAGGTCAGTAAATACAGGCCAAGAGAATGATGGAGGGCGAGTCAATGGTGGTTGGTGTGGCTATAGTGGTTGGTGTGGCTCAGCAGTTAACACCACTACCAGAGAGCTACCACCCCCATGTGGGAGATGGGGGTTCAAATCCCAGTTTAGGTAGCAAATGCTAAGCTACACCAATAAGAGTCCTTGGACAAGACTCCTAACACTGCACTGGCCCACTGGTAAAAACAAAGTCAGTGATGGAGGGTGAGTAATGATGGAGGATGAGTCAGTGATGGAGGGTGAGTAATGATGGAGGATGAGTCAGTGATGGAGGGCAAGTGATGAAATGAAATATGCTACTGAATGCATTTAGGACAATGTATTTACTACTCAGTCACCTCTATTTTTTCACAGTAGTTCAGCCGACCAGAACAAAGTAAAAAAGGTCAATTTGATTTAAGGCTATAAAAAAATTGTTGCCAAATATAATCGGATATGAGGTTGATGCTTCTCCTGAAACTGTGCTTACACACTCATTGCATTCTCATGTGACATATATGATGCACACAGTTCACTGCTAAACACTGATTTAACACAGAGGCATAATCATTTAGTTTGTTTTACCTTCTCCATAAACTGTTTGATAATGCCTGTGAGCTCAGTGGTCAGTCTCTGGCCCTCAGTGATGCTCTGCTGCTCAGAAAAAGAGCCTTGCAGTTTCTCCTTAACCAGCTCTACACAAATCACATATATAAACAGAAATATAAAAAGATATGCAAATACAGCCATTTAAGGTGATTTCCTAGTGCACTGTAGAGAAATGTACCAGATCAGATTTCTTTACAGTGGTGGTGATGGGAATAAGGGGTCATGAGGGGTCATGATGTCTAAAACAACCAGTGTAATAGTTGTTGTGGTGAATCCTTGAAGTTTTTCTCAGGACTGTTTTGCTTTATGACACCCTACTAGTACCTCTGTTCCATAAAGGCATAAAAAAATCCAGGTCAAATGTTTATTGCTTAAACTAATAAATATCACAGGCATCATCCACATATTCATATTTATATAAGAGCTTTCTATTAACCTTTAGATGCATTCAACACATGGGACATCTGGTTCCTATCACCACCACTCTAAACAACTCCTACTGTGTTTCTCTAGAGTGACGCAGATCACAATCAGAGCACCAATGACAAGTTTCTTATGCACTGTAAACAGACCTTATTTAACCATATAAGTGAGGCACCTTGAATATGTATGTTTTTATTCTTTATGGTTTGAAGTCTTCTAAAGAAAAGCTTATTCATGCCCGGCACGACTATCAGCTGCCACTGGACTGCTCTGTTTCATGGTGGAGGAAACCAGATCAGGTTCCTGTTAATTTGTAGCCGGGGCTACAGCATAGACAGAAGGCCTCTCATGTTTCAGGGAAGGAGGGCAGTAAAGAAAATGACGACTTGCCTTCCATGTTTGACTGGGAGGTTTGTGGTGCAGCTGGGGTCTGGGCTTTGCTGTGTGTGATGTCCAGTCCACCTACCATTTGTCTCCAGTCACTAGAAGCTTGAATCTGTTCGATTAAAAAGAAGTCAAATGAGCATACTTTCAAGGAATACAGCTGCGGCTGTTTATTATTCCCAATACTATAAATACGGATAATTCACCTTTACGTGTGCCAGTAAATTACTATTAGAGAAAATTATTATTTTCAGCCTTACCACTATATCATCAATGTTCATTGAAAAACATGTATCTCCATTTTTGTTGATTTTTACTTTTATAGATCATTTGAACACAGCAACTGCCATGTGACACCATTTACACCATGCGAAAATTTCATTATAAACGGACCATCAGAAATGGCCCGAAATCGCTCTGGTTCCATTGACCTACATTAAAATTAAATGAATAGTCATTTTGGAGATACTTGATTTTCTTTGGACAATGACAATATGCTATATCTATAGCATCTAGTTAATTATTATAGACAATCATTTCACCATGTTTTGCTTTTTTAGAAGAGTGTTTTTTAAGAAAATAAATTCTTCTTAAGAAAGGCTGGTGAATGAGGCCCAATGTCTCATGTATCAGCCACAGTACTCATAACTATTTGATTTAATAACATTCTGTGATATTTCTGACATTCAGGTGTTTGGTTCCACTCAGCACAACTGCAAACAGCTTCTTTAGAGAAACATTTTACATAAAACTAACTCTGAATTACTTATGAATTCTGGGAAATGTACAATAATAAAACAATTGCATGTGGCACAGATACATGCATAGTAATGTAAAATCTAGATGCCGTAGATGCCATTTTAGTCCAAGATTGCCTTGTCCAATTGCATGTTTACATCCTAATAATTCTTCAGATGCCTTATAAAATGACTGGAACTGAGTATTTCTTAATTAGCTGCAATAATAATATTAGCAAAATAATTAGCATAATGTACAAAAAAAGTATGAATTTAATATACAGTTGTATGAAAATGTTTGGGCACCCCTAAGAAAGGGCAAAGAAAGGGCATAAACTCAACAGATAAATAGGAATTATAGAATAAAATTAGCTTTTTTTCTTACTAAAATGTCACATCTAAGTTCACTGTACAGCTTTAATTTACTCTAAAGTGTGTTTGTAATTTGACGCTGCATCATGACTGTTGCACTGTGAATGAGGTGACAGAATGAAAATATGATACCTTAGTAATACATACGTTCAGCCAGTTTCATCACTGGCAGTCAACATGACAATGACAAGCAGTTTTGCAATGAGACATTGTTTCTTATTCTTATGCAGATCAACAGCAATCCTGCAATTGGGCCATAAAATATGCATGAAGGTTTAGGAGAGCAGTGTACCTGATCCCTTAGCGTCATCGGGTTGATTAGGTTGTCATCTTCTGCACATCTAGCAAGTAATCTGTTATATTCAGCCTGAAAAAACACAGACAGTAAGCAATTATGGTGGATACATTCAGTATGTATATTAATATAACTGATACCATAGTCCCAGCGCCCTTTTCAAACAGAAATATATTCTATAGAGTGAAAGTGACTGCTACTATAGCGAAGTACTATGGGCCAAATATACATTACCAGTCAAACATTTAGACACGGCTACTCATAGGTTTCCCTAATTTTAATGTGATGCTTTAGATTGAAAGAGAAGACTTTAACTATAAAACAAAACACATGCAATTACACATTCACCTAAACAGCTTTAAAAACAGAACTTGACAGCAGGATAAAACGGCTTTCCTAACTTGAGTTTTTTGCACCACAAAATTTATATTAGTGGTGGGCGATACGTCAAAAATATAATACTGCAATACCTCCATCCGTAGTTGTGTGTGTCTAAACCTTGACTGGTAGAGTAGGACAAACCACTTTATAAATATGCTTCATGTACACATGTATACAGGGGTATACATGAGTATACGTAGGTATACATTAGTATACACAGGTAAGCAAGCATATACATAGGTATACATGAGTATACACAGGTAAGCAAGGGTATACATAAGTTTACATGAGTATACACAGGTAAACAAGGGTATACATGAGTATACACAAGTAAACAAGGGTATACATAGGTATACATAGGTATATACATGAGTATATATAGATAAACACGAGTATACATAGGTATACATAGGTATATACATGAGTATATATAGATAAACATGAGTATACATAGGTATACAAGGGTATACATTGATATATACAAGGGTATACATTGATATATACATGAGTATACATAGGTATACATGAGTATACACAGGTATACATGAAAATACATAGGTATACAAGGGTATACATAGGAATACATGAGTATACATAGGAATACTCCATGTGTTTTCAACTATATCTGTATCCACAGTGCCACAGTGTTCCCCTGTACTTGGAAAAAAGTGTGATTACATTGAGTATGTTTTTCCCCCCTGTAAAGTTATAATTTTGAAGATACAAGGCTTTGATCTTACTAAAGCACAAATATGATAATATGACATAACAGAAGCTGGCTACAAATTAATATAATAAAGTCTGTCAACATTTTTCACTTTGATAATTGGCAGTAAAATACAGATGCAGCAGAAACAGATCAGGTTAAAAACCACTTATTAAAAAGCGCAAGATTTCACTCATAGCACACATGCAAATACTGTAAGAGCCATGTTCACCTGTAAATGCTGATCTAGCTTGGATTGGTTTTCCTCATCTTTCTTCATCTCAGTCAGCCAAACAGAGTCCTCTAAAACTCGGCTGATAACATCAGCTGTGCAGGAGGATGGAGATTTACCCAGAATTCCTGCAGTGGTGTGAGTTCTGTCTGCAGATGGTGTGTGACAGCCAGGCTTTGTGGGTCCGTTACCTTTGGGGATCTTGACTTTAGGGGCAACTTTGGAGAAGTCGGGTAGAGGGTAGTGCACCTGACCCTGGCCATACTTCAGTTCATTGCAGGACCGTGTTCTTCCCAAAAGATACCTGGTGCTCTGGACGTCTGCTTTAGACAGGTTCGGTGTGCTGGCACTACAGCTTTGCTGTGCATTCTCCTCTTCATCTTCCTTCTCTTCCTCAGCTAGATTGACAGGGCTGGCGTCTGTGTTACTAATGCAGGGCACTGTGGACTCTACAGTGAAGTCAGACTGATCGGGGATGTCTGATTGTTGCACCAGCTGGTCTGCGTTTTTATTTCTCTGTGTTGCTGTTTCAGTGGATCTCATCTTTGAGTCTGTTACCACTGAGGCTGTGTGGCTTTCATCCCTGCTGGACTCCTCCAGAAGACTCAGATTGGCTTTGACCTTTGTGCTGTGGCCTCCCACTATGTGTGGATGATAATAGCAAAAACATAATGTCACTATACCTGAAGACATTTATCAATATGTGTATCAGAGTATATAATCATGCAAACAACTTGGGACAAATAACGTGCCTCAGCCAAGCACTGCCACAATTAATAATGAAGGGTTATTAAATCTACTCAGTGCTGCTGATGACTTTAATTCAATATTTGCAAATGTAAACGTAATAGAAGAAGAGGAAAATCAAACAACACATAAAAAAAGTTTAATAAAATAAGATAATAACATGATGGGCCGAACAGCTATTCAGCAACTGGTCAGTAGGCAGTAAATGTATCTATATGTAGTTACGTATGAGAGGAACCACACCCAAACCTCCTCCTCCTCCATCACACGTCCTACAAATTCTCTCCTCTTCTTTCAATTTCTTTGACAAAAGCTTTAAACCTCCCCACCTCTCCTGTCACTCCTCCAAAACAGCTCTCTCCTGGGAGGGTCAGGCTTTCACGACCACAGCGAATTCAGAGTTCATCTCTTCTGTCTCAGGCTCAGTTCGGGAGTGCTTACAACGCTCAAATGAATAACTAAATACTGGTTACTAGTACCAGTGGCTTTCTGTGCCATGTTAACAGTACACAACTGTTATGTGTCCTTTACTAATAATTTTGTACAAAATTTCTTATTTGGGTTTGTTGGACGTCACCACCAAGACAAAAGCAGAACTCGTCACTAAAGATGACCCGCAGCTATTCTGAGTCCCTTCATGACAGCCTGGCACAACACCATTCCGGTCTTTGGCGAAGTTAACATGGTGGATGACTCATAGGGGGCATCACTGCTCGCTGAATGTCTGTAGTCGTGGATGCTGAGTCAGTCAGGCACACCGATCAGGCCCATCCTTGCTTGTGCGTATGGCCGTGGCACAACTGTGATTTAAATGATTTCTATATTTTGAAGGAATCAAGTGCTGTGTTCTATGTGTTATGTAGCTGACGCTCGCAATACAGCTATGTGTTACTATGGCAACACCAGAAGTTAGGGAGGCTATTTCCTGTTTGAGTAACGTGAGCCGGAAATTGCGAGTGGAAACTAATGGAGAGAGGAAAAGAGACGAGAGAGGACTGTCTACTACTGGTCATATAGGCGCACACGGTAATTATTGTAACTGTTGAAACTGTGTATCTCTGTATGCAAAACTAATTCTGAAAATGATGTATGTGAAATGTGTTTTTGTTGTTCCCAGTTTTCACGGTGTTCCATAACCTGGTGAAGAAAATAAAGTGGTTGTGGACATCAGTAAGAAGCGTGAATCTTGTTACCAGAGTAGATACATGTTATATTCCGTATAGTGCGTATTGTCCCATTCATGCATGTATGTGCCGAGAAGCTGTACCCTGGATATCTAGGGCATTCTGGTCATTCTCTTTCTGTCCGTCCCTAAATGGTCACTACTGTTACACCTGTGTCCCTTTGCTCCATCTATAGGCAACTGTTCAAACTCCTATATGCTGGAGCCTATTTAACCATGGCTATGTCAGTGGACTGATGAATCAGTTTGTGAAAATGTGTGGAGAAGACATAAGGACATCTTTTTATTCCAGAACCATTTGTTCATTACTGTAGAAGAAGTACTAATAATACCCATGATATGCTCAAAATGATGTCAAATAATTCATCCCTACCTCCTGAGGTGGTGTGTAGGTTTGTCGAAGCTCTGCTCAGCGCTGTCTCGTCAATGCTGTCCAGCAGGGATACTTCAGGCATGGTCTCTGCTTCGATCAGCCTGCTGCAGTTGAGCAGCTCATCTCGGGAGAAATGTCTGAGCAAGAAGTCAGGGATGGATCCTGAAACTCGTCTGGGCTCCTGCCCGTGGTCCACCCCAACCATAGGTTGGTCAGTGTTGTTGATTGCATTTACTTTACTGAGGGTGTGGAGTACACCAGAGCCCCGTTGGTCTGTCTCATTCATAGTGAGAACCTCTTTTAAGCTCTCTTTGGGGCTCTCAGCATGAAACATGTGGTGGTGGTGAAGTTCACCATCGTATGGCAGCTCCTCTTGGTCTTCATCGCTGGTGTTGTCATCCTCAGGCCTCCACCGTGCTGTAGTGCGATATGGAACTAAAGACTTTGCCTCGTTTTCTTTCACATCTTTCATGTGGCTATGATCTTTGTTTTCACTGCTGATGGAGACTGGGCTCACAGAGGAATCTTCTTCACCCTCATATGAGTCGGAAAAGCCTGTGTTCTCTACCAAATTCAACAAAGCAGTCAGGTACGGCTAAACCGTAAAATGGAGTCATAAGTGAGGAACTGAAATAAACCTTAATGAACCTGTGAGTGAGATTAAACTCTGGCCAACATGCTCATGGCAAGGCGACGGGACTTAATGGAGTGTAAACAAGGCAGACGAATGAAACACTACAGGAAGCCATGAACCCCAGTTGTACACCCACAAGTACACCCACAATTAAGGGATATTCCTGCTGGATAATGCACCGCGCCATCGGGCCCAGAATTAGTTCAAGGAGCATTCTGGAGAGTTCCGCTGAACGATGTGGCCTGCACGTCTGTTCCACATGAGCCCAATTGTGTCATTCCACTATCATGATTCATTAGAATGCCAATAATCCATGTCACCTTGCCATGAGCACAGTGGCAGGTGTTTATCCTTAATCACAAGCCAACACCTCACAACTTACACAGGTTTGAGTATTACCTGAGGTAACAAAACTTTATAATCATTTACTCACTGCTAACCAATGACTTTTGCTTTGTTAGTGTACATTGCACTAATATATAACTAGACAATCTGATCCTAGGGCAGTTTCTCTTCTCTGAGATGTGGCTATAACCTCAGAATTCTAGAGACACTTAACAAGTGAGAATTGTTCAAAGTGGTGGTGAAGGGAGCCAGAATTTAAAGCCTCTAAAAGCTCTCTCCCAGAAAGTTATCACACAAAGTGGTTTTGAAGGAGCTGCCTAATGCCTGAGATATTGTTTTATTATTTGTTTGAATGAAGGTTAAAGTGCATTCATTTTAAATCTAGCTGATGCTTGGCACTGCAGACTTGTGTGTAGCTGCTCAGCCATGAAAACCCATTTCATGAAGCCCATGACACACACTGGCAAAGGTGGTATTGTATGACAGTTTAAAGTCACTGTATGTCTTCACCTTTGAAGGCCTAGCTCTGCCACACTTACCACAATCCTGGCATGTCATATAACGCCCACATGTGTCTGTTCCTTTGAACTAACAATAGTGCTTACATGAATGGTGCATGCTTTCTGAGATCTCATAGAGTAATGCAGTTCTGTGGCCCACTCCTGAAAAGCAGCTGTTCTGTATATCCAGAACCCAAAATCGCGATTTCTACAATATCTGCACACATGAAATGTGATATATTAATTCCTAAAGCAGGAAATGAAATGACTAAGCCATGAAAGGTACTATAATGGGATTTGCTACAGGATTGCTCATACTTGTACTCATTACTAAGTTACTTATTACATAGTTGTACTTACTACTAACAGACATTGATCATCAAGAAAATAGCTGCACCCAGAAATCAGGATTCAGCCAACAGGAATGAAACTTGGTGAGTAGGTTTGACATTGTGAGACATGAGAATGATACGTTTCCTGTTTGCCTGTGCATGTGATGTAAGTAAAGTTGGGCCTTATCAAGAGGGGTCGTAGGTCTCCAGACAACGGGATAGTCTCGCCGATGTGCAGTCATCTCTTTCTTTAATTTCTGAGTCAGTTCTCCCTCTCTGTGGTTCGTGAAGATCTCGAAGATCCTTCATGTCGCTGGTGCGTGCCTTCTTCTATTCACTGCTGCCACCATTGTGCTGTGGTAGTATACTCAGAATGGTACCGGGTCTTCTTCAGTGATGATGCCCACTTTTGTTTTTGAGGAGACAACCAACGAATTTGTGTGTGGAGGCACCAGGGTCAGTTCCATAATGAACAGTTTACAGTCAGTCATCACATGTCACAGAAGGCCTGGTGTCACTCCACCTCCACCTACCACAACATCTGCAGTACCTGTGTGAGAATATTCAAGCTACATGGGATGGATTATCGCAGGAGATGTCGTAGGGTTATCGTAGAAACCTCTACAGCTCCATGACGAAACGTCTGCCATGTTGAGTAAGACTCTACATCTGTATGTGTAGCTCAATAAATATTGCCCATATCAGTCTAAATTTATCATAATTTCTTGTCCTGGTAACCTTTAACTTCCTTCCCAACATTACTGAAATCTAGTTTTTTGATGAAGAGTGTATAAACTCACTGGACAAAAAAATAATCTGAAACATACCTAATAGTGAATAATACCTCTACAGGTATGACTAACTAGTTCTGTGAGCTACAGTTATGGAGACAATGAACTCTTCATATGTCTGGTTCCCATCACCACCACTGTTAACAATTAACTCCTCTAGGGTAGAGCATTAAACATTAAAGCTCTGGATAAGAGCGCTTGATTTTACAGATTATATAATGATCTTATATTTCTATAAGAGTTTTTCATAAGAGACATTCTTACCACTGGAGCGCATGCTCTCTTGGTCTTGTGAAACATGCACCCTGAAGGAACCTTGCAGGTCACTCAGATGGAGACTCTCATCATCACTTATATCCACAAATATACTCTGCTCAAAGCGCTTCTCCCAAAGCACTGAAGGGCCGCTCTCAGCCTCAACATCTATGTCCTCCTTGTCTTCTTCTGTGGTTCTCTCACTGCCAATCTGTCGGCTCCTTCCCTCGTCTGTATTACACCTCTGAGCAGGTGCTTCCAAACTCATTTCTTAGCAACGACAAGAACAAACAGAAGCAAGGTGTACACTGATATTAAGAGCAGGTGATGTAGTAGGGATACCTCTGTTGTGATCTCTGAATAGACTAATAGGCCAATTAGGTAAGGAGTTTACAGAACGGTGCAAAAGTAATTGTTTATGTTCCAGTCATAGTGGTCATTACATTAATTTACTAATTAATCTAATTTATTAGTAAAGTGTAAAAAAAGTGTATAAACCAGACAAAAAATAAATCTGAACCATACCTTACTCTAAAGATCTTTAAGGTCCACCATCCATCTTAACTACACGTATCTAAGAGCTCTTAAACCAGAATAAGTTATATTAAATCAGACAGACTTCTGATGTGGGTTAACCATGGAAAATAAGAACTGTCTGGGTTTCCTCTTGTATCTAGCACCAAAAACCTTGTATCATGACGTGTTAGATTGAATTGGCCTTATTTTACGTTGCACGCCCCGTGATACATTGTGCATCGTGCCTTTGCCTTAATTACACCTTCCTTTCTTTTTAGGAGTCTTCCAAGAAATCTGCAGGGATTTTCCCACATCACCTTCAAAGCTTAAAAGCCTCAAAGTTGTTGAGATCTGGACTTTGTCTATTTTCTGGGTTCTAAGGCATTTTTTTTTGCTTTTTGGTCTGTTTCCTTTTTTCAGTAAATCATTCCAATATAGCGTTAAGTTGTCCTTTCACAGTGGATGGCTGGATGTGGACAGCTGTGGACTTTTCAAAATCTGAAGCAAGATCTTCTTTCTCAGTCTGATGGTGACCTTTCTGCCAGGTCTCACATGGTTGTTAGAAGCCCCATTTTCTGTGCATATAGGAGCAGCTTATGTTGGAAAGACACAGCTGTAATTGGTGGCTTTTAGAAGTAAAAGGATGGAAGTGTTAAAGGAACTTCAGAGGATAGGCTGGCTCTGCAACATGTTACACAGACTTCTTTAACTTTTCATTTCTTCATTATTACAAACTGATTGCATCATCGAACATATTGCTCCATTAAAGTGGCAGGAAAAGGCACTTCCCAATAAAAAAGCGGACAAATATCGTGATAGATTTGAGTTTGGGTAAATAAATGGTGATAAATAAATGTTTCTTGCTGTTTAATATTGCTGAAAAACGTATAAGACGTACTTAACGACTGTTTTAACTGGCAGCTGAGTAAATGAAAGTGTAGTCTCTGAATTCTTCATAATACGTTGACTGTTGAATTTTCGCATACAAAGACAGTGTACATGTCTAACACTATTAAGTATGACATATAAAACCTACCATTTTTGTTTTGTTTATAATAAAAACATGACAAACAGCCCAAAACTTGTAGTGGTAAGCTTCCATTGTCGCCCACAGTGATGATGTTCATATATGGTCACAGTGGTGTCAGTCTGTGGCAAATTTCACAAATCTAAAACTCTTATCTCTCAAGTAGTGTAGCTCTAGCTAAAGTTAGTAAGCTGAATGAGTTTCCTGTATTAGATCTGAATGACACATTTAGCTCGCTGTTTGAGGTACACAAACCAAAAAATGTCTGCCTACTTAGTATAAGGGATGCTTACAGCATATTTGAATGGAATCAGAACACATACAACACTAGAGCCTATACTGTAGCGGTCTGCTGAACAGTCATGTTTTCTGCCTTTCAATGCCCCCCCCCCCCTTTACATTGACCCCTTTCCCTTTTAACCTTGTTGTGAATAGCCACTATGTTTTGAGCAGCAGCTTCATTTACTCACTAAAGAAAAACCAGTAAGTTGGACATATTTTAAACTTAGCTACTCAAGTCTATATGTTGGTCATGTTAAAGAGCTAGCTGAAAGTCAGCTTACCTTTGGATGACATTCTTCTGTTAGGGTCCGTCATTACTGACATTCTCTCTTCACCCAAGGCCCATGACATAACAGTCCAATGGAGTTACGAGTCAGGATGGAGTTACAGTTCACTTCAAGGGACCATCTGAAGACCCGTAAATAATACATGCGCCAGTCCGGTTTTTGATTGGCTGCACCAGGAGCAGGGGGCGGGGTTGAGAGGGGGTGGGTTGAGTGAGGTGGGGGAGGTGGGGGCGGGGTTGGGGGGCCGAGGGGCTTGGGGTTTTGGGGCTTTCTGTTTTTGCTTTTGGGGTGAGGCTTCGGTAACCGGAATACCCCCGGCCAAACGGACTCTCATTTAAGAAGAGCTAAAGGTTTCTTCTTCCATTAAAACACACCCAAAAACAAGATACACTAATGCGGCTAAGAAGAAATACGCTTATACAGGTGAACGCTAAAAAGCAAGCACGCAATAAATAACTCGACATGTTTCTTTCATGAGCGCTTCGGTATTCAAATCTGATTGGTCGGTGGGGGTGATGCGAGGGCGTGGTCATCTTTGAATTATTCAATGGTGATTGGCTGCCAGGCAGCAGTGACTGCGCCTCGTCAGTGTTGAAACTTCTCAGGGCTCCTTCAAATATAACTTATTTAAAGTAGCTTAGCTGGTTAGCTTAGCCGCGCTAAATATCTGTTAACGTTTCTTTATAGTTCCCGTCATGGCTCTGGATACTTCTTGTTCAAGGGAAACCATCTGAAGTAACTTAAAGAGCCGTTCGTCTCGGAGCTAAACGAGAAGCCCTGCCTAGGAGACTGTGGTAACGTAGCGCTTTGACTTCTCATCCAACAATCTGTCTTTCTCCAACGAACGAGCTGCTAGTGTCCACACACAAACAATGCTAAGCTAACGTTACTCAGATTCTCCGCTCCTTTCACTGCAGATGTCCTCCTGCTTTTCTCCCGACTTCTTTTAGCATTTGGCTAGCTAGCCGGTGTCCGCCTTATCTGACCACTAGCTGTCGTTACTTTTAAGTGGGGGGGTCGGGGTTATTCCGGGGAGTAACGTTATTACCTATTGGCTAAGGGACATTTTTTAATAACTGTTTGAAAAAATCAGCCTTTTTACATTTAAACAGGGCTTTTAATTTGTTCATTGGAAACAGAGCCTGGAGGAGGTCTGCTGTCCACCTGAAGAGCTTACTTAGTGTTGTACCAGTTCATGTTAGCCACATTAGGCTGAGTTGAGCTTCAGATTCCGTTAAAAAACCTGTTTTCTGTAAACTTATGTCGCTTTTTCTGTGCAGGTCTCTTGGAAAGTCCAAGCAACTTCATAAACACTTCAGGTCAGTATCCTAAAGCTGGGATTTTTTTTTGTCTTGAGCAGCAGGGCTGTCCATCTTTCTGCTGTGGCTTGTCAACGCTTAAAAGCGCTGTGCTTTCAGGTTGTTTGTTGAAGGAATCAGTTAAGGCGGATCCCTCTATACATCAGCCCCACACAATCACCTCGGGAGCATTGTTCAGCAGCATCCACAGTAGCAGTGCACTGTCTTCTTAAAATAGTTGTTGTCTTTCTAGTTACACCAGCTCTCTCACACACCACCTTGGCACAGAGCAACGGAAAGTGGGCCAGCCTCTATACAATATGTGTGTATGGTCTACATGTAGCCAGAGTTTCCATTACTTTTGTCCTGGCATGAAACTGCTTCCATTGTAATCCACCAAAACTGCTTCAGCCAAGAGTTACAAAACCGTGAACAGTTTTTAATGAGAGTAGCTATTTAAAAAAAGGTCTTCCTAAGTGTGTGTGTGATCAGTAGAACGACCCCTCTATTTCAGGTTCAGCAAACTAGAGCTACAAGGTAAATCAGAAAATCCCAACCATTGTTAAAGAGGTCTGCGTATTAATTAATTAAAAAGGTTGATATCATGCACCTGCATATTATTAGGGGAATGATATTGCGAAACCAAACCGAAAAAGCACAGTAATGTTCACCGGATGAATTACTTGAACAGTTTCTATATATACAAGCAAGGAATCAGTCATTCTATAATGATCAAGCTTAGGTCCTCCTCTGCACAATGTTTTTGTTTCTGCATTATCATCCCCAGTGTGCGCCATGCACAATACTCACATCGCATGATGTGCAGAGTTAAAATAAGGCAAATTGGAATGAAACCTGTCATGCTCCATCTTTTTTTGCATGGATCACACTCAAAAGAGTTTCAAAAGTAATTTTCTGGCATTTTAATATTCATTTTCTTTTCATCATCAATGAATAATGTAATGTTTTCTAAATGTTCTATGTACAAGTCATCTCTGGATTTGTTTATATATATTTTTTATATAGGGGTCTGTTATGCTTAAGCTTCCCCTTACCCCTAGGTTCCACCTGTCCAGGCAGCCTATAAGGATTGTGATACAAGGTGACACACCTTGAAAAACACTTTATTGTTCTGAACTAGTAAAGCAAGTAGTTTGATCTGTTCTTGAAGAGACTTAGAATCCAGATGTCCACAATATTTATGCTTATAAAAGCTGCTTTACAGAGGCTGCTGTCACAGATAATTCACAATATTATTTCACAATAATATATTTTTATAATATGTATGCAAAAGATTTAAAAATGAAATGTATTTTTAAAAATGCATTCGTGCAATTAAAGTACATACAAGGAGGACATGTAAAGGCAAAAAACTGTATGGAAAAATATGTTCTTTTAGTTACTGCTTTTTTATCATCATCAAATATTACATTACGCCTTACATTACAAAAATTTGCTGGCTGTTTTTTGGATAGTAAATAAAAACTTAATTATGCACAAAAAAAAAGATTTTTTGGTGAACGGTTCCTTTAAGTACTATCTCATTCAATCTTGTAAAAAGTATGTCGTTTTGTTTTCCCCAAATTATAATTCTCTCAAATATTATTTTGATCTTTAATATAGTCTTTCTTAATGGGTAACAAAAGCATTTATATAGTATATGAACACCATTAAGTGAAATTGTGATGGGAAAGAGAAGTTGGTGTATGTCTGTTACAGTAGAGGCTACCGTACATTGCCAGCCAGCCCTCAGTGTCTGATGAGTTCAAACATATGCAGTCATGTCACTATCGTTTTGTTCAGTTAAAGCCAGTTTTTCTGG